>CM076579.1:1426315804-1426824931 GCA_034641835.2 Pinus albicaulis | reverse complement strand
CAAAAACTCCAACTGTCATATGCACCGGATCCATATGTGTTCTTCAGTAGACATCCACTTGCTTTTCATCGTTTCTTCTGTTGAATCTTCTCACGACTCATCACCTTTTAGATCAATGTCTCAAAGGGTGCATCATGGACTCAGAATCATCAATTAAGCACGTTGTATGTCCATACCGATATTCCTTAAAGGAATTCCTTCTTCAATAATACTCCTCTCTTTTTTTTATCCATCGAATAATGATCTTTGTCCTTTATATAGATCTCGCCTTTCTCAATACCATAAGTCTAAAACCACTCAACCGCTAATGGTATTTCTTTTATTTTATCCCCGGGGCTCTTCGATTTCTTTTTAATTTATTTTATTCAAACGAGGAGATTCAAATTATCTATGTGTGCCCAGCCTTTAACCCAAAGTTTAACCCTTCGGATTTTATAAACAATATCAAACGCTTTTCCATACGCAAGTGTCTTGTTGATGTGGTGAGTTCCGCAAGCGGAACAGCCATACATCTCAATCGTTTTGTATTAATAATCGTGCCAATCCAATTCGAAACCACAACCTCCGTTCTTCCATGCCTGAATCATCCCATTAGGGATCTTCAATAATATTCAATATTTTATCTCCACCATATAATATTATAACTATAACCCAATGGTTATTTTAAAACTTTACACTATCCCAGCAACATTTTCTTTTATTCAAATTTCATTCTTTGACCCCGGGCCCACATCGCAGATGTGGCTGCGATGGCGCGATCAAACATATGGCGGAACACTTGAATATGCGATATTGCGATCTTGCGATGGTAGCGATGATCGCATATCGCAAACAACGAGAACTTGGGTAAATACGAAATAACAAATATGTGATGTTAGATAATGTGATATTGCGATGATCGCATATGTAAAATAATCCATATCAGACACTTGAAGCTTCAAAAGCTGGCTTTGCGATTTGCGCTCAAGTGGTAGGGACCACTTGTCTGCCATTCAAACAAACTAAGAATCTTTCCGCATACTTTCATAAATTTTCTTCATGCTTGGTTGTTGAGAGCTTAAATTCCCGAAATAGCGTACGGGCCAACTCTACTCCTGCGTCGATGGATTTTACGGGAATAACTACATTCCCTTTGTAAAGGCAGCTCTGCCCAACACCATAATCAACTCTCCTCTTCAATTTGCTTGGCTGCGGCCAGCAATTAATTCATCCTTACATTTCTCCCTTCCTTTTTGAATGTGTGTTGTTGTTCACCAAAATTTTGCTGCGCCTTTGTACTCTTCCCATTCTATCTCTGCTGCTTTTGTTCGTCCTTTGTTCTTTTCTGCTAACCTTTGCCATATCCTTTGCCATCAATGACAATATTCCAACAACCTCCCCCTTTGGAATTGATGGCAATAATCTACCTTTGATGACCTGATAGACACCCTTTGTTGTGTTTCCTCCCCCTTTGACATCAATGGCAAAGAGTTTGATCAAGAACCGTTGAACCAATAGTCCCTTACGAATCATGTTGCATCTTAAACATAATATGACCAACAATACATCCTTTTTACATGACCAATGCTCCCCACACAGGCTTTGTGCATTTGAACGGCACCTCATAACCAATTGAGTCTTACGTAATTAAGTAGACCTAATCCTGCATGGCGGAGACTACTCCGATTTAAATACCGAGGATATTCGAATGCTTCCCTGGGTAGAGGTTTGGTAAATATATGTTAACTTGTTCTTTGGAGGAAAAATATTCTAATTTCACCTTTTGCTCAAGCACTTGTTCTCGTAAGAAGTGATATTTTATGGGAATAGCCGGATGTGGAATGCATAACGGGGATTCTTTGAGATGCGGCTAGCACTTGTATTATCACACATAATGGAGATAGGAGGTGAACATTTGATTTGAAAATCTTGTAGGGTTGCATCATCGAAAGTTGAGTGAGGCTGATGCTACGGCCACATGTTACGCCTGCTTGTAGATAAGGCAATGGAGCTTTGCTTCTTGCTGAACCAAGATACTAACGGAACCCCATAAAGAATGCCACCACTAGTGCTTTTTGATCATCAACACTTCTAGCCCAATGCGCATCGGTGTATGCATGAAGAGAGTAAGTCATCATTCTTTGGATACCATAGTCCAAAGTCTTGAGTTCCACAACAGATATTTGAATATTCTTTTCACCGGCTTTGAAGATGAGACTCTTTGGATTGGCTTGAAATCGTCCAACAATCCCAAGCTGCATGCATGATGTCTGGTCTTGTCCCGGTGAGATAAAGTAGACTTCCTATCATGGTCTGTGATACGGTTGATTTACGGTGGGGGAATCATCATTAGGGCGAGATTGCATCTGGTTATCATTGTGGTGTACTTACAGTTTGCAATCTTCCATGCCATACTTCTTCGGGATTTTCTTGAGATACTTTGCTTGTGATAAGAATATACCATGCGGTGCTTGTTGCACTTACAGACAAGAAAAAATGTTAGTTCCTCGAGTAAAGACATTTCAAGTTCTTCTTTTATATCAGAAGAAAATTTCGACTCATAGACTCTTTATTACTTCGAAAATGATATCATCAACATGTACAACCACAATCAACGAGTTTGTCATTTCGGTTTTGTGTACAAGTTGCTATCAACGGACACTTTGAAAATCCTTGTTGATGAAGATATTTGTCAAGACGATAGTACCATGCCTTGGAGCTTGTTTGAGACCATATAGAGCCTTTTTAAGTCTACAAACAAGTTTTTCATCATTTCCCAAAATGAATCATGCAGTTGTTCTATATAAACTTCTTCTTCTAGATCACAATTGAGAAACGGATTTAACATCCATTTGATAAACTTTGATTTGTTGGAAGCTTGAAAACGCAAGAAACATTATTGTAACCCGAGTACGGCTACGGGAGCAAGGTTTCTTCAAAGTCTATACCTTCTTGTTGAGCATACCCTTTGCACACAAGTCTAGCTTTATTTCTTATAACATCCCCATTCTCATTTAACTTGTTTTGAATATCCATTTAGTTCCAATGACATTTTTGTCATGAGGCCTTAATCACTAACTCCCAAGTGTGATTCTTTTCAATTTGATCAAGCTCTTCATTCATGGATTGAATCCAACATTCATCTTTGCTAGCTTGAGCGACCTTTGTGAGGTTCAACCGTAGACAAAAATGCCGGGTTGCTAGAAAGATCCCACAAGAGTCCTTCTTGTTTGTACACACTGATTCCTTTTCTCCCAAGATTTGAGATTACGGATGATTCTTTTGAACATATCTAGATGGAGCCTTTTCGAATGACTCTTCTTCGGGTTTGATGTAGGAGGAGGATATGTGTCCTCATCATCATCATTGTTTGCTTTTCTTCTTTTGGGGTACCAATAGACTCATCAATAACAACATCAATGCATTCAACAATCTTTCGAAGTCTTTTATTGTAGCATTTATATGCCTTACTCCTAGAGAGTATTAAAGAAATATTCCCTCATCGGCTGCGGGTTCAAACTTTCCAAGTTTTTCATGTTATTTTTGATAAAAGCATTTGCTCCCTAAAATTCTAAAATGCTTTATAGTGGGAGAGTTACCATACCGAGTTCATAGGGAGTTTTATCACTATTTACACGAACGTGTGCTTTTTTGAGAATGTTTGCTTTCTTTTGTATGTCTTTGCTTCTTCCCAAAATGTGTCGGGTGTTGGAATCATCAAGCATAGCTCTAGCCATTTGTTGAATTGATGCAATTCATTCTCTACGCAACACCGATACATTTGTGGAGTGCATTCCTGAGAGAAGCTGTCTTTTTATGCGGTGTTGTTCACGGAATTCAAGAAATTCTTTGGATGTATATTCTCCTCCTCGATCAGATCTAAGACACTTGATTTTTAATTCTAATTCATTCTCCACTAGTGCTTTGAAAATCTGAAATTTCTCAAATGCTTCATCTTTGTGTTTAAGCAACCCAATCAACACATTCTAGAGAAATCATCAATGAATAAGATATAGTATTCTTCACCACGGTGACTTTTTCCTCATAGGTCCACATATGTCGGTATGAATGAGTTCAAGAGAGCTTACTTGATGATCCTTCCTTGGCATTAAATTGTACCCTGGTTTGCTTACCGAATTGGCAAGATTTGCATATGATATTTTCGAGGTAGAGTAATATTGGGGAAGATCACGAATAGCTTTAAGTCTACTTGATTTGTTGATTTGAGAGAAGCTCGAGGATGCCCCAACTTTCTATGCCATAGCCAATTTTCTGAAGATTTACTCAAATAACATTTGTTCTTTGGGGTTCTTCAATATATACGGGTTGTTTGGAGTTCTTTTTCCTTTTATAATTGCTTTACCTTATCAAGATCATGTACCACACATTCTTTTGAACCTAAAGACAACTTCGAGTTCCTTGATCACACATTTGACTTACACTTAACAAGTTATGCTTTAATCCATCCACATACATGACTTCATTAGCTTTCACCTTATCTTTTAGGAAGACAGGACCCTTTACCTTTAATTCACAACGGGGGTATCATTTTCCAAATGTAACATTTCTTCTCCTTTTCTAGAGCACTATATGCAAGAAGTTTGTCTTTATCACATCATGTGTCTTGAGCATCCACTATCAATGTACCATTGGTTCTCTTCACATCTTACGCAAATAATGCTATGCCACAATTTTCAACTTTGTAACTCCCTTCTTTTTCCATACTTTGGATCTTGGAAGGAACATGTTCTTTTGGGCACGAACTTGCTCCTGCATTTCGGATTCTTCATGGCTTAAAGTTATTACAATAAGTGCATTCAACTTCATTTTGAAGAGGAGAAAATTTGTTATAAGTATTCTTCTTTGCTTCAATATCGGTCAACTGCTGCTTCTCTTGTCATAATAGTTTTATATACTACATTGAATATCTTTATGACCAAAATTGTGACATGAGAAACATTGTCCATTGAAGAAGAAACTGCGATCATAAAGATCCTTGTATAGATTTGTCTGTTGATTGGTGTTTCTTTGAAAGACATTTCTGTTAGTGTTTCTTGAATTGAAATGATCATGCTTTACTGTAAATATTCTTTATTCCCTTGTTGAGTAGCGGCATGTTGTAAACCGGTACATGTGCTTCCTTTTAGATAATTTATGGTCTTGATCACAGAAGATTCTCAATATATCCAAGACTTGTCTTTATAAGAGAAGAACGTTGTACCTTGATAATCTCATCTAAGGTTTTAGACCCTTTAGCAAATCTAAGATTCAAAGTCTTTACTTTCCCAAGTTTCTTTTCTTAGATCTACTACTTCATTAATTTCTCATTGTGTTTCTCTTTATCTTCAAGTGATTTTTTTAGAGTTTCTATGATTATTTTGCTCTCTTCTAGAAAAATTTTGAGTTTATTGTTTTCATTAGAAATGCTGTCTTCGACGTCCCCAAAAGTATCCTCTTCTTCTCTGATTCCTTTTCAAATGCCATGAGAAGTCTGGGATCTTGTTCACATTCTTCCTCATTATCAGATAACCCATCACTATCTTCATGAGTATAGTAACTCCTTTTAGAGTTAAAATGATTCTTATTCTTTCTTGCTACTTCCTTCCCCTTTTTGCTGTGTTTCTTCCTGGGACACTTGTGACATAATGACCAACTCTTCCACAATCAAAACATTTTGAAGGAAGCTTACCTCTGAATCGTCCGGTCTGAGGTTGAAGTTTCTTTATGAAGTTTATCTCATCTTCCTTGAGATATATCTAGATATACATTGTTGTACTTCCTTTTCCTCTTGTAGAAGTTCTAAAAAGCGCTTCTTTGACTTCGGATGGTCCTCCTCTTCTCATTTCATATGCGAGTTAGTATGCCATGAAGTTGTACCATAGTAAGATTTTGAAGATCTTGCTTTTCTTCAGAGGTAAAACTTTTGACTCAAATTTTGTTGTTAGAAGATCTTAAAATTTTCTCAACCAAAGTGGATTCGGTAATTGTTTCTACAGTTTCTCATGGAGTTACAATATCATCAAAGATGTAGAAAGAAATTTGCAATGCTTTCTTCATTAAGCATTTTAGAGTTCTCATATTGGATTAAAGAGTTTGAAGTTTAGCACTTTTACCTTTGCATCACCTTCATAGCTTGGAATGATTTTGTCCCATATTTCTTTTCTTTGTATTCGGTACATGACTTTGACAAATTATGATTCGGTTAGACTTCCTAATAGAGCATTGAACGCCCTTGCATTTTGTTTCATAATTCTTTACTTTCCGTTAGATCTGTTTAGTCTTTAGCATTTTGGATATTGATATCCTTGTTCAGCAATGCGCCCGCCTGCTCCCAGTAGAGATAAGGTCTCATCCTTGTTTTCCCGAGAAGAAAATTAAATTGTTTCCATTAAAAAGTGGAGGCACGATGAGTGCTATTCCATCTTGATTGCTCATCTTGCTGATCTTCCTTCTAGCGACTCGCTTTTTCAGAGGACCTTCTGCGATGCCAATTGTTGGGAAAAAATGCGAGAGGGGTGAATCGGTATTTAAGGCTAAACAATTTTCTTTCCTTTCTCTTAAAAACTATATGTTACGATCTGCTTTCAACATGTATGTCCCGATATCTTATTATATCTTTACTTAGAGAATTGCATCGGATAAGCATTAAGCATGAACTGAAATAACGAGAACAAACCATTAACACATATGGACACTAGGATTTCGGTGAAAACCCAATTCGGGAGAAAACCACCTATTTCTTTGTAATCTCGGTCTTCAATATTTTATTATAGAAAAACCTTTTACAATATGTCTTTGGTGCGGAGACTCATACCAGCACGCGAGCCTCCCTGTGACTGTAGCCTTCTCTCGTTTGCCAACCTCTCCTGGAAGGGAGCTACCTTCCCCAGTCATAACATCGGCTTCTATATACGGCTTCAGCCTACGACGCAACTTGGTTATTCAATTAACAAACCATATTTTCCCCAATTCTGCATAACGAACAACGGAACCCATAAATCAGACTTGAGAGAATTTATGCATTCGAAAGCATTCCGTGTATCCTACGCTGACAACTTTCGAAGCTCAAGTTTGTCATATATAGGATCTATGTGTTCTTCGATGAACATCGCTTTCTTTTCCTTCATTTCTTCGTTGAATCTTCTCACGACTCATCACCTTGTAGATCAATGTCCGAAGGGTGCATCATGGACTCGGAATCATCAGGTGTACGTTGTCTATCCATACCGATATTCCTTAGGAATTCCTTCTTCAATAATACTCCCCCTTTTTTTATCAACAGAATAATGATCTTTGTCCTTTATATAGATCTAGCCTTTCTCGATACTATAAGTCTAAAACCACTCAACGCTAATGGTATTTATTTTATTTTATCCCGGGAGCTCTTCGATTTCTTTTTAATTTATTTTATTCAAACGAAGTTCAAATTATCTATGTACGCCCATTTAACCCAAAGTTTAACCCTTCGGATTTTATAAACAATATCCAACGCTTTTCCATACGCAAGTGTCTTGTTGATGTGGTGAGTTCCATGAGCGGAACAGCCATACATCTCAATCGTTTTATTAATAAATGTGCCAATCCAATTTAAAACCTAACCTAGTTTCTTTGCATGCACGAATCATCCCATTAGGATCTTCAATAATATTCAATCTTTTATCTCACATATAATATTATAACTATGACGATGGTTATTTTAAAACATTATGCTTGTCCCCATTAACATTTCTTTTATTAAATTTCATTCTTTGGCCCGAAACACCATCGCGGATAGCCATTTCTCGATGGTGGCGATCAAACATACGGCGATTTGCCAGACCATCGTATTACTGATCATACAGCATTAGCACGATGATATATGTATATGTTTCCGATGAAATAACAAATATGTGATATTACGATAATGCGATATTGCGATGATCGCATATCATAAATAATCATATCAACAAAGACTGTGAAGCTTCAAAGAAACACAACACGATTTGCGCTCAAGTGTGGGGTCCCCTTGTCTTGCCACATTCAAATATTTGAAGTCTTTCCACATACTTTCATAAATTTTTCTTCATGCTTGGTTGTTGAGGGCTTAAATTCCTACAGGTATTTGTCGAATGACTCTACTCCTCGTAATTAGATTTTGGGAATATTCCGTTGCATTGTAAAGGCAAATGCCCAACACCATAATCAACTCTCCTCTTGCAATTTGTAGGCTGGCTTATGATCATTCATCTTACATTTCTCCTTCCTTTTTTTTTTTTTGGTGTGTTGTTTATTCTAAGTCTCCTTTCATATAACCTCTTAAATACATCCTGTGCTTGTTCATCTCTGTTCTTCTGTTGACCTTTGCCATATCCTTTGCCATAAATGACAATATTCCAACATCACCACCAATTGCCTTGCCTCTATTACGCAATCATACTTTGTCTAAATAAGATCCGAGTTCGAATCTCCTTGACTGACAGTATAATCTTGTCATGAGCAATTCCTCAATTATTATGGTACAAGGCTCTATTTCGTGATGTCTGTGTATGATAGCTAACTCCACCCTTTCATCTGCCTCTTTCTTGGTCTCCAGAAGCTGTCCATTCAATGTAGTGAGCCAGTGTGTTCTTGCGTTGAATAATGAGTTACTAATTAATGAATTAAATAATATTTAATTCCCACTCCACTCATTACTAGTTGATTAATTAGTTATTAATCTCAACTAGTTCAACTAAGTTAAGCGAACAGCTCACTAGGCTGAAAATATCGTGCTCCACCAAAGTGGCCTTGCGGGGGTCTCGTAAGTCAACCATGCATGTGCTCACCAAACCCCTAGGAATAGTGTAATTCCCTCTGTCGGATACGCAGACACTTCCGAGCTCGGGCGGGGGTGCTCGAGAGAGTGGCGGGATTTATGGTCCAAGTATTATTAAGGGTAAATAATATTTGACTTCCTATTTTAGGATAGGCGATTAAAAATAGACATCATTCTATAGGTCAAAATAGGAATCATCTATTTTTACCAACATGACCAATACTCCGAAACCGTATACGCAACCCACGGACCATGCTCCTTATGTCTAAAAATAGACATGGTCTAAAAATGTACTTTGCGCCGAAATTCGCACCAACGAGCCCACTTAGTGAGCGACTTCATTTCACTAGCTCCATCATCTTGCTACACATTTCAAGTTTCATATAAGTATCAAACCTTGGATTTAAAATCTCCATTAACCCACCCCACGTATTTTTTTACCCTATGTATAAACCTGGTTTATATATACATAAACCTATTAATCCATTGGTTAAAACGAGCATTTTCACGATTCATCCCCGGCCGCCCAGGTCACCAATGCTCGCCTTAATCCTATGGTCTAAATCTAATGCGATTAAACATTCCCGCCCCCACCACTCCTCATCGCATTAAAATTCAACCATTGATCATACCTATCAAATCAACGATTGGCATTTAACCGGACCCCCACCTTTCTTTACCCGCAAACTACGAAAATCTCATTACATTCGCATCGTGCGATCAAATCCTTAGGCACATATTCAATATTGCATAACAAAAGTGATCGGACAAAGTTTGTAAAAAATAATGCGACAAAGTTGTTTTGTGAACACGATCTATTATGTGTCTCATTTCTATTGGATCGCATTCCAAAAAGTGAAAAACCATTTACCACCTAGGAAGTAATACGATAACCACTAATGGTTTTTAAACGCTTCAATGCGCTCCTCCCTCATTTCAACTTAACACCTTAATTAATACTTTGCATATCGATAAAACTTAAGATTTAAACCTTAGTTTTTATCATTTGCATCTGCCTAACGCCTTCGCCCTTTGAGAAATCACTCAGGACACCATTGTTGAGCCTCCTTTGACTAATTTGCCCATCCTGAAGCCAATTTCCCCTGCGGGAATTCACTTTGCCAAACACTCTCTACGCTTTCTGCAAACAAGCGCGACCGAGTTTGGTGGTACAATACGAAAGCCTCCTCAACCGCCATAATACTGCCCAAAGGGTATTTCACTGAATTTCAAGCCGTCATTTCACAAATTTAAGAAAATTCAAAAACCGGTTACTTTGTGAAATATAAATTACTCATCTAAAAAGTATTCAAACCTTGAAGAAATAGGGGAACCTGTCAAAATTTTCTTAGAATTGCCACTTCCACCTAATTCGATTGTAAAGCGTTTTTGACCATCCAAAAGCTATTTGCGGTTAAAATCCATTTGAATTACATAAAAATCCATTAAAATTCCTTTCCGGTCTTCTACACATTGTAAGTTTTCATTTTCATCCTAAAACCTCTTCAAATTCTAAATTCTTCCTAAGCGACTCAATTAGCCTTATTTCCTAAAAGAAACTAAGCAAACAATGTAATATTGCTCGAGTTTTATTCAAAATGAAAAAAAAAGTAGGTCACTCCACAAATTTGGAGGTCCCAAACCTCATAAGCCTGCATCCAACAAGCTTCCAAACCTAAACCTTCAAAAATTGATATCTCTCCTGCACTAACTCTGATTCCTTTGAAGTATTTAGATCGTTGAAGCCACCTATCACCTGCGAAGAGAACGGTCCACTTGATTGGATTTAGGCTATAGAATTCTTGATGCTACCTTAAGTTTAGTCTACTTGAAGTACATAACTGGTGTCATGAGAAATTTGAAGCGGAAAATGATATACATATGGGACTCCAACTTTCCTAAATACGTGGTTCCCATCACTCATCAAGCTCAAGATTTCATTAGGTTGTGTCGGTTACACTATATCCCTTACGGAGATGCATGGTGAACAAAGATAATGAGGTCATGTTTTACATAACTGTTGAAGCCATCAATGATATGCTCCAACTAAGCCATGATCCACGACGATATCATTGTCCATTGAAGATTTGACTCGGATGTATTTAGACTTGGTTCCCTAGGAAGTTTATGATCCTTGAGAAACTTCATGCCTAATCATGTTAACCTTCCTAAGGTAAATCACACCTTATGACACTTTTTATTTCCTAGTACTCTAGACAAATCATTTCCACGCTTTCATTCATTCACGGATATGCTAATGATGAGTTCTGATTGCCTCCATTCTAGGATTGCTCTCTACTTTGTCTCCAAGAAAACATCCGGGGACTAGTTTTCAACATTGCCAAATTCATTACTGATAATGGCATTTATAATTTGATTAAATTACACGAGGAAAGGGTATTCATATATTCATTCTATCTGCTACATCTCTTCCTATTTTATCGGGCGAGAAAAATTTCCCAATCGCATTATAGAAGATGGATGTGGAAGGTAAACCTCTTTCAATGATGTTACGAGACTTCCTGCAATTCGGGAAAAACGGTTGTGAATATAGCTACGAGGACTTCAATGATTTGTTTATTAAACCTGCCATGAGTTTGTTGAAAAAAGTAGAGCCACCAAGGATTAATGAAGACATCAAAACCATTTTATAGTTGTACGAAAAGCTGTGTAAGGTAGGAGAAGTGGTATTTGTATGAAAATCACACGAAATCGAGTGTATGGTGCACTCCTGGCTCATCGTGCAAGTTTCTAACTACCGGGACTTTTGCTTTGGAGTACTTAAGACGGATCTTGAATGCGGTCACAGTGAATTTCATAAACTCCAAAAAGAAAAGCACGATTCAAGCTAACAAGTCAAATTGGCCCCTTCATAGTCGTCAATATCGGAGATGCTTTGAGAGACATAGTCAACAAATTATCACAATTTAAATTCAAAGAAAGCTTTTCTTGAGATTATGACCCTCAAGGTGTTATAAGTAACCTCGGTCAAGTGTAAGTTAACCGCATTCTGTGATTCAAAGCCATAAATTGAAAACTATGCTAATCGGATTGAATGGGTTGCAAACACATTGATTGATGATATTCGGGAGATAAAAATAGATAAATTGCAGGAAAATAGATGGATAGTACACATGGGATTACGGTTGGCCAACAAGTAGAAGTGTCTAATAAAAGACCTAGAAAAAGAAGAAGGCTATTTAAACGGAAAACAATTATAGAAAATAAATTTAAGACAATTTGCGACAAGAAGGCCAAAATGATTACCGTAGAAGAAGAAAAGGCCAGGAAGATAGATGACAATGAAGAATCAATCAAACAACGATGATCAGCAAACACATGATAAGGCCACAATAATTGTCAATGAAACACTTAAAGAAATTCAAAATGAGCGGTACTATCACGAGGAAAAGGCAAAGACATGGTTGAAATACGGATAAATACGAAGCTCCCTCCTCTTCTAGAACGACAAGAAACGATTATGGCATCCTCAAAAGACCAAGCATATCGAGAGAAAAAAGAATGAGGAAATTAAGAATGAGGTCTGTTCTAAACTCCTTAAAAAAAAACCAAAGAACAAACGAGACTTGTAACAACTTTTGAATTCAACAAATAAAATGATTATGTCTTTTCTCCGGCCAGTAATTCTAGAGACCCAAAGTCGACAACAGTTACGGGGAAAACGAGTGTTTAGAGTAAGTACGAGGATACCATGAACTTGACCGGATAGAGTTTCATAGAAGTGCTTCGAAATGTTGTATTCAAAGGTACTTAACAAAACCATGAATGATACCATGCTTCAAAGGCAAATTATCTAATTTACAAATTCAAATGCAAATTAGAGATAAAGCATCTACATGCTAAGGATTTGAGGATCAAATCCTTAGAAGACTTGGTGATATAAATTGGAATGGATCCCTCCAATATTGAAGTTGCTAAAACTCTGCTAAGGCAAAATAATGAAGATATTCTTGCCTTGAGAAAGCAACTTAAGCTTCCATAGAGTGAACACCCACGGGCTAAAGAAATTCTTCGGAGAAAACAAAGAAACATGAATTAATGCAAATAGTTTTAAAGATGATAGCTCGAATCAAGGAAATGGAGAATCGAACGAAATACTAATGAAGAGAAAATGAAACATTGAAAAAAGCACATGATCTCCATTCACTATAGTCATTCAGATGGGTATTGATGTTCCTTCTATATTGGAAGAACATTTGGCACCAAAAGAATGCGCTTGTTGCGGTGTCAATTACATCTAAAGATATTTACCTTACTTCATCATCTACATCACAAGTAAATCAAACGAATTGGCTCATTTTTGACATACTAAAGGCTATGGAAGACATGTCCCTAAAGAATAAAGAGATAATAAACTTGAAAGGCACCATCCGAAATCTTGAAACATCAAATAGAGATGCATTAATTACATCCCAGGGACATGAGCGAGGAGAGCCAACGGACTTGAGCGGAGTAAAGATTCTCTGACCAATAGGTCAATCTTAGTGAACGGGTATCATATATCAAGAACTATCTTTGGAACAACATAATTCAAGGCATACATATACGGTGGCCTTCCAATCCAAATCATTTATGAATAAAAGGATTTACTCAAGGCAGAAGAAAGCACAAATAGAAATTCGGAAGACAAAAGAAGAAGAAGCTGGGTGACAAACCTTCTCAAGCTTTGAAACTAATTACATTTTTGAATAAGCAGAGAGAGAAGGAAACGAAGAAGTTTAGACATTTTGGATGGGGTAGAGAGCATACTACAAATCAAGAAAGTCCTCAACAAAAGAAATGTGATGAACAATTTGGAGGAAAGATGCAAAGACATGAACTTGTCAATAACAAAGTTCATGGCCAAATACACCTGTAATAACACAAAGCGGGACTTCTAGACATTCATTGCTTCAATGAAAAATAATGGTTAGAGACAGTATGACGAAGATAAGTATATGCCAAAGAGCTTGGGTAAATAAACCTACTGCCACAAGGTTCCCCAATGGCAAAGTTATTTTGGAATATTTTGAGAACTTGTTCTTTCTACACAAAATGAGATTAAACACATTTTTATTATCACGACCCAACTTTGCTAAGTACACGAAGTAGATGAGAGCTACATGAAATTGAAGAACATGAGAATTCAGGTGTAGAACAATGGCGAAATTCAACGATTTGATATAAGGTTTGTAAACAAGAACGGAGAAAATTACATAGCTTATATATTACTATTGCCTAAAGGTAAGATTTGTAGTTAAAGTGTATCGGGGTAATGATCGAGTCAAAAGAGTATCATTCAAAACACTTTTTTCCACCGGGTTATTCCATATTTTACGGCATTAAGGCGATGAGAAAACATTGTTAAGAGTATAGGAGATAAATCACATGATAAAGGATGTGAAATGGAAAAGTGTCTTCAAGCTATATTCTAGCAAGATATTGTTTCCAAGTACCGATAAAACATTTGCAACAAAGAAATACATTAAGATAATTATTCCTATTTTTATTGATACGAGGACGGCTTGCTAGTTTGTTTTGTACATCATCTTTCTATGTAATAATATTTATTTTTTCTAGAGATATTCATACACATCTCTCGGATATTTTTGTAATAATTTTTGTATAAATACTTCTCTTTTGAAGTGTTAAGTGTGGAATAAAAGTTGCGAGATTATTATAGATGTTACTGCTTTGGTACTTTGGAAGCATGATTACCGCAACATGGAACTAGACTACGGCCATGGACTTCATAACTCGGGGATTCTTGTGATAAACTAATGAGTAAAGTGATTTCTTTATGTCATTGTTTCCTTTTTACGAAGTTCCATTCAATTTCATATATGTGTTCAAATAAGACCAGTTAATTAGGAGTATTATTTTAGGATAAGTGTAAAAAACTCCTTATCTTAACTAAGTAATCATTTCAATATTTACCTGTTTGATTTTACAGACCAAGGAATTATTAGTTGCTCCTAAGTCCCGTTTGACCCTCTTGCCTCTTTCTCCTTGTTACGGATCAAAGGATCCTTCCTTGCTCTTTATCCGAAAGCAAGCCATCCCCATCAATCAAACTATTCAAATCTCTAAGGGTAATCTACCTTTTCAGTACATTAGCATCCTTTTGGCCTTGCCTTTCGATTCTGCTTGCTACATTTTGTCCATAGCCCAATGGACTAGTATATCCCTCTTTAATTAGTCTCCAAGTAATCTTATTTCCCACAAAATTTTTCAAACAAACCAATTTTCCAATCATACCTAGCCTAAAATTTAAATCTAAACAAATTTAAATCATAAGGAGAGATCCCTCACGAGGTCGGGAAAACTGAATCTTTGAAAATCTAAAAGAGGTTCTTGGTTACCCACAGTTTTCTTTAACTATAAACCAAAATCCCACAACCTAAGAATTACTAGAATGATAACATGCGAGTGACCATCTTTGAGAACTAACCACTCTCCGAGTTTTAAGTTTAAGCTTACGGGGAATATTTTAAAACATATCTTTTCTACTTTAAGGTTAAGTTTAAAAGGTTGTGGATATTTATACAATAATAATTCTGGATCAAAAGTCTATTATACTAGATCCAAGCTGATCCCAAGCGTACGGATATAGTAGACAATCTTGGGACCGAATGGGAAAAAGAAAAAAACAGTTGTTAGTTTAGAAACTAAAGCTCCCTGAGAAAGGTGATTCTTTACCCGAAGAATTAGTAAGCTTATCAGATATTGAATTTGATTTCAAGTTTGAAAATTAATTATTTAGAAATAAATCTAAAAGTGATTTAAAGGAAACTATTATAGATCTTGTTTTTTACTTCTTTTGTGAATGAGAAACATAAAATTATTTTAGCCTCAATAAAATCAAACAAAAGCCAAATTCAAAGTCCGGTAGAAAGGGTTAATGTTACACGAATTAAAGACATTGATGAAGCTATTAAATTAGCCAATTTTTTGTCTCAATTTAAACCTCGTTTCAATTATCCACCACCATGTTTCCAGCGAGAAGATTATAATCTATATGCGCTGGTTCATTCTGATTCCTTTGTCGGGGTTCCTCATGACTTTGTTGATACAGAGCTTCCTATGCGACCTAGGATAATATATTCATCATACACCTCAATCCACCGCAGGTTCATCCTGAGAATCATTCATCCACAGGCTACCTTTGCGACCTAAAGTAGTATTTCCATCATTACTTAGTCCACTACATCCACTACCACGCACCCACTAGCTTCATAAGCCTTCATCTATATTTCCTAGCCATACCACTTATTTCATCCTCTTTTCCAGCTCTTCAAGTATAGCCTTCAGTACATCTCTTGTTATAACCAACACTATCTGCCACTACTCTTGTACCTCTGAGTTTAGCAAAAATCCAAGCCATGGTAGCCGGATATGCTCCCTTGGTCTTCCCTCAAAACCCTCATGACATGCCCCAAAATTACAAGGATGTCCCATTATTTGATAACTTTGTTCACAAGTGCGCAAACAACATACACGAATGAATGATTTTGGGAAATTTATGAGATAGATGAATCTGAAGTCCGAATGAGGTTGTTGGCAAAGCTTTAACTAGAGAAGTAAAAACATGGTTTTATAAATTTAGGTCTTGGTAGTATAGAGCTGTGTTTCCCTTTCATAGAGCTTTCCTAAATAAATGGGGAAAACAAAGTCTATAAATATTATTTGAGTTTGATGTTGTTAAAAGAACTCCCCACTTGAGTTTGTCCAAGACTTTTTTCACTAGATACCGACGGTATCAACAATTCTATTCCTACGGACCTTAAACCACTCCATATTCCGTCTTGCTCAAATTCCTTGATTGTTTTGATGCTGAACGCCTGCAACTTAGAAAGGGATGAAGAGAACCTAGAAAAAATGCAACTAAATGTTGTTGGTGTAGAAATCAATATCCTTGCCAAAAATCCGAGACCTTGAAATGAGAGGAGGGTCACCATCAAAGAAGAAGAATTCAAACTCAGATGGTAATTTTGATTTTTATTAACAAAACTTTAGAAAAATTAGTTGAGAGATTAGACCATATTGAAAGGAAACCGTAATGGGATAATCAATCCCAAATCAGAAATCCCAACTACAGAAAAAACAAAAATCCTGGGAAAGGTAAAGAACCCTCCCAGATCAAAACATTAGAGCCCCATTCAAATTTTCTTCCAGAAATTTCTCAAAACAATGTGAGGATGAGGAAGAAATCAACATAGTAATGGGGATAGATGAAAGCAATACAATTTTCCTCACTCGGGAGGATCGGAACTCTTTGAGCTACAACGAGTTCAAAGTGGAATATAGTGAATCCTTTGACTATAAGCAAGGTTATGACTTCACAATCAATGAAATTCACAATGGCCATAACCTTAGGAGCGAAAACAAATGAACCTACTACAAAAAAAAAAAAATGCTCCAACTCTCAACAAAAATCAAAATAAAAAAAGAATACGAAACCCCAAACCGAAATTTTTACGATTCTTCCCAGGATAAAATAAACAAAATTAGACCTACCCGATCTAAAAAGAAACTTAGTCCTAAGATTGTAGATATCAACGATGAAGTGGCTCCAATCCTCCGGAGATGCCCAAAAGGCTAATACCACAAAGGCCACCAATTCGACGCGATTCTTGATCCAAAAAAGAATCCGGTACAGCTCTCAAAATCATCAAATCCTAAATCTTCTGCTAAGAATTCCAAATTTGACAAAGCATCTTTTAACACTCAAAATATTCTGAAAAAATAATCAAGAGATAAAATCGGGAAACTCAAACGAGGAAGATAAAAGAAAATCTCCAAGCTAAGAGTAAAGAAGCTGTAAAACTCGAGAAAAATCATCCCAAACAATAGTTCCAAAAGATACAGAAATAATTCAAGCCATCAAATCTCGATTGACATTTAACATTCAATGAAATATCTAAGTTGAAGATAGTCATTTCCCTTAATTGAATTGGCTAAAAATGACTTGTATAGATATATTCTTATTGAAACTTTGAATGTAAATGAAAATGAGGATACAATTGATATGAGTGATAATAGACACGAATTAATCTTTGGTCCAAATGTAGATGGTAAGCATTTAGATGGGTTATTACCTCCATTTTACTTAATTCTTACTATACATGATTAGATATTACAATACCAATGCTAGATACGGAGCTTCCCATAATCTAATGCTCGAAGCAATAATGGAAACCCTAAATCTAGACATAACCCGACCATATAAAGATTTATTCTCATTTGATTTATCTAAGAGTCAATGCATAGGATTGATTAAATATTTGTGTGTAAACTTGGTCCAATATCCTGGTAAAAAACATGATCATGGATGTTGTGATGTTGATATCCGCGAAATATGGCATGCTTTCTCGCTCATGGGGAGCAAAGTTGCGGGGATATCTACAACGACATGAGTTATGCCATTATCTCGGTGTTTGGACAACCCAAAAATATTTACAGGTTTGCCTTAATAAAGTTTATGATCGACGGTCTTCCGAAAAGACCACCAATTGCCTATCTATTCAAATCCTACGACCTTGATTCCCTTTATTCTCAACCTCAGTCATAATAATATCCAAACTAAACTCATGATATAAAGCCTAAAATAATGGAAGATTACATTGGTCACTTGAAGCTTTTATGGCATTTGGATTTTGATGGATCGATAAATAAATCAAGAGCGGAGGTGGTGCTGAATCACCAGCATTGAAACTAGCCATTCCCAAGGGCATGCCTTTAGATTGAATTTCAAGTGTACCGATAACATGGGTGAATATGAGGCTTTAATCTTAGGTCTTCAAATCATTAGAAAATTGGGAGGTCAAAGGATATTGATCATGGGAGATTCGGAGTTAGTCATCAAACAAATGACGCGAAACTCTTGTCACAATCCCAAATTAGCCGGATACGAGGGGACACAAAAACAAATTTGGTTGAAGATTTGTTAGAATGAAAATTTGTTATTATTCTAGAAAAGCAAGAATTTACAAGCCCATTTTTACTTGACCTTTGCCGGCCTTACAAACTTCCATTTTCACCAATACCAAAATACCTTTACTTTGAAATCAAACACGGACCTATTGTTCAGGATAATGCCAAAATCTTTTGGCAAATTTTTCAAAAGATCGACGAATTTATCACTTTTTGAATAATGAGGAGGATTTCCTCAAAATGCACGATTGATGATTGTAATATAGATTCACCTTGTAACATAGATTCAAATTTTTGTCAAATAGATGATTTAGATGTCGCATAATTTTGTTAGACCTACTATATTTACTCGAGTGACATAGATGACTTGGAAAAGTAGATATAAGAAATGATGGAAGATGAACCCGATTTGATAGATTTAAAACATAACATTTTACCCGAGGTTTAACTCCCTTAGAAGACTTGTTTGGTTAATGATGTGCCCGAAAAGGCCAAAAAAAATGGAACCGAGTCGGGTTGATATAGAAGAGTGTAACATAGGAACAAATGAAAAACAAAAAAATATCAAATTATCAAAGTCCTTATCATCGAAGAAACGATTAAATATATAGAACTTTTGAAAGAATACCGGATGTTTTTGCATGGGGTTACGAAGATCTGAAAACTTACAACAAAGACATAATTCAACATGAATTCCTTTGAAAGAAAATCAAAACCTTTTCAACAAAAATTAAGAAGGATTAATCCAATTTTGATACCTTTAATCGAAAAAGAGGTTAAAAGAATGTTTGATGCACAAATAATTGCACCGGTCAAGTATTATGATTGGGTTTAATTTAGTACCCACGAAGAAAAGAAAAACGAGGAGAAATTCGGCGTGTATGAACTTTAGAAATCTCAATAAAGCTTCCTTGAAAGACAATTATCCCCGCCCCTAAAATGGATCATATTTTACAGGAGGGTGGCGGGTTCTTTAAAATTTTGTTTTACTAGATGGTTTCTCTTGGTTATAATCAAATTCTGATTTCATAAAGATGACCAAACTAAAATTCATTTACCACTCCTTGAGGCACTTTCATGTATGAAAATGCCTTTTGGATTGAAAAATGTAGGAGCTACTGAGAGGGCCATGGATATTGCCTTTGCTAAGGAAATCCATGAATTTTTATTCATTTATCTTGATGATATTATTGCATTTTCAAAAACAAATGATGAACACTTGGATCACCTAAGACAAATATTTATCAAGTGTAGAAAATATGGTATATCCTTAAACCCTAAAGAAGACTATTTTAGGACTAGAAAGAAGGAAAAGCTGATAGGACACATAATCTCCAAGGAAAGTATTAGAATAGACCACTGCAAGAATTGAAGCTATTTTGAAATTTCAACCACGAGAAACATAAAATAAATTCGATAATTCTTGGGTAAAATCAATTTTTTAAGAAGATTTATCTCTAACTTTGTTTGAAATCATAAAAATAACTCAACAATATTCTTAAAAAAGGATTACGCAATAAAGTGGACGTAAAAGCCAAACAATCTTTCGAATCCATAAAACGAGGCCTTAACAAAAGCACCCGATTTACTCATCACCCTAGATTATACAAGGATTTCATAATATTTTCCTTTGCATGCGAACATACCATAGTTGCGGTTGATACACTTGAAAAAAACAACCAAGGTTTTGAACAACCAATTGCATTTTTTAGTAAAGCCCTTGAGATGCACCTGCGAAATACAATATAATGGAAACTTCGAGGCTTTGGCCATGGTTAAAGCCATAAAGGACTTGATTTTTACATACTCATTCCCATCATTGCATATGTTCCCAATACGCCAATTAAAGATATTATGACACAAGATGGACCTGATAGTAGGAGGGGGAAAGTGGATTACCACTATCCTTGAATACGATCTATAAATCAAGCAAAAAAATCTCATTAAGGGTGAGGTTTAGCGATTGATGGGCGCGGATGGTGTAATGCTTTAGATATAAATTTCATTGCACAAATAGATGACCAAGAGGAGATGGCGACTCCGACAATCAATGAGGCCTATCTAGACTCACCATGGTACTACGATATTATCTTTGTACTCACATTTACAAGCTCCTCTTGGGTTAACTAAAACCAAAGCAAGATTCATCAAGCAAAAAGCAATGAGGTTCGTATACTAAATAATGCACTTTATTGGAAAGAAAGTAGTCGGGATTTTCTTGGATTGTTATTAAAATTAGAGGCCGACAAAATTGTTGAGGGAATTTCATGCGGTGTTGTGGAGCCACCTATCTTGGAAGAAGTACGAACAAAATAATGAGAGGGGCACATTTTCTCTTGGCCAAATTTATTTTTTGATGTCAAAAAATTTATTACCTCCTGTCACAAATGTCAAATTTTGAAGGAAAAAGAAACTATTGCCCTTACCTCTTAAACCTATATCTCTGAAAAGCCATTTCAACAATGGGGGTTAGACTTCATTGGTGAAATCCACCCTCCATCCTGGGGCCAACATAAATGGATTTTAGCGCCTCTGATTACTTTACCAAGTGGATAGAAGCCATTCCTACTAGGCAAGTCAACGATTCGGTTATAATCTCATTTATAGAAAGTAATATTTTATCAAGATTTGGATACTTACATAAGATTGGCTATCGACAATGCGGTTGTATTCAAATCCAAGAAAATGATTTCTTTACGTTGTCATAAATACCATATTACCTTATGTTATTCAACCATATTATCCCCCGAGTAATGGTTGCTTGAATCACACCAAACAAAAAGCTTAATCAATATCATCAAAAAAATACTTCAAAGAAAACAAAGAAGACCTGGAACAAAATCTAGTCTATGCCTTATGGGATGATAGACTTACCACAAAGAAGTCTATTGGAACTTCACCTAATCATATTGTTTATGGAATGGATTCATTTTTTCCCCTCTTCCTTGAGTGTTCTAGTCATGAAGATCATTCGGGGAATCATGGGTAGAAACAAATGATATTCAACGAAGAATTAATGAAACTATACATCTCCAACAAACAAGGAAGAAGTTTATGAAAGATCACAAGTTTTACAGATAAAATTAAAAATACTTTTGACAAAAAGGATTAAAGAAGATGATTTTTATAGGAGATAAAGTTTTGAAATGGGATTCACGGAGAGAGGATAAAGGTAAACATGGAAAGTTTGACTTTCTATGGCAAGGACCTTATGTGATATGGTTACGGAGGTAACAATTCTTTTTTCATCAAGAATTTGGATGGAGGCGAACTACAAGAAGGACTAGTGAATGGTAGGATGTTGAAACACTACTATTCTTCGGTCGGTCATCAATTAGATTCATTTATTTTATCATTGTAAATATTCATTGCAAGTGTGTAGATTGGATTGGAGATTTTATCTACAAATTTAAAACCTGAAAGAGGAGGCCCTAAGCTTTGCGGTAAAAATGTCATAAGTATGAATTGTTGTAGAAATCGGAAAATTAAGGATTGCGAGTTAAGGATTGAAGGCTACTAATCTTAGAGTTCTTGACATTCCTCGAAATGCCATCCCCAAGAGAAAGTGATGTTAGCAAACTATAAATATAGGATTCATAATTTTGACTTGACTAATGATAGTTGTGCAAATGTGTACAAAATTTTCTTTACGCAAGTCGTTTTCCCATATTTTGTAAAAAAAAAAAAATGAAAAGCAAAAGAGGGTAAAAGTCTAAAGAAAAATCAAAGGACTTAGAAAAAATAATATACCCCAAAAGAAAAAAGATAAATAAAACATGAAAGTGTGCAAGTCTAAGTGCCACTGCTTTAATTTTGTAGTGATTATGGCAGTGTCGATAAATGCCATAATCATGATCAGATGAACAATTTAATATTGACTTATCATGTTTCAATTTTACTTGTTATAGATAGAGAATAAAGAATTGTCATATAGTTTAATCATGACAATTCGGTAGTTAGGTAGAGAATAAAATAATACAACAGTTTAATGCGGATTCTTGGATGCAATAAGTGTAGAATTAGATAGTTTACTTGCTTTCAAAAAAGAATAAAGGTTGTAAGGTTTCTAGTTCAAATGCACACGATTAAATAGAAGGAAAAATGTTAGAATATGATTGGGTAGGTAGAGGAAAGTGAGAAACATCATTGTAAATATTTTCACTAGGCTATAATTAACTAACTTCCCATCCTTGTGACAATTTGATATTCTAAAATATTAGTCAAAGAGGCTCAAGGCATTTCCTTGACCACATTGGGACCGGACCCAAAGCTCAATGACTAACTGATTGAAAATGTTAAGTTTCTATAGTAATCTCGGAAATTTTCATCATTTACCCCTCCATGCACTCATCACCATTTTACTTCATAAGTAAGAACTCTTTTCTTTCTTAAATGTTACATAAAAGCCCATTTGTTCTTCCCCCATTTTCAAAGCATACGCCTCAAAAAACACATGATATACCTACCCTCGAAAAAAACATGATATCTTAAGTAAAAGTAGATAGATTATGAAAATGAAGCTTTACTCCCAATTTCACTTTCCTTAGTTTTATTTATGAAATTTTGAGTATTCATTATCCCTTTTCATATTAACACTTAACCTATTTTATTAACTCCCTATCAAATATCCTAGTCTTATTAATATAACTTCTTTTTATTTAATATCCCAAAAACCCCCTTATTATATGCTTTTGTGTCAAAGATATTAATCACATGTTGAAATAACATCCCGAAATTACCCTTTGACATAAAACTACTTATAAAAATATACCCCTTTCCCCTATGGTTTTTAAACCCCTCCGCCAGTCTAAAACTATATAATAAAGTTAAATAATACAAGAAGCCTTGCTTTATTTACATTACATTGTATTTAAAATAATGTACAAAAAATACTTATACTCCCATTTCCACGCCCTTACTCTAAGGTTAAGAGCCTCAAGCTTTTTTCCTTTTTAATATATGGAACCTCTTGTTTCATATAAGTATCAAACATGGTTAAAATCTCCATTAACCCACCCCATGTATTTTTACCCTATATATAATCCTAGTTTATATATACATAAACCTATTAATCCATTGAATTAAAACCAAACATTATCACTATTCATCCCCAAGCTTGCCCAATCACCATTTAACAACCTTGATCTCTGATCCAAATCTAATGCGATAAAACATACCCTTGCCCCACCACTCCTTGTCGCATTAGAACTCAACCATTGATCATACTATCGAATCAACGATTGGAATTTAACCCTAGTCCCACCTTTCTTCGACCTCGCATGAGATTCCCAAGAAATCTCGACCGTTAGCATCGATGCGTTAAATCGACGAGCGCATATTCAATATCGCATAACAAAAGTGATCGGATAAAGTTTGTAAAAATAATACGATAAAAGTTGTTTCGTCGAAACATACATCTTCTACGTGTCTCATTTCTATTGGATCGCATTCCAAAAATGAAAAACCATGTATACGCCCAGAGAAATGTGATAACCACTAATGGTTCCACCTTCAATGCAAAAACCACTCCCTCCATTTCAACTTGACCTGGTATACTTTTTGCATATCGATAAAACTTAAGATTTTAACCTTAGTTTTTATCATTTTACATACCTTGCTATCGCCCTGCGAGAAATCACTCACGAGACACCATTGTTGAGCCTTCAACGACCAATTTTCCCATCGAAGCCAATTTCCCCTGCGAAATTCAACGCAAACACTCTCTACGCTTTCTATCAAACGAGTGTGACCGGTTTGAAGGCGGCTAAATACGAAGGCTCCCTCGGCGCCATAATACCACTAAAGGTATTTTGAATTTCAAGTCGTCATTTCAAAAATTTAGAAAATTCACAACTAGTTACTTTGTGAAATATAAATTACTCATACGAAAAGTATTCAAACACGAAGGAAACGAGGGGGAACCACCATCAAAATTTTCTCGAATTTGCCACTTCCGCCTAATTTAGTTGTAAAGCATTTTTTGACCATCCAAAAGCTAGTTCTATAGGTTAAAATCCATTTGAATTACATAAAAAGCCATTAAAATCCACTAGTAAAAAATGATGAAATTAATGACTAGGTGACTGAATGTTAGTCACCGCAATTCAACTCAAGTGAATTACTACTAAATTTGAGCAATTTTATGTGGCTAGGACTAAATGACTAACTTAAATGACTAATTTAGTCTTGGAATAAAATATACGACTAGATAATAAGTGACTAAACTAAAAGCGACTAAATTAAACAACTAATTTAATTACAGGGATAAAATCATATGACTAGATAATAAGTGACTAAAGTAAAAGTATTAACTTAAATGACTAATTTAGTCACAGAAGTTAAAATATATGACTAGATATAAAGTGACAAAATTAATAATGATTAATGTAAATGACTATTATAGTCCAAGAATAAAAATATGACCAAATAACAAGTACAACAAGTATATGAATTAGTCATTTATGTCGGTAATTTTTAATTGTGTCACTCCATATATGGAAAATTGCAATTTGGTACCGAAGAGTTACATTTCACTATAGGTGTCTGCGAATCCATTTGCGGTGTTAAGATTTAGAAACAAAGGGGTCTCTGAATTTACGGTGTTAAATTATGAATACCCCCTTTGTCTCTAAATTTTAACGATGCGGATGGATTCATCTACAATTAACATAATTGCATGTATCATCTATCAACTTTACACTAATGCCTTCATTATAATTTTAGTAAAGGTTATAATTTTAATTAGATATCAGTTAATATTAATATTTATATTTAATATTTGGTCATAAAGTTTAATTTTTTAAACTTCATTGATTTATGTTAAAAGTGTGAGTTTTTTTAAATACAGGGTTAAATATTCATATTTACATTTAATAAATAGATAAATATAACATTTCTTATGTTAAACATGTGAGTTGATTTAAATCTAGTATTAAATCATTATATTTTACATTTGATAAATACTAAATAGATCAACCTAAAATATATATTTATATAGACCTATTTAGTAAATAGGTGTGAATTTATTAATTTAAGTATGAAACTTAATTAATTTTTTAATGATGTATGAAACTTTTTTTTTTGTAAGTCAATGTTATATTCCTTGTAGGAAAAAGGAGTACATATAGCCATTTACAAAACGGGTGGTCTCACCTCGACTAGGTTTGTTGACAAAAATTTGCACCGGATGCAAAAAAATACAAAAGAGGGACTAGGGACATTGTCCATAAACGGTTGGGCTTGAGAGGCACCAAAACACATATAAAACATAAAGAACACCAAATAGCATACTAGTCGTCGAATGTGATGGATGCAAAGTTGTCTAGGGTTGTTCCTAGATGCGGTGGAGGACGAAAGTCACATTGATCGTGCCCTTCAAAGTGCGCCAACCAAGTCTCCGGCTTTTCTACTTTCTTAGTGAGTTGATTTTGGCCTCGCCAAACCACTACCCATCTCTCCCGGACTTGGCACTATAAATAGTGCATTCGGTCCAATGTTTCCATACTTTCTGCATGCTCCTCACGACATAATCTCTCGGTTGTTTCCACTCTTTCCATCGGTTGTTGATAAGTGTGCGAAAGTTTTCTGGCGGCAATGTTGGATAACTTGCCCCTCATTTACACCAGATCAATCGACGCACGATTCCCCTTACCACCACAAACTCCTCCACCACACGACGAATTTGATTTTTAACCCTCCAAACCCCCATTTCTATTATCCCCCCGCTTACCTCCTCCCGGCCCCCATGCACACCCACACTAGCAAGTGAAGCACCCCCGCATTATTTCCACCCTATCATGGAGCGCCATGATTGTTTACAGTATGCTGCCCCCAACGGGCCATGGATGACAAGGGAGGGATAACACTAATACCACACCGAGCTTCATAATTCACCAAGGTTGATGGACCACCGCAATGCGAGTTCGGGGAGCTAGACCCCCACCCCCATATAAAAAACAAACACCACCCGTCGAAGGAGCCAAATCTTGTCTCCCACCACCATAGGGAAGCACATATACTTTTTATCCTTTGTAGATAAGGGCCCTACCACCGGAAAAACCAAATACCATCACCCACTAAACCAGCACGAGGAAATTGAACAACAAACGATGACAAAGTAGCCGACACCTAAGCATAACTTCCCCCGAGCGTTAATGACCTCCAGTTACTCCACATAGATACCACACACAATCCACCAACCGTCACAACCACCTTTGAAGCACGAAATTTGGAAAATAAACCAATTTTCCGCCACCACCCTCAAGGTTTCACGAATGCAAAATCTAGATTCCTCTCTTATCACGAAAAATCGGGCTCACTGACAAGAAAAATGAAACCGGTGAGCTCACTTCCAGCAGCTTCCTATCCTCAACCCGGACGCAGGTCAATGGTTAAGAAACTAAACGGTAGGGACCGGTTGAACACACCGCACCGGTAAATTCCTACAACAAGCACACACACAGCCAATCCCTTCGTAAACCTTCACCGCGCGTTTAAGCTTCCTCTTCCGGAGGCCACCATCGGGAACCAACACCAAACCATATTTAGGAGTCTAATGTTGAGCTCCCTCATCTTCCCTCGCGTTATCCTTTCACCACCTCCGAACTCCAGTACGCGGGTTATTTTCACACGATTTCAACGTGGGCTTGATGCTCTCCCGCTACATGCTTTATGGTGAAGGGACCGGGATGCGAGTCCCTCACCCTCGCTCACTATGTTACTCCTTTGAGACGCCTTCCGTGTGCTCAGGACCTCACCCCCCATCGGGGACTATTGTATGAACCTTTGTTAATTTAGTTATGAACTTTAATTAATTTTTTAATGGTGTATAAACTTTTATTAATTGTTTGATATGAACCTTGGTTTATTTTTGATGGTATTATGAACTTTTTTGATTGTTTAGGTATGAAATTTATTTGATTTTTTAATATATAAACCTCTATTAATGGTTATAAATATGTAATTCAAAATATTTAAGTATGGTTTATTGTGTAATAATGGATAAATGTGTTTAGTTTTATCAATTTCTATGAGAATTGTACCAATGAATATATTTATTTAATTTAATACATAGTTTACATGAACATATCAAATTAAGATTTAAATAAAACAATATTATTGGTTTTATATTTGATTAATGTCAAAGTAGTAAATCTCTTTTCGCAAAAAAGCTCCCCTCCAGAGTCATGCATAGTAGGGACTTTGAAGCCCTTTCATGTAGCTATAATAGAGTCCCGCATAGCTTGGTAATAAGGTGAGCGAAGCAACATTAAATGGGATATACGCATATTACCATCTAGAAATGTATTGAAAAGAAAGATTCTTTACATAGTTACAAGACATTCCATGTAACCCTCGATGATGGAGAGCTTGAACTTCACATTTTGTTTCACGACTTAGATTTCTTGATGGGGGGAGATGGTGAAGGGGTTTATTAGCATATATGGCAGCACTAATGAACCCTGGTTTGAAGAAAGAATGGGAAGAAGGCTCCTTTTGGAGGATTGATGACTTTTATTTACATTGATAGAAGCAGTATGTATGTTAGCCGGTGTATCCCATAATTCCATTTCTCTATCAAGATTTATTCATCGAATACTCATAATGTCCCTTCCCGACATGGTGCCAGGTTTATGTACCCAAACTCACACGAGTGGACCAAAAACAAGATAAAAACCCCTATAATGTCACCATCTTAGAGCTCAAAGGTGTGACGGTTGATTGGAGACAAGATCAAAACCCACAACATCATCTCGGAGCTTGAAGGTGTATTTTTTGTGATAATGAGAGGGTTTTGAGCTTAATGTCGCGGGATTTGGCCTTGTGAGAACAATTTTGCCTTTCATTTTCAAGCTTGCTAGAGTTGGAACTACCTCGACTTGTTGGAAAAGTTGTTTGACTAACGAGATACCAATTAATCCAATATATTTTCAATGCAATCTAATTCCCTTGTCGTGAATCCTGCGCTTATCTAAATGTCAAAGATATCCCGATAAGGGATCACGAGAAAAGGTGGTAGACTTTGGACATTCCAAAGAGGCTTGGATCCAAAGGTAGTTTTGGCCCTTGGGTACCTTGATCTTGAATACTTCGAGCTGACAAGTGACGAGAGAAATCTGATGTGTATTCTTTTGGAGTAGTGTTACTGGTTTTGTGTGCAAGGAAACTCTTAATCTTGTTTTCCTAGAGAACAATTCAATTTAGAAGTGTGGAAATGCCTTTGTGGCATAAAAAGGGCAAGCTTGAAAAAATTATTGTTCCCTCACCTTGTTGGGACCATCAACTGCGGTTCTCCTAAAATGTTTGGGGAGACTACCGAAAAGTTCTTGGAAGAGATGGGCTTCGACGGGCCTTCCATGGGAGATGTTCTATGGAACCCTAGAATATGCATTTCAAATCTAGGATATATCCATGCAAAATGACCTAGATGAGAATAGTACAAATCATATTGCAGATGTTCCTTTGAGCTACCAGTTACGAGCCTTTTGGTCCAAGTTGATGTAGCTTCAAGTCTTAATGTACGAATGTTCTCAATTTATAGATTTCATTAATGAGCATGTGGCATTTTTGAGTTCTCAACATCCCATGGAGGGATAGTTGTTAGAATTTACCTATTGCTTGAACATGTTCTCCTTCAATGGATATGACACATAGTGGATCCATACCTTAGTGCAAGAGTTCCTTAACTCGGGATGTTTGCACAAGATTCGAGGAGACAAAGTGAACACACAACACTAGTGCCTTTGGTTTGGGAGGAGAGCTACAAGTATGTAGAAAGATTGAGGCACATGCATTATGTTCCCTTTTGGCTGCCGAGAGCACGAGACTTTTATACTAGCATTATTGGATGAGGTGTTGGTGGAAGTATTGATGATTTAGAAGATGCAACCACAAGCATTGTGTTCTCACAATTGGTGAATCCTCGTGGGAGGTGATCCCATGACAAGACTCCTTTTCCATGTTCAAAATTTACCAAATTATCACATGCGGACATAACATTGGTGAATGTGAAATGGTTAGGTACGGTACTTGATTTTTTCATATCACATTAAAAATCCGATTGCCTCCTCGTAAAAAATCCCTCTCCTCGTATAATCAACCACCATTAGGACGATTACCACATTTGGTTTAGAAATTTAGTTAGATAGGTAAGTTACTTTATCTCCCATCTCTGTGTGGAAGTAATTTGGTCACATATTCTTTCTTCTATGATAGTGGTTCCTCTCTCTTAAGTCCTATCTCTCGTCCTTCTTCTCTCTCCTTTCTCTTTCCCAATCTCTCTCTCTCTCTACCCTCCGGTCCTCTCACTATATCCCTCCCACTCTCCTTATTGTCCCCCTTCCATCTTTGTGTCATTGTCTCCCTCTCTTACCCTTCTATACCTCTCTCTCTCTCTCTCTCTCTCTCTCCCCTAACCCTTAACCACTAACTCATTGTTTCCCCTAACCCAATCCCTAATACCTTAACCACTGGCTCATTATTCCCTAACCCCTAAATGCACCTAAATCCCCTAACCCCTAAGCCCCTATCCCTAACCCTTAACCCCGTCTAACTCATTATTCCCATAACCTAACCCCATAAGGTCCTATTCCCCTAAGCCATAAGCCTAATCCCTAATCCCTTAACCACTAACTCATTATTCCCTAACCCTTATAACAATCATTAAACTTCAATTGGGTTCTTCGTTCCAAACGAAGACGGTATGGTTGGAACCTATGATCGAGTTAGTTCCTTGTTAGCAAGGTTAAAATGGTTAATCTTAGATGAACAACATGTAGATCAAATCTTTTCATTAAAAAAGAGGGAACCATACCCTCTCTCGGTAGGCTATGCCTATCGATCTCTTAGCCTCTTCTTGCTCTCACATGAATGTAGTCTTGTATTTGTGGTGAGAATAAGGTTTCACATTATCAACTGTTTGTTTGGGACAATTTTCGATTGTTTTATGCTGTGCCGATATTAAAACTTATCCTTTAAATCATCCCAGGTGTTTTGTACTCTCTCCTTTGTAGTGCTTTCCATTTCCACTCAATCTCATGTTTCCTTCGAGTCCTATTCAAGATGAGGTCAACAACATTAGGATGTTCTTGCAATAAAAAAAGGAGTATTTCTAGGACACGGTGGTGACGAAGAATAAAATCGCTTTCTCATGAATGTGAGACCTCGAACTTAAACTTTTACCGTGGCAATCATGAGGTGCAGTCCTTGGTTGGTAGAGACTTCCTTCCAGGATAGCCATTCTCCGGAGAATTAAATTGTGTGACAACACTATGAAGTGAGTTTGAAACTGATTGAACATACATTTGGATTCAATTGAAATAAGCATTTTCATCAATATAAATGTAAAGCGATGACTAACAAATAATAGAAATTAATAAATAAAGAATGTGGCAACAAACAGCAATTACCACAAAAATTGTTACATTGGAACACAAGAGCTAAGCAAACTATTGCGCACAAATAGAGACCAAAGAAACTATCATCTTAACACCTAACCCCTTAAACACTAATTCCCAACCCATAACCATTTCTAACCCTAAACCTCCTAACCCCTAACCATTTAATTCCTAAACCCTAAACACTCTAAACCCTTAACCCTAACCCTAAACCCTCAACCCCTAACCCATTTAACCCCTTAAACCCCTAAAAACCTAACCCGAGCCCAACCCCTAAACCCTAAACATATAAACCCTTAACCCCCAACCTCTTCAACCCCTAAACCTAACCCATTTAACCCCCTAAACCCTAAACCCTTAACTTCTAACCCTTAAATCCTAATTCCCGACCCCTAACCACATTGCTTTGCTAAACCCTTAAAAACCTAACCCATTTAACCCCTAAACCCTAACCCATTTAACCCTAAACCTCTAAATCCCTAACCCATTTAACCCCCTAAGCCACAAACCTCTAACCCCTTAACCCATAACCCCATAACCTAATTCCCAACCCCTAACCCATTTAACCCCCTATGCCCTACTTTTAACCCATTTAACCCCCTAAACCCGCAAAACCTCTAAACCCTAACCGATTTAACTTCCTAAACCTTAAACCTTAACCCATTTAACCCCCCTAAAACACTAACCCATTTAACTATAAACCTAAACCTCTAAACCCCGTAACCCTAACCCTTGAAAACCTAATTCACGACCCCTAGCCCATTTAACCCCTAAAACCATAACCATTTAACCCCCTACCCTAACCCCATTAATACATAACCCACTAACGCATAAAATCCTTAACTTCTAAATCCCACTGACCCCTTCGACCTCTAAACCTAATCCATAACCTAAGCCTAAACCTATAACCCCTTAACCACTGTAACCTCTAACCTTTAACGCCCCTAACCCTAAAATAATTAAGCACATAAATCCTTAACCCCTAAACCTCTAAACCCTAGCTTCATTTAACCCCTAAACATAAACCTCTAACCTATCAACATAACCCTTAAACCCTAATTCCCAACCCTAACCCCATTTAACCCCTAAACCCTAAAACCTATCATTTCGCCCCCTAAGCCCTAACCCCATTAACTGGCGACCCCTAACTCCTAAAATACGCCAAATGTAAATCCTAACCGTAAACCTCTAAACTAACCCATTTAACCCCTAAACCACAAAACGTCTAACACCTTAACCCTTAACCCCCAATTCCCAACCCCTAACCCGTTTAACCCCTATACCCCTAAACCCTAACCACATTTAACTCCCTAAACCCTAAACCTCTCAAACCTAACCCTTAAACCTAATTCCCCCGCTTCTTCGTTTAACCCTAAACCCTAAAACCCTAACCAGCCTTCTAAGCCTAAACCTCTAAACGTAAACCCCTAAACCATTAACACCTAAACCTAAACCAGCTAACACCTAAACCCCAAACGTAACCTAAACACATAAATCGTTATTAATAACCATAACCTATTAACCCCTCACCCCTAGCCCCTAAAATGCTTAAGCACTAAATCCCTAACCCTAAGCCTAATCCTAATCCTTTAACCACTAACCACAAATTATTCACCTAACCTAGCGCACCTAAATCCCCTAACCCATAAGCCCCCAATCCTAAAATCATAACCACTAAGTCATTATTCTCCAGCAACTTCTAAATGCGCTTCGTCACAACCCTAACCCACCAATCCCCTATTTGTTTAACCACTAAGTCATTATTCCCTAACCCCTAAATGCGTTGAATCCTCTAAGCCTAAGCTCTAATCCCTAACCCCTTAACCCCTAAGCCCCCGATCCCTAACCCGCCGCCACAACTCATTATTCCCAAACCCATAACCCCTAAACCTAAACCTACCAACGCCAAGCCTTATTCCCCTAACCCCTGGCCCTAATCCTTAATCCTGCTTCCACCTAACTCATTATTATCAACCCTTATAACAATCCTTAAAACTTGTGGGATTAGCCATTGCAAGCAAGACGAGGCTGGTTGGGACCCCACTACGATCGAGTTAATTCCCTCTTGTTGGCAAGATGGAATACCATGAGAAAAACTTAACAGTTGCAAAAAACCTCTCCTAAATTTACTATTTTATCTCAATTTTATTTTAATAATTTTTTAATTAATTTCTTAAAAAACGCTTCTAGATAAATACATAAATTTTTTTTACAAAGGTTGACACCTTTCTATATGGTTCATCATCAATATTTTTTAAAATAAATTTATTAAATGAAATTGAATTGATTTTTGAAATTTCCTTTTAAGCAATTGTTAACATTACCACAAAGAATCAAGGTTAGCTCACCATCCATCAAAACAACAATGGATATGATATTAAAAATGATATTGGGAGGGGAATAATATTAAAAATGATATTTATATTTGGAGGGAATAATATTAAAAATATAATATTAAAAATGATATTTAGAAAAATGGAGGGAAAGAGTTTTCATTTTTGTTTAAATTTTAGACCTCAAGTTAAGATAAAATTTCTCCTTCAAAACCCCTCTTTGTTTTGGTCATCTCCCTTGCGCTTAGTGATTAGAGCCGGCGATTAGGGAATTTTGTTGTGGGTATTGTTCTAGAAACTTCTGTACGCAATTTATTTCGGGTGCCTTTAAATCTCCTCCTATTGAGATCGCATAGAGGCCTCTCGGGGATTGTGTAAAGTTACTAAAGATTTTTGTTTATACTAAATATTTAGTACACTATTTTCTTTTTTTAATGCCTTGACCATCGAATTTACCCTCGGCACGCTGCTTGACACATAAAACGTTGTGGATGAAGTTAAAATGAGTTCGTAGAAATGTATGTGATGGGATGGCGAGAGGTACGACGTGACAAGCAGGCAGAGTGGTTCTAATTATAGGACTACCAACTTCCTTGCACTCCCCAACAATTCATCTGCGAAATATGGCCTTCTTCGAAAACATGTAATTTCTTAACCTTCACTTGTTAATACTTTACACTTGTACCAAATTGGATACTTGATTAATTATGCATCACTATAACCATTGACGGAAATCCCTCTAATTTTTTTTTTTTTTTTTTTTTTTTTTTTTTTTTTGCAGATGGGGTCTACTTCTATGTTGATTTAAAAAATATTACAAGAGGTTGAGGCCTCGGAATAAGCTGTGAGAGATGTGGCATTATTGCATTACATTGTTGATCATTGACAATAAAAAAAAACGGGTTGTTCTTGGGCGAATACATTGGTGACCAGAACCTTGTCCTCCTTTCTAAACGGTGATACTTGTATCCTAAGATATACCGGAGTATAAGTTTTCGTGTAAGACCAAAACAAACACTTTCCGGAACAAAAAGTGCAAACGGTCGTTTTGAAGCGGAGCGTTGTCCCTTATACAATGACTTGTATAGCATTTCTTGGAGAAACAATAATTTGGAAACGGTGATATGGCGAGAAGGAGAGTGAAAACATAATTCACCTCAAAAAGCGCAAAAAGAAGGAGGGTGAACACCTTCTTAGTACTGTGTTCAAAGAGTAAAGGAAGAGCGAAAACCATTAAGCATCATTGGTGGGCGAGCGCTTCTTCCACCACGGGCATGCATACGGGTTGAAATCATCATCTGTTGGAGGAGGAGGTGCTTTGCCCGAAGTCAGCACCGCGGAGAAGGGCAGGCCTAGCTTGCTGAAGCTCGTCTTTGTAGAGCCGTACTTACAGCCTGCTACCGTAGACTAACTTGCAGGGGGCAAAACAATATTTCTTCCTCGGATGCGGGAGCAATTCCGGAGGGGGCCGTGGGGAAGTGCCGAGCACGAGCGATCGGAGTTGGTTCGAGTTTGATGGAAACGAGGCGATGAATTCTTGGTGGTTGAGAGAGCAAGGAGTAATTGAAACGGGCGGAATGAAAGTGCGCGAGAGGGAGGAGAGGCGGACATGCGCCGCGAGAGGTGGAAGGATTGCTTCCTCGACCACGTCCTCGGCCTCTTCGGGAGAAGCGGCCGGCACGACCTTCACGGAGTCGAGAGGAATCGACGAAGAGAGGCGAGGAAGAGGAAAACGCGAGTGGCAACGAGCTTGCCCACGAGAGGGCCACGCATGCGGGTCATTCTTGGTCTCAAACGAACGCAGTAAACAGCAAGGAGGGCGAGGGGCGAAAAAACGAGAAAGGGATGTTGGAAGAATGCGGAGACGACTGCCGATCAACGGAAGAGCTTCTATGGTTGCAATACGGGCCAAAAAAGAAACGTGAATGCCAATCGAGAGCTTGGGCGACGCCCGAGCGGACGACACCTTTTCCACGTGCGGTGCGCAAACGGGGTTCAATGTCCTTTGTGCACAGCAAGAACGCGAGAGGAGAGACACAATGGATCGAAGGACGGGCGCCATTAGAGTGGAGGAGTCGTGATAACGGCGATGAAGTACGTGTGCGGTAACTATGATGGCACGCAATATTAACTTATGCTCGGACGCGAGAGGGATGGCGGTGGTGAACCATGTGCCCATCCACCTCCCCAGTCGACAAGGTACATACGATCACGTACACATGTCCAGGGAGAGACAGAGAATCCCTCTAATTAGTTATTAGAAATTTAGCATTTCTTTCAAAATGCAATGGAGGATCAGGATGCTCACCATTTTCTTTTGTCGAAGTTAAAATTAGTTTTTCCTGATTTTAGTGGTTTGTTTCATTCCCCACCTTTACCTAGTTTTAGGTGGGATCTTGCACGCAATACGAGTGCCTGGCTACAATTCCGTATAGTTTGAATTCCTACCAATGACATGCGAATCTTTCCCAATACCCCGGTCTTCCATTCTTTTTTAAAACCTATCTCTACATATGGGGAATATACGGCCTGAAACTCGTATACCATCACCCCGTTATATAATGAATAAATGCAGTGCACACGATGGGCAATATCGCATAGTAGAACCAAACCCTTAGCATTAGCAAGATTGTTTATGTACTCTTGAAAAAATCACGAGTATGTTAAAAAACCCTCTAAAACCTAAAAATCGGTGGTGGGTTCTAACTATTGTACGAACTTTCGAGAAACATCTCGGCACATACCCTGACACAGGTAGAATCGCATCTCACTTTAGTTGCTCTAATCTACCTTTGATACAAATTTGAATAATTGGATGGACAAATACACTCATTCTATTCACACTCATGGAAAATTTGATTCATTCGGTTGCTCCTAGAAGAATATTATGATAAAATTGTTAGGAATAATCCATACCGGATCTATCTAGACTCCAGTCGGATCTATCGAGGCTCGATACGATCAAGCCCTTCTACGATTTTTAATAATAAAAATGAACTACTACCACTAGACGAACAATTACCATTTTCAAAATATTATTCACCATTGGTAAAGGCTTTGTTGAGGTGGAAAACACATTTTATGACGGCCAAGAGTGAATATTTCGTTCATTTGTTCCTACCTTATTATTACGATTATAAGGTAGAAAAAACTTTGAGATTGAATATTGGAATCTGATATGTTTTATAGTCTCTTTTATTATTAAAGTCATAAAGTAGAAAAATTGTGGGATTGAACATTTAAATTTGATGGGATATGTGGAGTGATTGATCTACACCTCCTCGTTGGCCCATTATGATATCATTCAATATAGTTATTACTGCAATTAATTCATCACTATTCTTTCATTTGTTTCTTTTCATGCAATAAGCCACAACTCGTCTATAAAATTCTCATCAAGACTCGTGGGATGCGTGAGAAGAAGAAACATGATCATAAGTGTGGGTCATATTCCCCTTGCTCATGAGAATGTGGGTCATATTCCCCTTGCTCATGCATGGCCATCTCTAAGGTCTCACTCTAGCTAACATCCAATTTGAATATTCCATGGACATACGACAATGATTCTCGTGCGTCATAGCGGACGGTTTTACATTTCTATTTCAGCCACATATTAGCAGGTCGGTCACTCATCCCACCCCCACTGAGCATCAAAAATTGTCCACCCATGTAATTTTAAATCACCCCGAGAAATACCGCCCGATCCCTCGATATCCCAATAAGTTTGTTTGTTTAAACGCACGCTCCCATCAACTTGAATGTTTAACCAAGTCTATAACTATTTGTGTGTTGCTTGTGATTATTACCCCAGGTAGGGTGTGTCTATGCCTATGCTTTGACTATGCTCTATACTTGTTGGACAAACCCCTTCCATCAAACACACGGCTCGGATCGAGCGGTGCATAAAGAAGGCTCCCCAACAGTTCATGTGCGAAATATGGCCTTCTTTTGAGAAACATGTAATTTCTTAACCTTCACTTGTTAATATTTAGCACTACGAATTGGATACTTGATTTATTATGCATCAACGTAACCATTGGCAGACTCCCCTCTGAAATTAGTTATTAGGGAATTTAGCTTTCTTTCAAAATGCAATGGAGGATTAAGGATATGCTCACGTTTTATTTTTGAGTTAAAATTAGTTTCACCCGATTTTAGTGGTTTGTTTCATTTCCACTTTTCTTGGTTTTAAGTGGGATCTGTAAATACGATCCTCACTACAATTTCATATAGGTTTAATTCCTACCAATGACATGTGAATCTTTCCCAATGCTTTGGTCTTGCATTCTTGTTTAAATCCTATATCCACAATGTTGTTGGGTAGTGAGTTCCGAATTAGGGTCACTAGCACTTGCTGTGGGTGAAATTTAAATGGATAGTGACAGTTATATAAACTTTGTAAGCAATAGGTATAATCTCCCCATGTCTATTTTCGGTGTTCAACTTCATCTTTATCCGAAAGCCAACCTTTTTCGGTGTTCAACTTCATCTTTATCAAATAACCTTCCCTTTCGATGTTCAACTTTCTCTTTGTCCATTGTAGCGGTTGGTTTCATTTTCTGATAAAGACATATCCGGTCATCCACCCAACTGCCGAGTTAAACCATAATGCAAGTATTTGGTTTTATTTCTTACGAATTAAACACTTTTGGTCACCAACACCATTATGAGTGAAATCATAGTGTAGTAGTTGGTTTCATTTTCGCAAATCAACCCCTTTTGGGTTGCCAATGAGTGAAAGCGAAAATGGATAAACTACAATGATGTAACGTCCACATAAGATATTTCAAACAACAATAAAAACATGGGTTCCTAACAAAATTAGAGCATTGAAGTGATACTAAGGCGAGAACATCAACAAGTTTATTTGAGGTTCTTATCACTTGTAGGAGTTGAGGCCTTTCTCGAAATTTAGAAGTCGACTTACCCTTCCTTGCCCCTTCTTCGTACGAGTATTATGAGTTAGTACGCATTACCGGGGACATACGCGGTTCCTTCGATTAGCCTAGTTGACTTCACTTGCTTGGTTCAATTATGGATAGATAATTGAGCTTATATGGATCTAAACGGATCTAAGCATGCTATGCAAAGAACATGTTAAAATTAACATGGTATCGGAGCACGAGGTGAGGAGCAAGCCTAAGTCGAGGAGGAATCTATCAAGCAGGAAAGTTATCGGTCAACAACATGGAAACAATTTCGTCTCTCTGCGTGTAGTAATTTCTTATTCCATCTACGGCGAGAAGGGTCTTGATCTGTGTAAGTTTCGAGCATTAACAATCTCTTTAATATTTTTGAAGCAACTTCTTTATCTACGCATCCATTTCTGTGTATTTCTTAGTATCTAGTTTGTTTTTCATAATTCTAAGGAGTAGACTTTCATCCCCTTAAGGGTATTGTCTTTGTCCCAAGGATTTCTCTGCGGCCAATGGGTTCCTTGCTTGAACAATGCGTAAGAAACATGGCTACGAGAAACTGGGCAAGAGTTCTATAAAATACTCGTCTATGAAAATTCAAATAACTCCATGCGACATAATTTATGAGCAACACCCTTGTCTTTGTGATTAATATAAATCGATGAATAGTAAGGGTTGTTAACGATCCATTCAGGCTTGCTTGAAAACTTTTTTATTATTATTATATAATTTCAGCCCTCATTAGGACTTTATTACTAAGCATGAAAGGTTTGGTGGTATCACATTTCACTTTCAGTTTGGCTCTAAAAGAAATTGCATGAACAATTGATGATGTTTCCAGAATTGTAGCATAAGCCCTCGTCTTTGTGGAATATCACTCTAATCCTTGAATTTCAGCATATTTTCTATCTTGTGAAGTGAGGAGCTATTTCGATCCTCTTGGGGCTACAAATCAATTAGCAAGGATGAGTTGTTAAGACATGAAAGTCTTGAAGTTCCTTTTGGATTGGCTTGTATTTAGAACTTACACCAGTGATCCTTTTATCTTGCAGACTATTTGAACATTCCCCAAAATATTGTTTATAGCTCCTTGAAGCATTTCAGTCATCTTTGGTTAGGGCAAGGGCATATGACCTATTTCAGATCTGTGGATAATTGTCTTACTGATACGTCTGCAACCCCTTTTAGATCGTGATTCTTCTGCACTTTGTTGGTCATCAATTCAGTCATCTACGACCCAACACCATTATAAAGATGAATAAGTCAAACAATTGATTCAGAATTCTGGAGTTTGAATTTGAATATTTCAAGGTCTATTCATACGTATTATAGTTTCTGAAACATTAAAACTTTGCAATATGCAAGGTATCCAAGCAGAATTTTGTGCTTAAGTTGGCTTCAATATAACGTCATTATTGGGAATATAATAATTTTTTCAAAGGCTTCCTCCGTATGCAGCAGTATGAATAGACAAAGGACTATTATTCATAGTTCTCACGTTGCAAGCCTTTTATCTATATTAGACAGAAGTAGCATATAAAAGGCCTTGCAAGATTTTGGATTGATGGCAGTCTTGACCTTAATAAGCAAAAAAGACTATACTTGACAACTACATATGTTGATGTTAGAATCCCTCACACCAAGATACCTTGTAGGCTTGAGCAGATATGTGACATAGCAATAATAGTAGTCTTATATAAGACACTGATCTGATAGTGTTTTTGATGTGACACACATTGGAGAAGACATTTTGAGATACCTTAAAGAGTTTCAAACCTAATTCGAAGTCCAGGATTTGAAGAGTAATAACATTAAGTATTTGAAGATGTTTTGAATATGTGCAAAAATTTCGTCACTATTGAATATGGGCAAAAGCTTAATTATCTGACCTTTTATATATATTGCAAGTTGTTGCAATGAATCCTTGAAATTGACAATTGGCTGACAGTAGCGGAAAAGCATTGGCAAGACAATGAATCAGGAAGGTCATTGGAATTACCTTCTATATGTATATAATCTATGATGGGATGATGTATTAGATTTAGCACAGTGACATATAGTGATAGTGAAGTGTCAATGATAGTTAAGACACTGTTGATTGTACAGTAACCCTTGTCACAACAACAAACAATGGTGTGTATGCTAGATGATGTGCAACAGTAACATCAGATTTTATCACTATCATTTGAGGTCTGGTAAGCTTTGCAAGAAATTAGTAAGGTTCCTCTTTCATTGATCCTAAAGCAAGTTTGTAAGCAAAGGTTGTTGATGGTTTTAAGAACAAAGCATCTATTTAAGAAATGGAAATGGAAAAATATAATAAAACTTTGGGCTTTTTTCGTTTAGCTTATTTAAAAAACAAACATGCCTACTTTTTACAGACTTCAGTCTCATCCCTCAACTTGAAAGAAAAGAAACGTTTTGGCCAATATTCTATTATCGGTCATTATGAAACATGTTCTCATTTATTTAAAATTGCATGTCATTTTTTCTAGGAGTCAAACTCTTGATAAGCCAGAATATATATATTTATTTCATATTCATTGAGTATATAGTCCTATAAAATCAAGTATCCTCATTGAATTTATCTCTAAAAATAGCTAGGTAGCATTTATACATACCAGCACGCTAGTGAAAATTGTTAAGAAATATGTTCATGTATTAATTCTAGCACATATATCAAAATATGCATACTACCACTGCTTATGCAATAATTTTTTCCACACCTATTTTTTCCGTAATAAATAAATTCATCTTCTATTCATGCATGTAGTGTTATGCATGTAACACTACAAGAAGAAGGGTCATTTAGCCTCACATTAGCACCACTATTTGTAAATGATTTGAAAAATATTTATTTTTTAAATAGTAGTGTAAAAGTGGTGATAATGTGGGGATAATGTGGGATACTCAATTGGTGCTATATTTTCTGGTGTAAAAGTGGAGTTAGTAAAAAAATTTAAATTTGGTGTTAAATGCATATGTGGCATTCTATGGTGTATGGTGCAAACCACCAAAAACCAGTCTGACATGGATCAAGATATCAAAGGGATCAATGATCAGTCTATTTCTGTATTTGATTTTTAGTTAGAGGTTGCTGAAGAAAAAGTGAATTTTAAGAAGAAGAAATGCAAAGACAAGAAAGAGATGGATGAAATAATTTTGCCTCAAGGGAAGCCAATGTTGTTGATTGCAGGCATAGAATTTTCATCAAATGATGTTGGATCAACATTGCAGTTTCTGGAATTTTGCTCAACATTTGAACAAGTATGTACTTCTTATCCAAAATGTGTTTTAAGTTCATTTCTATGGTTCAAACTGAAAATTTTGCATTGTGGATATTTTCTTTTACATTGTCGTAGTTATACCTTCGGCAGTACCAATTTTTTGCTACAAACACAATAGTGTGACGGTATGAAGTGGAAAAAGTTTAATACTGGTCAATTTACACCATGATTTGGGATAACATCACTTCCTACTTATTCAGTTCTTGATTCTTTCATGTTAGATATAGCCCACAACACCTTTCCATTCTTTCAGAGCTATGCTTTTACACTAGTCAACAGTAATTGTTATAGAAGTTCTTTGATTGTTAAAATAAAAGTAATATTTCCAAGGCAAACTTTTGAAAGTATATGTAAATGAGGTCTTATAGATGTACCTTATCGATAGATGACAATATATGCTATGCTTAGTGAAAGTGAAATACCAAAGCCTCTCTGATCATCAAAAAAATATGGTTTTGTAAGGTCTCTGTATTATAATGAAATTCCACTGTGTTGTTGTCCACATGCTTATATTGCAACTATGAAGGTTTAGTCCCAATTGTCAGGCCTTGACCTTGATTCTATTCGAGCAACTCCTCTTTTTATAGGGCTTTGACACATGCTTACCATTCAACATAGCAGTATATGATAAACTTTGTATTCATAAAAAAATGAGCAATGATGACTCATAAATGCCACTAAATGAATGAAAAAACCACTGTTTTATGGGGATATGTCCCTTAGGGTGGGAGGGGGAACCTCCATGTTTGCCATGTTCCCAAGGTGTCTTTTACTTGTAGGATGCTCCAAGAAACATTTTTCCACATATCTCTTTTGGGAAATGCGGTGAAACACAGAGGGAAATGCATTTTTCCAATTTTTTGGGACGATTGAAGAAACATTTCTCTACATATCTCTGTGGGAAATGTAGATGGAAAATTTTCCCTAATGTGAAGGATGCATTTTCCAAAAGGAGGATTTTAAGCATTTTCCCTATAAAAAAAGCACTTTTGGATGTCTCTTAGAAAAAATGAGTTGCCAATTTTTATGGTGTCGCAAATGCTTCTACTTGCTTGTTTGACCATCCCTATATGTGCAACCAAGACTGCGATTCCTTGTATTCCTTCTCCAAGTGACTCTTTATTCACATTGTGTTCACTCTTTCCAATTCCATTGCAACCCTCGCCTAGTCCAATATACCATCATTTCGACACGAGTCGTTGATCCACATTGTACTTTTGATTAATCAATGTTCATTAAATTGTACTTTGTCAATTTTGGATTTTTGGCCATGTTATTAGAACCCCATTGTCGAGGTTCCTAGTGTAGTCAATGTTCTTTATCCACGTTGTGTTCACTCTTTCAAATGCAAGTGCAACCCACACCTAATCCAATATACCATCATTTCGACATGAGTAGTTGATCCACATGGTAATTTTGACTAATCAATACTCATTAAATTGTGCTTTGTCAATTTTGGATCTTTGGTGAAGTTATTAGAACCCCATTGTCGAGGTTCTTAGTGTGCTTGATGTTCAAGGTGATCAAATGTTATAGATATTTTGCCACTTTTAGTGGTATGTAGAAGTAATTGATTGATTTCTAGTAATAAAAGTTTGCTCCAATTATATATTGTGTGAGCTTTCAAAAGCCAAAAAAAATCTCTATCACTTTTCGGATAATATCATTTTATTGTTTACATGTATCATCACAAAATACAGTAATAAGCGAGACAAAAAAATAGATATGGAAGGCAACAACCCCCACAAAATTATTATTCGTATACTCTTGGTATTCTAGCACTTGTGGAATAAGTTGGAGAGCTTGTTTGCTAGGGTATTGAGTTCATGGTATATATGGCCACAAGAGAACCAATCCAACTTGTTGTTGACTTGTTTGATACCTTGAAAAATGTGAGCCAAATGAGGGGCCACTATGTTGACTTTGTCGTAGACTCCATCCACAAAAAGTTTTGAATCCCCCAAAATATTTAGTTTTTTGACATCTTTTTGGTTGACCACATTGACAAGAGCCTAGAGAGTTAAAAATTCAACTCTCATGTTTGTGCCCATACTTGGAGCATATTTGATATACAAAAAATGAGCAATTTTTTCATATTTCTTTCCATAATGATTTTATTTCATTGCTTTGATCTTTGTTGTTGTGTCATCAATTAAAGATTCCATTCCTCCATTAGCAAGATTACCTACATACAAACCTCCACTTTCAGGTTCTGTTTCTTTAAGTGGTTCACGCCCAATGAATTTCTACTCATTGATGCTAGCTGGGTCATATGGTAACATTTCATCTACTTTTCATCAACCTTTAAAGACAAAAACCGACATATCAAATGATTCACCCCCATTAACATGACAAAATAAACTGGCTACAATCCATTCTTGGCCAGTTTGATTGATGATAGATGGGCCAAGCAGGTGGATGCTTATGCTGATGGCTGTGATATGTTGATGGATGCGAATCTTAGTGGTTCCTCTGTTTTGTTTCGACTTGAACAAGGCTATAATACTGGCTTTGCAAGAAATACCTGTGCAACACAAATGAGTATGAATGTCATCCTTCTTGGAGGGCTTTATGTGCAAGCACCACTTCCACAAGTTGGACTAGTGAGAAATAATTCTGATGCTGATAGGTGGCAGCTTGCTTCTGGTTCATAGAAGAGTTTGATTCCTCCTCCACAACTTTCTTTTCCCACAGTTCATATATTAGAGAACCGATATAAAGTGGGCAAGGTTTCTGATGAAGATCAGTTGAAACAAAGACATTAAATCCATCCTTAATAAATTAATGCCCCAAAACTTTGAGAAACTTTTTGAATAGGTCAAAGAAGTGAACATTGAATTTGCATCATGTATTCATGGTATAATATTCAAATATTTGACAAAGCCTTGATGGAGTCGGCTTTTTGTGAAATGTATGCAAAATTCAATTTTCAACTTCCTGCAGGAATATTGGAATTTTATGAAGATAACGAGAAGGTTGTTTTCAAGCGAGTTCTTTTGAACAAATGTCAAGAATAATTTAAAAAAGATGAAAGAGAAGAGGCAGAGGCTGAGGAAGCAGAAGAGCATGGTGAAAAAAGCCTTTCAGCAGAAGAAAGACGAGAGAAGAAGGCTGTAGCACGACGACGAATGCTAGGAAATATAAGGTTTATTGGTGAGCTTTATAAAGAGAGTATGTTGACCGAAAGAATTATGCATGCATGCATCAAGAAATTAATTGGTGAATTTCAACATCTAGAGGAGGAAAATGTTGAAGCTTTGTGCAAACTGATGAGCAATATCGATCATATGATTGACCATTCAAAGGCCAAGGAACATATTGATGCTTACTTTGATAAGATGACAAAAATGTCCAATAACGAAAGGCTTCCCTCTAGGTTGAGGTTCATGTTGAAGGATTTGATTGATTCGAGGAGGAATGGATGGAAACAAAGGAAGAAAGTTGACAGCCCCAAGAAAATAGAGGAAGTGCATCGAGATGTTGTGCAAGAACTACATGGACACTTGTGACACCACTTGATCATGGTGGGAGAGGACATGTGATGCCACCTTACATGGCAAGTGCATAGACGGGTTCACTTCCACATATGGGTGGGATTAAAGGGCCACAACCCCATATGGGACCACATGACCATGGATTCACTAGTCAAGATGCTCGAATTGTGGATAGGGCTCAATTTGAAAATCAATCTATGCCAAGCCCTTCAACACACAAAGCTTCTGATGATGGCCACTTGACTCTTGGTCCTAAGGGAGGTCTTGGAAAGGGAATAAGTGGGAGGGCTAAACCTCTACCATATGCTAAGAGTGCTCTAGTAGATATTCCACCATTCACATCTTGAGTAATAGATGAATAGGTGCAGGTTCGATTTCAGGTTGCATTTCTGGCCGGATGCTAGTTGGTCTGAGAGATGAAATTTTGAGAAGGACTTATGCTGCATAAAATCCTTTATTTGCAAAATCACGTGTCTAGGAAAGAAATGTTTTGGATAATGACATAAGAGAGTTTAAGAATTCATACTCATAAGGTGACAGAGGTGGGAAGATTGCAAATGTTGAATTTCAATTGTAAGAACATTCTTCTCAAAGAACTTTGAGTTCACAACTCATTGAGGTTCAACTTAGGAAAAAGGCTGCAATGGCAATCAAAGTATATTATAGGTGCATTCCTTTACAAAGCTTCTATGCATTTTCATTATGTATTTTAGAGAATTCGACAAGTATCCCTGAATTTTTCTTAATTTTTCATGACATACCATCCAGTGTGAGAGATTTGAAGGAGGCAACTTATTGTGTGGATGACCTTAAAGCACCATTGTTCTATTCAGCTATGATTTTGCTTTGTATATTAGATTCTTTTTTCAGGAAAGATGTTGAAATTGATCTTCTGGGGAATCTACTTACACATTTATGCAAGTCTGAGCCTTTCTTGCTAAATCAAGGACATCTTACTGAAGGGTAATGTGAAATTTTGTGTTTGTTCTTATTCAAGTTTGAATTTATTTAAGGATTGATACAATCTATGGTCATTTGCAATTATGAACTATAACAATATATAATTTGATGTTTCTAGGTTGGAGACTATAATATTTTCATTGGAGGATGCTATTTTTGATGCGCCCAAGGCTCTTGAGTTCCTTGGTCATGTAGGGTCAAAATACACTAAGCTGATTCCATGTCATTAGAACAATTTTGTATCCTTCTTGGGAAACAAATCCATTACAGAATAGGAGTTTCCCAAGAAGGAATTTATAACATGAAACCAAAAAAATTACAAGCAATGTTAGTTTTTATTTCCAAGGCATATGATAGAGAAAACTGGATTTATTTAGGGCTACTCATCCATATAGGGTTCAATGTGCAATTGGTTAACTAGATAATGAATTTTCTTTCCTCCATATATGTGCAATTCTAATTAATGGCTCAGTCTATTCTTCTATCATGCCTACAGGAGACCATGGGTAGGTATGACTAATGGCTTCTCTGCCATTTCTTACTATAGAGTAGGTGGTCTCAACAGAGTAAAAAAGAACTATAAGTTTGACAACCATACAAATATGATTTGCGCGAAACTTGACATATTTACTCTTTGTTAATTATGTTTTTCTTTTGGGTGATATGACCAAGGTAGATGCAATTATGTTGAAGGACCCCACCCTTGAAGAACTGAAATTCCTACCTTAAAAACTACCAACAACTAAGGAGATACAAGAATCAACACCATCTTTGATTTGAACCTAAATAGTCTTATTATCTCCGAGTATTTCCCTAATCACAATGACCAGTAGATTCTCATCATGGATTATTTCTCTCATTCTATTTATTAGTAAAATCCACAAAATGTATCCCTACATTTGAATCTTGGGAAAAAAACATATAATTGTTATCATTTAAATTATCCATATCCCTTGGAGCCCAAAAATCCATTTGATTTGGATAAGCTTTATTTATAACCTCAAAAGAAACCCTATTATAAGCTGAAGGACCATTATGTCCTCTTGAGCCTTGACAAAGTATGATGGAATGAAATGGGGTGAAGACCAGATCCATGTTTACCATGTCAGAACCTAGGTTCATTGAGATGACAGCCTTGGTTTGAAGATATCCACCATAAAAACTAGGACCACCCATACTTATCGTTGCCATCTCTCTTTCATCATCAAGATTAACATACTGAGGACCTATAACCCGTGGAGGCCCATGGTAGTCATTCAATGTAATTTATTAGAATACATGCCATTTCTTATTATGATATTTACCACACCCGAAAATGGCATCATTCACATCATTTTGAAGAAGTCTACAAATTAGGTCAATATATTTTTTTTCACATTTACAACTTCCGTCACATTTTTTGGTTCTTGAAGCTCGAGCACTTTCATAACAAAAATAGGGAAAGTCAAAAAACAAAAATGGTCCACTCTCTTTTCATTTTCTAATATTATAATGAAGTTTTATTAGAGACATTGTTTGTTTGTTTGTTTTGGTTAGAAAAGGGTTTGTTCTTGGTTTTATGCAACTTTCAATTTATGATATGTAGCATGTTGAGAAATGGGAAAGAATAATGTGTGACATTTATCTTGCAGAAATTGATGCTCAATGAAAGGATACATAGTTTAACCAAGCTACTATTCACTTTGGTAAAGGTGGAGGAACATATTAAAAAATTGCTTAAGAATACACCATATACAAAGTTTGACCATAAGCAATATATGCATTTTTCTTTTGTAGATATGTTCTTTTTTCTACCCAAGATATCACAACAAGAAAAATATTGATATTGTAGAAATTGTTTGAGGATGTCATTGAGGTCGATTTTTCTGATGTCCTATTTGATTCATATTTTCTCATATGTTAGGTTTCTCATATGTTAGGAAGGCTTTAAATATGAATTAATATGTTCATGAAACAAATCAGATTCAAATTTTATAAATATAAAAGATAAAAACAAATGTCAATGTCTTTGTTTGATTGTTACTTGACTCTGCGGTGGGCAGGTTACAGGAAATGTGATTGGAAAAAAGGATGGGGAGAGGATGCATATCACGTCTTGGATATGGTTCATTCACTATTAGAGATTGCTTAGACACCTAAGCCATCGACTTTGGAAATGTTTCTAGTAGGAATTCCTATGGTTTTTAATGTTGTGATTATTTCACCTCATGGTTATTTTGGGCAAGCAAATTCTTTAGGAATGCCAGACACAACATCGGTGGACAGGTAAACAAATTTTTTATAATTCCAATTTCCATTCCATGATATCCTCTCTTTATTGTTTGATTGTATTTTGGATGTTTCTTTTTATTTTGTTTTGTCTTTTAACTATGAAATTGAAAATACTTAGTACCATGTCCATTTAAACAACAACCAAAGCTTGAAGATGAAATTAGTATTACACTATATTTATTGGAATCCTTATAGCTATTGTGTGTTTAAATATTTTCATGACTATCAGAAAAAGCTACTTTCATGTTGTTATTTGAGTACATGTTGTTTATATACTTGACTAAGTTCATGTGTTAGAAAATGAAATGTTGTTGTGAATAAAACGACAAGGATTAAACATCACACCTCAAATTATTTGTTTTCACAAGTTATCTACAGCTTGAGTTTTTTAGCATATAGCTTAGTTGACATGATTGTTCCTAAGATTTCCTTGAAAGTTGAATACTAAGTCACTAAGGTGTTCTTTTCTATATATGGTGATATTTTATTTGCTTTGTTTATACAGGTTATCAGGCCACATTATAGTGCCAATTATCGCCCCAATGAAGATAATTTGTTCAAGTTTATTACTTGTATGGAGAAAAATGGTTTTGACATTGCTGATGTTGAGGTATATGTTGTATAAATTATTTATTTTATTCTAGTGTTCATTGTCTTTCATGTTTTACACTCTGCATTGTATCTTCTTTTGTTTTCAGAGAATGAACTCAGTATTGATGGTAAGAAGCATGAATTGAGAAAAGAGGAGAGCAATAACATTGGAACGACAAATGCAAAAAGAGAGAGAGGAGAACTGGTTTGGTGATACTCTTAGAGCCAATATCCCGCATAAGACACACATATAAAGACTTATGGTCAAGTCTTCAGAGTTGGTGAATTCACCTGCAATGCCTTGAAAACACAACGATAATGTTTGATGTGATGAAACATCATTTCATGTGTAAATTGTAGTTCAACCAATATTAAGTTGGAAAATCATATTGTAATACTTTAACATTTCATATAATATAATTTATGTGGTTGAAATTATTTATAGTTGCACTTGATATTGTTTAGTATTGTAATTAAGATATGAGACTTTGTGTTTTCATATTAGATGAACATCTACATTGTATGACATTTTTAAAATCATACAAATTAATTTATGTTGATTAATAATTAACAAAAAATTAATTTAAAACTACTAAATTAATAGTTTATATTGATTAATGATGAACACAAATAAAATGAATATACGACTAAATTAATCATTTATAATGATTATTAATGAAAGTAAATGAAATGAATATAAACTACTAATTTAATCATTTATATAATGAATAAATCACTATTGAAAATGATAATTTTGTGACTACAAATGACGACTAAATTTTGCATATATACGACTATTAGTAGCTAATTTATAGTATCTTATAACATGACTAAAATTTAGTCATATTTCTTCAGTCATTAATTGGTTTCAAACGATGACTAAAATTTACATATATATGACTATTAGTAGCTAATTTACAGTATCTTATAACACAACCAACATTTTGGTCATATTTCTTTGGTCATTAATTGGTTTTCTCGGGTGATCATATAGTAATATATATGGTCATTAATTGTGACAATTAATGACCAATTCAAAGATTAAATCAATGACTAAATCAATGACCAAATCAATGACTAAATTAATGAATAAATCAGTGACTAAATTAATGACCAAATTAGTGACCAGATTAATGACCAAATATACAACTAGACAACAAAATTGAGATAACCAATTAATGACTAAGCTAAAAACGACCAAAAGTTGGTCGCGTTATAAGATACTGTAAATTAGCTAATATTGGTCACCGACCGAAAAATAGTCGTTTATATGAAAATTTTAGTCATTTTTTTAGTAACTAATTAGCCATTTTGTACTAGTGGGAGCTACAACCCCCTGACTGAAGGCTACAACCCTCAACATCTCTATGGACCACGTTTCATCAATTTTCACACTGGATCCAACCCACAAAATTAAGCTCAAGGAACATTCATCAAACCAACCACTTGCTCTATAGTAGCATAATCGATCTTTGAACAACCCAGATCATCATAGACAGATAGCAGTAACACATCAGAAACATATATCAGCAAGACAGCAGAACAGATCAGACATCTCACAACTTCAGCAAACCCTAGTTTATCATACGCGCTTTTCTTTCACTGATCCTGCGTATATACGCACCTTCATGCATATAAACCCGCATATACCTCTGCACATACTTCAAAAAACCCTAACTGGACATACGCGCTTTTCTTTCATCAGATCCGCGTATACACGCGCTTTTACCGAAACGAACCAACATATACTTCTTCAGACATTTCAGCGCAATTCTTCAGAACAGATGCATAGCTCAGATATTATCCTTTAATTCAGAAACATGTTCGCCTCATCTCAGATCAGAACATTCCATAAATAGATCTAGAAGATACAAATACATTTCAGATCTAGATTCACTTCTTCATCATTTTCTTCATAGGTGCATCACAGATTCAGATCATCAAACTGTTACCCTTTCCATACAGATATACTTCATAATGAAGTACACATTTAAACCAAGACTCATGCACACACTTTGCACAATGATTTTCTTCTCCTTATATAGGTTTATCCTTTTTCAATACCATGAGCCAAAACCACATTATTTCCAATGGTATTCCTAGACGGGATCAAATAGATAATCTAGCGCTCAATACAATGGGTCAATACCATTGTAAAGCCCCTTGGTATCATACTTTTAGAGCGCAAAAGGGCATACGTGACTTTTAGCGTTCGTTTCCGCGTGTATACGCAACTTCGACTCATAAAAAACTGCGTATATGCTAACCCTGAATGTATACGCGGGTTCCCTTCACAAAAGAAGCGTATACATTGTATGTATACGCGGGTTGCCTTCACAAAAGTAGCGTATACATTGTGACATATGATATTTATCATTTTTCTGGTACTTACTGGAATTATTTTCTCTGTCACATCTGAACTGATCTATAGATACATCATTCTTACATCTTTGACACATAGGTTGCTTATCATAGGCAACTCATCAAGTAGGCTTCCATCAAGAACATCTTCATCAAGTAGGTTGCCATCAAGGACAACACATTGCATCATATAGCCAACAATCTCATTTCACCAAGTTGCCATCAACTTTATCAAGTGGGTTGCCATCAAGGACAACACTCTGCATCATATTGCCAAAAATCTCCCCCTTTGGACTTGATGACAACCACGATGGTGTTTGATCACCACAGGAGATAGATACATTAAGCATCAGGATATTCTTCCCTTATTCAAACACCATGTCACTCTCCCCCTTTAACATCAAGGGCAAAGGGCAGATCAAAACCAAGACAAGGTTTTGCTTCCCATGCAGATCTAATGTGTATTGAAGTTACCATGCTCCCCCTGAGTTCACGCTATGAAGTACATGACTCTATGACTTTTCCTATCACCAAGGACTCATACATACATCAAAGATCCAACCAAGTGGATTTACATATGAAACTCAAATACCCAACCAAGTGGGTTTACACATTTTGACTCAGCTACCCAACCAAGTGGGTTTACATATTTTGACTCAGCTACCCAACCAAGTGGGTTTACAAATTTGACAAGTCCTTACATGACTGAATATTACAATTTTACATCATAGGTCTCATCACGACCTTTTCATCAAAATACAAATATGACTTTTTATGATCAATACCAGAAAGACCTCAAGAGGGAGATCATGTTTCAGAACCATCATAATGCCAACAATGCATTATACTCAGCAAGACTAATGCTCCCCCTGAAAAGTGCATCCAAGCATCCTTTCCATATGACCAAGGCTCCTCCTTAGCATGTGCAACTTGAATACCTTCAACAACAGGTCATCAACAACAATCTCTGCATGATCTGTCCTTATCTCTGAATCATAAAGCTTCCATCTCATCCATGTGTGAAAACAAAGGATACTCTTCAAAAAGAAATTAGGGCTCATCCATAATCTCACCATAAGAAACCATGTAACATGTCATCATGATTTAGAACTAAGAAATAAGCAAATACAGTGTCAATAATACAATCATTAACAGTCAGACTGATGCTCCCCCTGAACCTCTGCTCCTGATCTTCAGCTGTCATATCAATTCTCTTATCATCAATGCATACACGACTGTGTCTGCTAGAACTCGCGTGTATACGCGACTTTGTTTCATCGAACCCGCGTATGGAAAGTGAAATATAGAAAATTTCACCCCTTCATCTCCCCCTGAATTTGAACATTTTGTTCTTGTCTTTTCTTCACACCAGATGCACTGTCAGAAATAAATATAGCCAGAATAACCAAAACAACCATGAGAATCATCATACATTGCTCCCCCTGTGATGATAAATTACTAATCCTTATAATGTATCTCACATCACTTCTTGCAGTCATTTAGAGAAGTAAGCTTTAGAAGCGGATGACTGCTGTAGGGTCAGTATTCCCTACGTTTCTGACCGGTCCTCCTTCTTTCTCCAGCTTTGCTTGAAACTTCTTATTGTGGACTGGAAATTGTCCAATTTCTCAGATCTATTCATCCTGCATTCTTTTTCCACATGTCCATATTTGTTACAGGCATAACATCTTGCATGACCAGAAAAGTAAGCATAAGAATCATAATGAGTATTTCTGATCTTCCTTCTTTTGCAATCAACTGCTTTATGTCCATACTTGTTACATGAAAAACAATATCCCTTGAAGAAACCAGAGTACCTTTCTATGTAGGATCTGTTTGTTTGTGGCTGAAACAATCTGCTTCTGCAATTGGCTGCAACATGTCCATGATTATGACATTTAAAGCATTCAACATTATTAAATGATTTCCTTTGAGAATTCATGATTGTCGGTTGACCTTTTGTTTCTTTCAACACTTCAGATTTTTCTTTGACATCCTTTGAATCTTTAGCACTTCCTTATGAACTAGATTCTCCTTTAACCGTTTCATGAAAACCCAGACCAAGTTTGATAGAAGGAGACCTTTGACTACTAAGAATATTGTCCAAAATCTTAGTACTATCTTGAAACCTCAAAAGTTTAACCTTTTCTTCTAATTTACCTTTGAGAATGTTTACCTCCACCTCCAAGGCTTGGCATTGCTTCTTCACGCTTTCTTCTTTCCTTCTTCCGTCTTCTACTTGGTTATTCATATTTAGAATCTCTTCTTTCAACCCATTTTCTTGCTCTCCAAAAGTTTGTAAGAGTTCTTCATTCTTCTTCTTCGATGCTTCGAGATTTACTTTCAGAGATATGTTTTCTGCTTCAAGTCCTGCATTCTTCTTATTTGATTTATCCAAGTCTTCTTTGAGGAAGATGATTTCTGCTTCAAGACCTTCCTTTTCAAATGATTGTAGAGGTTCCTCATTCTTCTTACTTGATGCTTCAAGATCTGCTTGTAGAGAGATGATTCCAGCTTCAAGACCTTCATTCTTCCTTTTTGATATTTCGAGATCTGCATTTAGATCATTGATTTCTGCTTCTAGTCTTTTCATTCGATTGGATGCATAAGCATGAAACCTTTGATACTTGTCTATAGATTCACTTTCCTTAGATGATTTTTGCTGATCTTCAACTTTAATCTTGACAGCTTCTTCTAGATCCATACTGTTACTTTCACTATCTTTACCTTTGCATGCACAAGAGAGTAAAATACAAGAAGAGTGATCAATACCTGTTTCATCTTCTTCAATTTATGCTATACATGATTTCTGAGGTATCTCCTTTCCCTGAGTAACCTTCTTCTTTTGCTTCTTTGCCATGAGCACTTGTAGAGCTTGGTCAGAATCTTCTTCATCTTCACTGGACACTTCATCATCATCTTTATTTGAATAATAACTCTTCCTCTTTTCAAATCGTTTCCCTTTACCATGTTTTTCTCTATAAGGACATTTAGCAGCATAGTGACCAACTCTTCCACAATCAAAACATTTGAAGGGAATCTTACCTTTGAATCTTCCAGTACCTAGTTGGGGCTTTCTCACAAAATTCGCTTCTTCTTCTTCGGATATATAGCAGGATTCTTTGACAACTTCCTTTTCTTTTCCTTTTATAGATGCCTTAAAAGCAGCTTCTTTGATTTGAGAAGGACCTCCTTGTCTCATTTCAAAGGCAGTCAGAATACCATGTAATTGAACAATAGTAAGAGTTTGCAGATCTTGCCTTTCTTCAATAGCTAAAACTTTAGAGTCAAATTTTGAAGTCAAGGATCTTAAGAATTTTTCCACCAGAGTAGTATCGGTTATGGTTTCACCCAAATTTCTCATTAGATTTACAATATCATCTAGACGAAGAAAGAAACTGGCAATACTTTCATCACTATGCATCCTTAAATTTTCATATTCAATTCTGAGAGTTTAAAGTTTTTCACTTTTTACCTTTGTATCCCCTTCATAGCTCAGAATGATTTTGTCCCATATTTCTTTTGCTGAATTTAGCTGCATCACTTTAGCAAATTCTGGTTCAGACATGCTTCCTAACAAAACATTGACTTCTTTGGCATTGACTTCATATTTCTTCCTTTCTGCTGCATTAGTAGGAATACTTGCCGGATACTGATAACCTTCTTCCACGATTTCCCACACTTCTGCACCAAGAATTTGTAGATATGCTTTTGTTCATACCTTCCAGAATATCAGATTGCTTCCATTGAATAGAGGTGGCTTTATAGACATTACTCCTTCATGACTTCCCATTGTGACGGATCTCCTTCAAGCGATCAAGCTTCTGCAGAAGGACCCCGCTCTGATACCAATTGTTGGGAAAAATACTGAGAGGGGGGGGTGAATCAGTATTTAGGGCAAACTGAAACTTTTTACTTTTTCATGCTCTAAAACCCATACGCTACTTTTCTGAAGCCAACTAGCGTATACACGTGGATATCCTTCATAAAACTCGCGTATACACAGAGATCTAATTATGCCATTAGTTCTTCACTTATATCATTCCATCATTCATTCATTAGATGTTCTATAAACAGTAAACATGTGCAGTAAGAACAGAATAAACCATCACACAAAGCATCACACATGAACACCAGGATTTTTAGGTGGAAACCCAAGTCGTGAGAAAACCACCGCTGCAGTTGCTCAGCCTTCAATATTTTATTATAGAGAAAACATCTTACAACATATGTGCTGGTGCAGACTCTACCAGCACGCAGGCACCCACCTGCGCTTGTTTACCAGCCTCTCCCGGAAGGGAGCTACAACCCCCTGACTCGTTTACCAGCCTCTCCTGGAAGGGAGCTACGACCCCCTCGCTTCCGTTTACTGCCCTCTCCTGGAAGGGAGCTCCGACCCTTGATCTTGTTTACCAGCCTCACCTGGAAGGGAGCTACAACCCCCTGACTAAAGGCTACAACCCTCAGCACCTTTATGGACCACGTTTCATCAATTTTCAGACTGGATCCAACCCACACAATTAAGCTCAAGGAACATTCATCCAACCAACCACTTGTTCTATAGCAGCATAATCAATCTTTGAACAACCCAGATCATCATAGACAGATAGCAGTAACACATCGAAACGTATATCGCCAAGACAACAAAAAACATATCGATTTCATCTCACAATCTCATGGCACCTGAAGGACATGAGATGGTGCCACTGATTCAGATATATACGCGCCTTCATGCATATAAACCCGCGTATACCTCTGCACATACTTCAGAAAACCCTAACTGGACATACGCGCTTTTCTTTCATCAGATCCGCGTATACACACGCTTTTACCGAAACGAACCAGCGTATACTTCTTCAGACATTTCAGCGAAATTCTTCAGAACAGATGCATAGCTCAGATATTACCCTTTACTTCAAAAACATGTTCGCCTCATCTCAGATCAGAACATTCCATAAACAGATCTAGAAGATACAAATACATTTCAGATCTCGATTCACTTCTTCATCATTTTCTTCATAGGTGCATCACAGATTCAGATCATCAAACTATTACCCTTTCCATACAGATATACTTCATAATGAAGTACACATTTAAACCCAGACTCGTGCACACCTCTTGCACAATGATTTTATTCTCCTTATATAGGTTTACCCTTTTTCAATACCATGAGCCAAAACCACATTATTTCCAATGGTATTCCTATACGGGATCAAATAGATAATCTAGCGCTCAATACAATGGGCCAATACCATGGTAATGCCCCTTGGTATCATAATTTTAGAGTGCAAAAGGGCATACGCGACTTGGAGCATTCGCTTCCGCGTGTATACGCAACTTCGCCTCATAAAAACTACATATATGCTAACCCTGAATGTATACGTGGGTTCCCTTCACAAAAGTAGCATATACATTGTATGTATATGCGGGTTGCCTTCACAAAAGTAGCGTATACATTGTGACATATTATATTTATCATTTTTCTAGTACTTACTGGAATTCTTTTCTCTGTCATATCTGAACTGATCTATAGATACATCATTCTTACATCTTTGACACATAGGTTGTTTATCATAGGCAACTCATCAAGTAGGTTTCCATCAAGAACATCTTCATCAAGTAGGTTGCCATCAAGGACAACACATTGCATCATATAGCCAACAATCTCATTTCACCAAGTTGCCATCAACTTTATCAAGTGGGTTGCCATCAAGGACAACACTCTGCATCATATTGCCAACAATGGTTACATTATCTGCATCAATTTCATGGAGATCAAATAAATCTGCCATTTTGTCTACATTTTGTTGAGCAGGGACACTTTGAGGAGTGCCATCAAACAATGGAATCTTACTTTGATAGTCTGCAGGCATTTCATCCAAGTTCTGAGGTAACACGAGGGGAGCAAATCGAGCAGCCATTGCTCTCGGTGGATTCACAACCGGATTTGGGGATATAGGTGGAGTCAGAGAAATTGATGTATGAGGTGTGTGTGGTGGGGATGGAGGTGGTACTACTGCAGAATGATGATCAGGAATAGGAGGTTGCACAGGAATAGTAGGAATGAAAGAAGGCTCGGTGGGAATTTGTGAATCAGATGTAGCTGCTGATGGCCCAATAGTTTCAAATGCAGACTCTATGAATTCAGGAATATTCGTTGCCACAATAGAATTCTGAATATTCAAGATGTAACTATCAATATATCTATTAGCCTGTTAAATTTCAAGATATTTGATAAACTCTGCATTTATGACAGTATAACGAATCGCACTTTCAGACTTAGTCTCAAACAACGACAACTCAAATTGGTCATCAAAATCGAGATCTTCAAGATATTCAAAAATAGTGGGACATGAATGAGATTTGAATAGAGGAATCACAGGACTTTATCGACGATGGATTATTGAAATTAGATTGGGATTTTCATACACAGGAGGCAGATCGGGATCAGGATTTGATCTGGTATGTCGTCTGGAAGCCAGTGTGTTGAATTATGTTCGAAAATAAAAGGGACAAAACCGACTTGTTCAGCCTATCAAATTCTAGACTCAATCACCCAAAATTCCAGAATGATCTGATATACTGGGGCAATCCACAAGTTAAATATTACGTTTACAAACTAGACCGGAGATTGACTGAAGCATCGTTTATCTACTTTCGCTAATGCAAAGCAAGAGCGTTTCGAAGGCTACCTGGCATAACTTCAGGCTCTGTCTATAGCTTATAAATCAAATAACACTAACAAGAAAACCATTTTGTCCCCAGTATGGTCGCCACTATGTTATTGCCTAAATCTACCTCAGGCTGAAGAAAGGCAGAGTTCAGGGTAACATCAAACCACGCTCAGTCTAGTAGCTAGCCCTACCAGATCAGGAGAGGGCTCTCTCCGGGTCAATCTCAGCAAAGATAATCAATAGGGCTTGAGATGACTTGAAATAAAGGATGAATTTAGGCTAGGTATATAAGTAAGGAGGTTGAATTGAATTTGGAAGGTTTTTGTTGGATCAAAGGGAAAGGAAAATTTTGGGTTCGGGTATGAGGCCTAGTTTTTGCAGAATTCTGATTGGGGCAAGGAAAATGCTTTAGATTGAATGAATGGATGGTTCAAACCGGTGAGGAGCTAAAGAGGGAAAGAGGTTCTCAAGAATCCTCTTCAAACAGATTAAAACATGAAAAAATAAACAAAACTCAAGGCAGAGCAAAGCAATCTAATGAATTCCACCTTTATAACTTGTTTGTTTAATTTGAGAAGAAAGGAGAAGGAAAATGTTGCACATGAAACATCAGTAAAATTACAATCACATAGAGAAAAACACCATCAAAACATAGAGCCACATGGATCCCAAAGAGTGCTGCAAACCCTGGTCTATTCCTTTGCCAAAATTGCAGAAATGAAATGTACAATGAAGTGCAAAGCAATCCCAAGTGTCCAACCCTAAAAATGACTGATGAATTACAAGATATAGACAAGCCTAACTCATCCCCATGCCACTAGGGGTCGAGCTCACCATTCTAGGAGTTGTTTCAACCATATATAAACTAGGAACTGGAAAATAGGCAATGACACAACTTGCCTCTATATGATAGGAAACTGATTCATTCAGTTACATTTCACTTTTTGGTGAATGAATCTACTTGGATGAGTAAAAATGTGCCAAAATTACATCAAATCCATTAAATTACATCAATTTACATCAAGATTTACATGAAAAAGTCAAACAGGCCAAAACTAGGCGAAAATCTGAGCTGCTGAGTGAAAATGAGACCAAAATTCCCAATGCACCGCACCTAAAATCTGTATGCATCACTCCACTTTGAGGCTGATTTTGAGGGCATTCCCGAAGTCCAAATTGAGTGCAAGATAGCTCGTTGGAAAGCCCCACCTGTATAATTTCCAACCCAAGTAGAATTTGTGGATTTGGTTTCCATTTTCCCCTCCAAAAATCAAATCTCCCAACACTGGTTCCTGTGTGTGCAAAAAGTGGCAGAAAGGCCATTTTTTAGGTGTTTTTGACCCTTCAGGAAACCCAAAACTTGTCAAAATTCTTAGGTAATTCATAGGCATGCATAAATTTTGATGAAAAATCCAAAAATACAAAATTTTCCTCAAGAATGGCTGCCAATTGTAAGCGCGCGCCAAGTGACGCAACACGTCGGGCAGGAGAATCTGTTTTGAGGCCAAACATTCAAAATTGACAAAAAATTTCCCAAATTTCTTGAAATTTGGGCTGAGGGTCCCTCATCAAGCACTATGCTGGGCCAAAGAAGCTTCAGCCAAAATTTGGAGTCGATCATGCCTTTTGCGATGTTTTAGTGCCCTCTTTAGCTTTGCCTTCAGAATTTTGATTCGCGCCTTGTAAACATGATTGCGCGCCCAATAATGGTTCTTCATGTGCCACAACATATTCTTTTCCCTGTCTGCCTTTGCCAAAAACTTCTCCAAGTGAATATTGACCCTTTCGAGCCAAGTCTCTCGATCAACCTCTATCTCTTGCTGAATGGGTGTCATCTCGGTTTGGCTTCTTTGAGCAGCCTGCCGATTCTCACAGATGTTTTGCAACTCCATGGCTGTATGCTAATCCTCCAACTGTTTGTTTCACTGCTCCAAGTATTTGATCACCCATTGGGCCCTCTGCAACTTGACGGTCAAGGCATCTATCTTAGCCTTCTGCTCCTGAATAGTCTCTCTCAACTTTGAGCTTGGAGAGCTCAAATCCTCATCAATGAGTACAAAATCAGTATCCTGGCCTCCTAAAGGCCCCTCATCCTGCATGGGCCTCTTCCATTTGTCCTGTACCTGTACCTGTGCTGATGACGGAGGCGAGACCCCTTCCACCCCGAGTGGAGATAGTACTCGCCGAGCTACTGCAAATAATACTCTGGTGCCTCTCTGATAAGTAACAAACACTGGCACACTAATAGGTTCTGTCTCGTGACCTTCAGGCTGATGTGAAGGTTCACCTGGCTCATGAACCACCTCCGGAGGAACCTAATGAGTCGTGAAGAAATCATTAGCAATGAAGTCTTCCCATGTAATACCCTGCAAGCCAAGCTGATGCAACACTACAATTTTAATGAGTGCATAGTGGTAAATACTATTGTACTGCTGCTCAGGAGTCTTTTTCTGCACAAGAACAGTCATTTTCTCGATATTCCGACACATGAAATATGGGATGTTCATCATCCTCACTCTGGTGAAATGCATCAATAATCTGATATGATAGGCGTAGAGGCATGAGAACCGTCCCTCACAACTGAAATATCTAATAATGAGTTTCATCAATGGAACATAGGACTCCTTCAAGAACCTGAAAGGAAAGACTCAGCTGAGTTGTGTCACATAGCTAGGCCTGATATATGGTTCATAATGCACTTTGTCCACCTGTTGTCTTTTTTTCCACTGTTCACCCACATTCGGTATTCCGGTTGCTTGGGAGATGGTTTCCGGTGTCAGAGTGAAAGTTACACCAACAAGAGTTACCTAACCATCATGCAAATGCAACACAAACAAACGAGCTAACTCCTAATGATAATGAGTCCTAGCAATCATTTCACAATACTGAAAACATGACTGTTGTTGAAAACAAGCTATGGCAAGTGGACAGACCTGCAATTGAGCCAATGAGGTGGGTTCTTCTCTCACATTTTTGCCACTTTTATGAGGCCTTCTCGGTGCATGTAAGTCGGTGGTAGAATCACTGTCTCTGTCATATGATGTATCGGTGTCTGTCTCCATGGTGTTTCAAAGTCTATGCCAAGTATATGATGATTTGTATGAGATGAAAACAAGAATTTGGTGCCTTTGTCTTGATTGCCAAATATGTGCCAAATAGGAAGCGACTGTAGGAAAAAGGGTAGTGAGGATAATGGGGTTCAATCAAGTGAATTTAAAATGTAATAATAGTCACTTGACTATTTGGGAACTTGGGATTTGGAAATTTTACAAATGAAATGGGAGATGGAGAATGATAGGAAATGAAGTAGCTTTAGGGATAGGAAAATGGGGCTTAGGAATAAGTCACTTTGAGGATGAAAAGGGATAAGGGATGAACTATAGTGATATAATAACAGTGAGAGGGAAAAACAAGGTGGGAAATAAAAGGGTTTGGCACCAAATTATTTTTATAACACCAACATCAAAACCCTAAGTAAATAATTCTCAAGAAGATAGGGTTTGGGTTTTCGTGTATCAAATCCTCATAATCAGTCATATAACCACACCAAACACGAGTTCATGGGCACTAAGAGATCACATGAACTTACTCGAGCATGGGGCAACCAAGAAAAATTCGATTTTGGAGAAGACTGGCAAAAATTTTAAGTTTCGGGCCAGTGTGTCGTGCCTTCCTTGTGCGCTGCGCTGGAACAAAAACACACAGTGAAAAACGGCCCTATGCGCTGAGCTCCTCCAGTGCGCCGCGCCAGTTGTCCAGTGCACCGCGCTGCTCTGTTTCAATGTAGTTCGGCCTCCAACTTGTCTCTCCAATCTTTCACGATTAGTTTTGGCTCGACTCTTGTCTTTGGCATGCAAATGGAGTTTGAATTTGGAAAGATCTTATATATATCAAGGAATTTTGATTTTTCATTTGGACAAACCCACTTTCTAATGTTGCAGAACTTCGGCACTTTTGACATAAACTCTATTTTTGTTTCCTTTTGATTTTTGGACTGATGATGAATCTCTTTGTCTATCTTTGCAGGGATAGATGGCATGGTGCTTGGAAAAGGCGACCAGGGCTGCGCCTGAAGTAATTCACAACTAATTTTTTTTTTTGAAAATTACATAGCATTTATTACAAAAAGACAAACTAGACAATTTTTCTTCAAAACAGGGTTTTGAAGAAAAATCATTATCAAGCATTATGATGATGGAATTCTTACTCCAAAACCTTATTTTAAGCTCCCTCATGTGCTTGCTGGCATCATTAGACATTTTGGAGACCAATTTAATGAAACCCTAGACCTAAGGAGACCAAAAAACCCTAAAATGACTCTTTGTCAATTTTGAGACCAAACAAGACTGTAAATGATTTTTATGCACAGACTTAGACCAGCAGTTACAAGACATGAGGAACGTGAGTAAAAAGCCTCCAACCGTTAGATGATCGATGCCTCTAACGGAATACAGCTGGCTGAAATGAGTGAGACACCTAAAATGAAATGCAACAAGAGAAAATTTGATCTCTGACGGAGGGATGAAGAGACCGACTCTAACACTACCATGTTGGGAAAAATACTGAGAGGGGGGGGGGGAACCAATCGCATTTAATACTGCATATTTAAAACTTTTTACTTTTTCACTTTCTAAAACTCATACGCTACTTTCCTTTAGTGAACTCGCGTATATACGCGGATATACTTCATACAACTCGCGTATTGGCAGAGATCTAGATATGCAGATATTTATTAACTTAGTTCTTCACATATATCATTCATCAGATGTTAAGTTATCAGTAAACATGTGCAGTAAGAACAGAATAAACCATTACACAAAGCATCACACATGAACACCAGGATTTTTAGGTGGAAACCCAAGTCGGGAGAAAACCACCGCTGCAGTTGCTCAGCCTTCAATATTTTATTATAGAGAAAACATCTTACAACATATGTGTATATGTGAGCGGGTGTGACTCCTACTGCCATGTGCACCCACCAGCGCTCGCTATCAGCCTCTCCCTGAAGGGAGCTCCAACCCCCCGACTCGCTTACTGCTCCTCTTCCGGAAGGGAGCTACGCCCCCCGCGCTCTCGCTTACTCTCGCTCTGAGGGAGCTCCTAATTTCTGATCTCGCTTACTGACTTAACCCGGAAGGAGCTACAACCCCCTGACTGAAGGCTACAACCCTCAGCACCTCTATGGACCACGTTTCATCAATTTTCACACTGGATCCAAAGCTTCCTTTAGGACACCAATTGCAGGCCACATTTCATCATATTTTCAAATTGGACCCTCTCCATACATTTTAAACACAGTCAAACATCAAAAACAGATAGCTAAAACACAGTAGATCAGATCAGAGATTTCATACCACATGCTTCAGCAAACCCTAGTTTGCATACGCGCTTTCCTTTCACTGATGTCGCGTATATACGCGCTTCCATCCTCATCAACCAGCGTATACCTCTGTAAAAATTATAGAGTTAATTTTCACTGCGCATACGCGCTTTCTCTTCAGCAAAGTCGCGTATATACGCGCTTACTCTGCGGCGAAGTAGCATATGAATCTTCAATCATTACAGAGCTGCATACTTCTTTGGATCAGACATTCAGTTCATATTCAACCCTTTACTTCAGACAGATGTTCGCCTCATCACAGATCAAATCACTCCATCAACAGATCTAGCAAATACAAGTACATTTCAGATCTAGATATCCCGCTTCATCATTTCTTCATAGGTGCATCATAGATTCAGATCTATCATCAAACCTTTACCCTTTCCATACAGATATACTTCATAGAGAAGTATTCATTCAAGCTCAGACATCTTGCTCCCACACACATCATTTGCACAATGAAATTCTTCTCCTTATATAGGTTTACCCTTTTTCAATACCATGAGTCACACCAATACCATGAGCACAAAACTACATTACTTCTGATGGTATTCCAGGACGGGGCCTTTTAGACGAATCATTACCCAATACAATGGGTCAATACCATGGTGGTTACCCCTGGTTTTGCACTTTTTGAGCGCTTTTGCCCATACGCGACTTGAAATGTTGTTTTCCGCGTGCATACGCGACTTCTCCTAGGCAAATCCGCGTATGCCTTGAGACATACTCTTTTCATCATAGATCTAGCATAAAATTAATTCCTTTCTACATTTCCACCTGTATTCTCTGTAGATACATCAGATTTACTTCATCAAGAACATATTCTATCAAGCACAACTTCATCAAGTATTCAAGGACAACTCTCTACATCATATTGTCAACAAACATCATATCACATCAGATTTACATCATTTACCAAGTCCATCACATCAGATTTACATCATTTACCAAGTCCATCAAGTCAATAATAACTTCATTAGGTGTATTGCCATCAAGGACAACACATGCCAACAATCTCATGTCTTCATCAACATTCAATGGGTTGCCATCAAGGACAACACTCTGCATCATATTGCCAACAATCTCCCCTTTGGACTTTATGGCAACCACAATGGTGTTTGATCACCACAACAGATAGGTACATTAAGAATACAATGACACCATGTCATTCTCCCCATTTTTGACATCATTCAAACACCATGTCACTCTCCCCCTTTGACATCAAGGGCAAAGGGCGGACCAAAGCCAACATACTCTCCCCTTTTCTCCTCATGTAGAAGAAGCGTTCTGTAGATCTGATATATACTGAAGTGACCAAGCTCCCCCTGAGTTCATGCTGAAACTTCAAACATATTTTCCAATGAAGTACATGACTCTATGAACTTCCTATCACCAAAGACTCATGCTTGCATCAAATATCCAACCAAGTGGATTTACATAGGAGACTCAAGTACCCAACCAAGTGGGTTTACAAATTTGACTCAGCTACCCAATCAAGTGGGTTTACAAAATTTGACTAGTCCTTACATGACTGAATATTACAATTTTACATCATGGGTCTCAACATGACCCTTTTATCAAAAAACAAATATGACTTTTCATAATCAACACAAGAAAGTCCTCAAGAAAGAGAACATATTTCAGAACCATCATCATGCCAACAATGCATTAAACTCAGCAACGCTAATTCTCCCCCTGAATCTGTGCATCCAAACTTCCTTTTCATATGACTAAGGCTCCCCCTTAGTTTGTGCATCCTGAACACTTTCACCAACAAATCATCAAAACATCTTCATCAAATCACTAGAAAAATAATTATGAGAACTGGAACACCACCTAAGATACCAGACAGTATCAGAGATACCAAACAGCACTGCAGCTGTGCTAAGGAGAGCTGTCTCCAAACTGAAAAATGTCAGCAATCAGACATACGCGGCTTTCTATGCATGAACTCGCGTATATACACGACTGTGTTTCAGGAAACCCGCGTATCCAATTCCATATTCTAAATTTTAACCAGATCTGATCCTCTGTGAGAAAAATACAGTGTTCAGCTTCTTTTGAATGCTTCCTTGGACTACAGATAGATAGAACAGTGCAGTTGTGTCTTCAAGCGTCACCCAACGGTTGTAGCATAAGCACATTAGTAACCAAGCCTTCATATTCTTTGCAGCATCAATACAACCTTTCCAAGAGAGATTATCATACCAAAACAACATCTTCAAATATGTGTCAACCAATCATCCATGTGGTCCAATATCATCAAGATCTTCAAGATTTAACATGAAGTAACATATGTAGGCAAAGGATCTCAACCATAGTAACACAGCTCTGTATAATTTATTTCTGAATCAAACGACTTCCAACTCATCCATGTGTGAACACACAAGATACTTTTCAGTAAAACAGGATCAAAATCTCATCATAATAAACCATGTACTAAGTCATCATTAAGCATGAGTATCACAATAACCAAGAATAAGCAGTCATATTGCCAACAATGCAATCATTAGTATTCAACCTGCTGCTCCCCCTGAACTAGTGCTCCTTCTTAACTTGTGTAACCTGAATACGTTCATCAGCAAGTCATCAGCAACAATCTCTGCATGAACTGTCCTTATCTCTTAATTATAAGTCTTTCATCTCATCAACGAATACTCTTCATCAAAAAGCAAACAGGACTCATCCATAATTTTCAACATAAGACATCAAGTATCATATCATCATTTTTAGAACTAAGAAGTTGAGTCAATAATACAGTTATTAACAGTCAGACTGTTACTCCCCCTGAGCCTCTGCTCCAGATCTTCAGCTAGCATATGAATTCTCTTATCATCAATGCATACGCGACTGTGTCTAATGAAACTCGCATGTATACGCGACTTTTGTTCATCTAACCCGCGTATGGAAAGTGAAGCATGGAAATTTTTCACATTGCTTCATCTCTCCCTGAACTTGTACTTCCTGTACCTGTCTTTTCCACATCAGATGCGCTGTCAGAAGTAAACATAACCAGAATGATCAAATCAACCATGAGATTCATCATACATTTCTCCCCTTGTGACGATACATTACTAAATCTCATAATGTATCCCACATCATTCCTGCAGTCAATAAGAAAAGTCAGCTTCAGAAGCGAATGACTGCAGTAGGGTCAGAATTCCCTACGTTTCTGATCGGTCCTCCATCTTGAATTGAGTGTTTTCTTCAAGAAAATCATTGTCTTCTTGAGCATCCACAAAAAAGTCCTTTTCTTCTCTAGATTGATTCTTATTCCATCCCTCCATATTTTTCCATATTTGTTTAAAATTTCTATTTGTGTGCTAGAAGTTATCCAATTTCTCATATCTGTTCAACCTGCATTCCTTTCCTACATGTCCATACTTGTTACAAGAATAACATCTCATGTGTCCAGAGAAATAAGCATAAGAATCATGATGAGTATTTCTAATCTTCCTCCTTTTACAATCAGCTGCTTTATGTCCATACTTGTTACATGAGAAACAATATCCCTTGAAGCTACCTGAGTACCTTTCTGAATAGAATCTGTTTGTTTGTGGCTGAATTGTTCTTCTTCTGCAATTTGCTGCAACATGCCCATAATTATGACATTTAAAACATTCAACATTCTTGAATGAATTCCTTTGAGAGTTCATGATTGTTGGTTGATCTTTTGTTTCTTTCAACACTTCAGATTTTGCATTGATGTCCTTTGATTCTTTAGCACCTCCTTGTGAGTTAGATTCTCCTTTAACAGTTTCATCGAAACCAAGACCAAGTTTGATAGCAGGAGACCTTTGATTACTCAGTATATTGTCCAAAATATTAGTACTATCATGAAACCTCAAAATTTTAATCTTTTCTTCTAATTTACCTTTGAGAATGTTTACCTCAACCTCCAAGGCTTGACATTGCTTTGTCATGCTTTCTTCTTTCCTTCTTCCATCTTCTACTTGATCCTTCAGATTTAGAATCTCTTCTTTCAACCAATTTTAGTTTTCTTCACATGTTTGTTGCAGCTCTTCATTCTTCTTATTTGATTTTTCCAGATCTTCTTTGAGAGAGATGATTTCTGCTTCAAGGCCTTCCTTTTCAAATGTTTGTAGAGGTTCCTCAATCTTATTACTTGATGCTTCAAGATCTGTTTGTAGAGAGGTGATTGCAGCTTCAAGTCCTTCATTCTTCTTGCTTGATTTTTTGAGATCTGCATTTAGATCGTTGATTTCTGCTTCTAGTTCTTTAATTCGATTGGATGCATAAGTATGAAACCTTTGATACTTGTCCACCTGTCCATTCAGCGTTTCTATTTGTTTTTCCATTTGAGAGATCATCTCTTTGTTGATAGATTCTTGCATCTTAGATGAACTTTGTAGTTCTTCAACTTTAACCTTGAGAGCTTCTTCTAGATCCACAACTTTACTTTCACTATCTTCACTATTGTTTGCACAACTAAGATCATTCAAAGGATGACCCCAATCACTATCTGATTCATCTTCTTCAATTTCTGCTAACCATGTTTTCTGAGAGATCTCCTTGTTTCGAGTAGGCTTCTTCTTTTGCTTCTTTGCCATGAGCACTTTCAGATCATGGTCAGAATCTTCTTCATCTTCACTGGACACTTCATCATCATCTTATTTTGCATAATAACTCTTTCTCTTTTCAAATTGTTTCCCTTTACCATGTTTTTCTCTGTAAGGACATTTAGCAGCATAGTGACCAACTTTTCCGCACTCAAAACATTTGAAGGGAAGCTTACCTTTGAATTTTCCAGTACCTAGTTGGAGCTTTCTCACGAAATTCGCTTCTTCTTCATCGGATATATAGCTGGATTCTTTGACAACTTCCTTTTCTTTTCCTCTTGCAGATACCTTAAAAGCAGCTTCTCTGATTTGAGAAGGCCCTCCTTGTCTCATTTCAAAAGCAGTCAGGATACCATGTAATTGAACAATAGTAAGAGTTTGCAGATCTTGCCTTTCTTCAATAGCCGAAACTTTAGAGTCAAATTTAGAAGTCAAGGATCTTAAGACCTTTTCCACCAGAGTAGTATCAGTTATGGTTTCACCCAAATTTCTCATTCGATTTACAATATCATCTAGACGAAGAAAGAAACTGGCAACACTTTCATCACTATGCATCTTCAAAGTTTCATATTCAATTCTAAGAGTTTGGAGTTTTGCACTTTTTACCTTTGTGTCTCCTTCATAGCTTAGAATGATTTTGTCCCATATTTCTTTTGCTGAATGTAGCCGCATCACTTTAGAAAATTCTGGTTCAGACATGCTTCCTAATAAGACATTTATTGCTTTGGCATTGGTTTCATACTTCTTCCTTTCTGCTGCATCAGTAGGAATACTTGCCGGGTATTGATAACCTTCTTCCACGATTGCCCATAGATCTGCACCAAGACTTTGCAGATATGCTTTTGTACGTACCTTCCAGAATATCAGATTGCTTCCATTGAATATAGGTGGCTTTATAGACATTATTCCTTCTTGACTTCCCATTGCGACGGATCTCCTTTAAGCGATCAAGCTTCTGCACAAGGACCTGCTCTGATACCAATTGTTGGGAAAAATACTGAGAGGGGGGGGTGAATCAGTATTTACTGCATATTCAAAACTTTTTACTTTTTCACTTTCTAAAACCCATACGCTACTTTCCTTTAGTAAACTCGCGTATACACGCGGATATCCTTCATGCAACTCGCGTATTAGCAGAGATCTAAATATGCAGATATTTATCAACTTAGTTCTTTGCAATATTCATTCATCTGATGTTAAGTTAACAGTAAACATGTGTAGTAACAACAGAATAAACCATTACACAAAGCATCACACATGAACACCAGGATTTTTAGGTGGAAACCCAAGTCGGGAGAAAACCACCGCTGCAGTTGCTCAGCCTTCAATATTTTATTATAGAGAAAACACCTTACAACATATGTGCTGGTGCAGACTCTACCAGCACGCAGGCACCCACCTGCGCTCGTTTACCAGCCTCTCCTGGAAGGGAGCTACGACCCCCTGACTCGTTTACCAGCCTCTCCTGGAAGGGAGCTACGACCCCCCGATCTCGTTTACCAGCCTCACCTGGAAGGGAGCTACGACCCCTCGATCTCGTTTACCAAATTTCACTGAAGGAGCTACTTCACCAAGGATCAAGGCTACAACCTCAACACCTCCTATGGACCACGTTTCATCAATTTTCACACCGGATCCAAAGCCTTCCTTTAGGACACCACTTTATGTGCCACATTTCATCATATTTTCAACCGGACCTCTCCATACATTTTAAACACAAACATCAACAACAGATAGCTAAAACACAAGAGGACGGACAAGATTTCCATACCACATGCTTCAACAAACCCTAGTTTGCATACGCGCTTCCATCCTCATCAACCAAATATACTCGTAAAATTACAGATTTAATTTCATCAGATACGTGCTTTCTTCGAAGTCGCGTATATACATGTTTCCTCTACGGGGCGAAGTAGCGTATGAATATTCAATCATTACGTAGAGCTGCATTACTTCTTCGACGTATTCAGCTCAGATTCCACTTTTACTTCAGACAGATACTTCCGCCTTATCATTTTCGACAATCACTCCATCAATGGGATCTAGCAAATACAAATACATTTCAGATCTAGATATCCCGCTTCATCATTTCTTCATAGGTGCATCATAGATTCAGATCTATCATTAAACCTTTACCCTTTCCATACAGATATACTTCACAGAGAAGTATTCATTCAAGCTCAGACATCTTGCACCCACACTTATGATTTGCACAATGAATTTCTTCTCCTTATATAGGTTTACCCTTTTTTCAATACCATGAGCCAAAACCACATTACATCCGATGGTATTCTTGGACGGGGTCAATTAGACGAATCATTACCCAATACAATGGGTCAATACCATGGTGGTTACCCCTGGTTTTGCACTTTTTGAGCGCTTTTGCCCATACGCGACTTGGCACGTTGATTCCCACGTGCATACGTGACTTCTCCTAGGCAAATCCATGTATGCCTTGAGACATAGTCTTTTCATCATAGATCTAGCATAAAATGAATCTCTTCTACATTGCCACCAGCATTCTCTCAGATACATCAGATTTACTTCATCAAGAACATATTCTATCAAGCACAACTTCATCAAGTATTCAAGGACAACTCTACATCATATTGTCAACAAACATCATATCACACGTATTTACATCATTTACCAAGTCCATCACATCAGATTTACATCATTTACCAAGTCCATCAAGTCAATAATAACTTCATCAGGTGTATTGCCATCAAGGACAACACATGCCAACAATCTCATGTCTTCATCTTCATTCAGTCGGTTGCCATCAAGGACAACACTCTGCATCATATTGCCAACATACCAAAGAAGTCAAAGTATCTTGAAGGAGAGAAGGAATTATCATCTTCATAATCTATAAGGAAAGCTCGCTATCATTGTAGGAAGGATCTCATCCTTATGCTTGAAGAATATTATTCAAGGAAGCATCAATCACCATTAACAAAAGGAAGTTGGATCTAAAGATGTTCTCAACATAAAAGAAGCAATCTCTTTCATTGAAGAAAGTTATTTTATCTCATTTGGAAGATGATCATCCAAAAGGGGAGCACTAATACATCTTCTTCAACCACCATCAAAGTGATCAAGATGGATATTTCACCTTCACTTGTCTAGTAAGTATCTTTTATTCTATAATAAAATTTGGTAAAATGACTTTGTGTTTGCAAGGAGATCTATAAGTTGGTTGAATCATCGAAATTTCTTGCATGGAAAAAGGAACATGGACATATTTCTTGAAGAAAGTGAAGTCATTAATCATATCTATGGAAAAGTCACTAAAGGTCAAGCATTATCTGAATACATGGAAAGGGATCAAAGAGATCAAAGTATTCTTATGAAATCAGTCAAAGGTCCCTGTATCCTTATATAGTAGGATTGGAGACATCAAAGAGATATATGATAAGTTGGAAGGACTATTCTTTGAAGATTTGATAAAGAAGGTATTATCACCTAGACATGATTACACAAATTGAAGGTATCAAAGAATGTAGGGATATCTTCATAAGATTTCAACTGTGAGATCTAGAAGAGATGATAAGAATATAATCATCACTTTTCTAACTAATGATAAAGGTAACAAAATGTCCATGGGACAAGAAATTTACCTCATTCAGCAACTTATGTTTTCTATGCTAGAAAAGAAGACAGGTTGAGGGAAAATGTGTTGAAGGTTAAAGGACTCAAACATTTGCAGAAAAGAAATCCAAGGAAAGAGGGAGTAATAGATATTTACGATGACTAATATAGTCTCCCTCACAAAGGTCTTCTCATGGATCCTAAATATTTTTTAGGATATGGCTATAATAAATAATAAGATGCATTGTGGCATCATGTAAGAATTAGAAATAGGAAGCTCGTGACATTACCATAGGGAATCATGAAATAAAAAAAAAATTATGGCAGTTAAATATGAAGGATATAGCTCTCAGGAACCTCATTGGAAATTGAAGGAAAGAAAGAAGTCATCCAAGACAAGGCTCATCATACATCAAGTCAAGAATAAAACATTTTTTGGATAGGGATATGCAATATCCTCAAGATTCTCTGATGGAATTTTCATTAGAAGATTCACCAATCTAGAGAGGAAGCAAGTGTCTCATGAGGAACTCCAACTTGTGGATTTCATGGGATGATGGTGTGATGACATACGAGATGAATTAGATCAAGGGGTTGAATATATTTCAATCAGTAAGTGTTTGAAAGAAGCCTAGATGACCTAAAGGTAAATGAGGCATGTATGCTTGTTTTTAATATTATACTGTCATGTCGTATGGTTGCAAGTAACATGGATCACTACTTATATCTTGAGAAGCATGATCAAAGAAAAAGGATCTCCTTCTATGAAAGGATGCAGGAAGGCATAGGTCACACTAGATGAAATCAAGATAATATTTCCTCATATGTAGTATGAGGTGGTTGACTACAATCAAGGAAATCTGATTGGAAGCTCCTGGGAATGAAATGTGTGAAGAAAGGAAGGAAAATATCATGAGATATGAAACCATGGTAAAGGCAATCAACATCCGTGATGACCAAGAAGACTTGAAATCTATTAGAAAGATATGAAGACTCTCATGAAAATTTGAAAAGGATGGAGACCCTTGACGATGGATATCTTTGGGAGATGTGTCAACATGTATGTAGGATGTTGATACCTACAGGAAGATGTCATGAGGAAATACCATCACAAAGGAATTTTTGATAAGTGTTCATTTTTATATTTAATAATATCTAGATGAGCTTATGCATGGCCGTCAAAGGGAAGTGTATGTCTTCCACCATTGATAACCATGTGGAGGATGAAATATCCTTGAATAAATATGGTATGAAAATAGCAACATTGAATTAAGCAAGGGAAGATGAAAGACTGATGGATCACTCTCTGATGAAGCATAATGATGAAATGACTCATGGATGAAAGTGATGGATGGTTTTCTCCCTATGAAGAGGTCCCAAAAGATGAAGACCATAACAGAGAAGAAATTCATGACATCGAAGGAAGGATTTCTTTAGAGCAATTGGTTGTCTCATTATTTCCACCTGAGGAGCTATTGCATGTATATGATTAAGAGGGAGCCTGGAAACAAGTTCCTTACCTGGTAGAAACTTGGAAATTCCTAAGCCAAGAGGGATCTTAGGTACATTCCTTATTAGGATATGTCCTCCCTAATTGAGAGGGAGATATAGACACGCCATTCTAGTATTCGCCTAGGAAAACAAAATGGAGGATTGGGTAATCATATGGCATTCGATACCCTTTGAGGATGTTGTAGGGTATCCAAGATAAGAGGAGTTGTGAAAGGACCGATATTATTTGAGGAATGGGAATCCAAGATAAGAATAGTCCTGGTGGAACATACTCTGAGAGAACCTGAGTGGGATATGTTTCGAGAGAGACAATGATGAGGATGTCTATTAAATCATTGGTCTCACCAACATTGAGCTCAAGATCTCGAGGTTAGATGGAGTTGTTAGTTAAGGTCTTGCTATGTAACAATGTTGGTTTATATGATGATATACAGATGGGTTACCAATATGATTCTTATTATGAGAAATTATTTAGATTGAGAATCACCAAGTACCATTATGAATACCTCCCTAGTTAAGAGGGAGTGTTGAAAAGTGTAACTAGGTTTAGCATTCATAATGATATGAAATTCTAACTTCTATAAATGATGTAATAAAATTATTTTTGTAAGTCTCGTTTCATGGGTTTCATGAGCAAGTGATTTTAGAACATTAGGATTTTTCATTTAGAGTCAAATAATTAATGTCATGTATGAAGAGCTCTTCTTGAACATGTGTCAAATGTATATTATTCTGTCAAAGTGTCTAGAATCCCTCCAAAGACAAGCACATTCTGTCTTATGAAGTCAGCCTCCAAACGAAGATAAGAAAAATTCATGCCGTCTCACATAAACGACACATCTATTCAGATTCTCAAGTCTGATAATTAACTATGGGAAAATACTATATAAACTAACCTAGGGTATTCGCATAAATACGCAGTCTACGAGCTTGGATCTCTTAGAAATGGGCTTAGATAAGGTCACATATCTCGGTCAAGATTCTAGAATTCAGTTTGGATGATCACAAGAATAAGGTTGGGATATACTACAGTTAAGGAGTCTGGATTTTAGTGCATAAATAGGTCTCGGTCCTTTTGGAGATACATTCAGATCACACCACAGTCTCAACATACCATAGTGACATTACCTCTATCTCAAGATAATGTATCTCGGTATAGTGCCTATGGTCTCAGTGATACAATAGTATGACTCAGTGAGACTGTAGTGTGGCTCGGTAATATTACAGTATGTTATTTCGGTGTGCTACAAGTGCTACATGAATTTGGTTCTACTACAGTCTTGGACTTCAGTGTTACCTTTTCCATGATGTTATGATGGCATTGCAATATTAATATAATGTTACACTCTTGGTAACAAGGATGAGAATGATAGTAATGATAGCAATGAAGATCTACATTATGTTTTCTAGTGTGAAAGAAGAAGAAGGAAGGAGAAGAAGATGATCAAGGGAACTGGTGTCATGGTCTTGGAGTGGCTGAATAGGTCAAGGGTGTTGGTTTTGGTATTTGTCAATTGGAATCTCTATAAGAAGGATTGGTGTGGGTTTTCCTCTCAAAGAGTGAGAGGTTCTGGCCCTGGCTCATAGCCTACATGTTGTGTCTCTTATATATTTATGTTTATGCATTGGTTTTTGTTTGATGAAGAAAGAACACTAAGAAACTAAGAAGAAGAAGATCATAATCTAAAGAATTAAAAGGAATTCACAAACAGTCACTAATAAAGAGAAATATCCTAATGCTAATGTATTAGATTTCTCAACACCTTTTCTCCTTTTGCTATTATCAAGGCTCCTTTAGTTAACTTCTAGGTTTTCTCTATAAATGTAATTACATAGTTTTCACCTCCCAAATGCCCTGTTGAAATTAGTTTTTTCTTCAAATCTTGAACATGCCTTACCTCCTTTAGTATTCATTGGTTTATATTCTATTTTTTTTTAAATACCTTATTGATACCAATAATTTTACAGGATTTATCATCACCCAGATGAACTTGCCTAAAAAAATTTTGAACATATTCATGAGAATGTTTCCTATCAGGTGTAGCATGGAATGAGGCCCCTGAATCTACCACCCAGGCATTAATAATATTTTCTAATGAAAGAATCAATCTTTCAACACATCACCTATTACATTCACTTCTTGATTGTTCTCTTGATGTCTATCTCCTTTTTTTCCCTTCTGAGATTTACAGTCTTTCTTCAAGTGTCCTTTATTACCATATTTTCCAACACACTATCCCCGATATGGATTTAAATTTATCTTTCCTTGACATACTGTGATGTCTTTAGCTATTTTCTCTCTCTAGTTTTCTTCCTCTAGTCTCTACAATCAAAGCATTGTCTATTGTCTCACTTGATCTTTTTCGTCATGTTTCCTCATTATGGATAACACACACAACATCATAAAACTTTAAAGTACTAGATCTTGAGACAAAATTACTAATAACTAAAAATAAGCCATTCCAACTTTCTTGTAATGAGCACAGAAACAATACAGCACTAACTTCATCATCAAAATTTACCCCTATGAAACTTAACTAAATGGTAACCATGTTAAGTTCATTTAAATAATTAGCACAATATCCACCTTCTAACATCTTCATATCAAACAAGCACTTCATAAGAAATACCTTGTTTGAGGCCAAGGGTTTTTCATATAGGATGGTCAATACCTTTGTTAGACCCTCTATTGTCGTTTCCTTTGAGATGTTGAAGACCACCGATGCTACTAGGCACAGTCGCATTATTCCTAGTTCCATTTTGTTAAGAATATCTGTAATATTCCTTTTCTTGATCCGGTCAAAGTGGACAGAATCGGTCCATGGTATTACCGTGGTATTTTCTCATGGTATCGGCCCATGGTGTTTTTTGTTGGTTTCGAGGAGAATTATAAAATAAGGTCCATCCAACCTATAAAAAGGGATAGAAGCTAGGCATTTAGGATCATTATGGTTTTATCTATCCTATTGTGTTTGGGCTGAGAACTTGGCCTGGCCAGTTCTAACATTGATCCCGGGATGAAAACCCTGTGGTGAATTTTTCTAGTGGATCCATCCAGGGTCCACGATTGTGCTCCAGTATTGGTTTTCTGTTTTAAAGAGCAACCGAGCATGCCACTGCAAAGCATGTACCTTTGTGTTCAGTTAATAATATAAAATAAGGGTTGCATTTCTAGATATGTTTGTGTTCTTGTTTTTGATGAAAAGTATTTTTAAATCAGAACACTAACATGTTCTAGATCTATCAAAATTTTCACTCTTTGGAATCTTACAGTGGTATTAGAGAAGTGCATCCTGCTAGCCCGATGGTTTATTATAGATCAACTACAAAGAAGATCATGATCCAAGGTTTCATGAGAAATTATTTTTCAGTGATTTCACCCTAGCTAAAATCTCAGCAATTTCGGTGGTTATCTATAGCCACCATAATTAGCTCATTATTATTGAATTTTCTGGAGTATGTTTTTCTGCAGGAATATCCGTGATACATCAAGGCGAAATCCCGCTAGCATCTGAGGACTAGAACGCCACTGCAAAGCATGTATCTTTGTTTTTAGTTAATAATATAAATAAAAGGGTTGCTTTTCTAGATATGTTTGTGTTCTTGTTTTTGATAAAAAATATTTTTAAATCAGAACACTAACATGTTCTAGATCTATCGAAATTTTCACTGTTTGGAATCTTAAAATATTTCATTCATCATCTATCATACTTGTTGGCTTCTTTGTTTTTCTCACTAAATGGTAGGTAAAGATCTTTTTGATACAAATAGTCTTCCATTTTCATCTTCCATAGCCGGTAATTTTGGTTGTTGAATTTATCAACCCTAAACCTACTATCTTCTTCCACTGGTCCCACTTGAACTAGGATCCTTTATTTCTTGTGAGTTTATTGATACCAGTTGTTAGAAATTAAATAACAGAGTAATGGATCACATGAAATATTGTGGAAACACATATATAAAAACACATAAAATAAGAGAGACAAAGATATACGTGGTTCACCCAATTTGGGATATGTCCATAAAGAAATGACTAGTCATTCCTTTTATATTATCCAAAAAATTGAAGGGATACAACCTACAACTAGTCATTCCTTTTATATTGTCTGGCCTTGTCCCGAAGGGTGGTCAATTATCTCATTTAAATGCAAGCTCTTTTGAAGGGAATCGCTACTTGTGCGGAGAACAGTTGGCAAATTGTAATTCTGGTGTTAAAGGGTCACCTATCAAAGTACACATCAAGCTTGAACTTCTCTTGCCTCTCATAACGCTTGGAATTCTCTTCTTCTGTTCGTTGGTGTTGGCAATCAGAGTATTCATAATTAAGAGGAGAGCCATCCAGAAATATGGCCACGACAGGTTATTGAGGATGACGATATTCCAAAAACTCAAATTTGGGAGCGAAGACGTCATCAAATGCATAAAAGAAGAGAATATCATCAGCAAAGGGGAAGAGGGTGTTGTGTACAAAGGAATCATGCCCAATGGAGAAATATTTACAGTGAAAAAACTTACGTGGATGGGATCTTCAAATGCTCATGGCTTCTCTACAAAGATCAAAACTCTGGGCAGAATCCGCCATCGACATGTTGTTATATTGTTAGCGTTTTGCTTCAACCATGACACTAATATTCTGGTGTACGAGTATATGCCAAACGGAAGCCTGGGGAAGTTGCTTCATGGAAACAATGCCACGCCTCTGGATTGGAATACCAGATACAAAATTACAGTGGAAACTGCATAGGGGTTGAGTTATCTTCATCATGATTATCGGCTGGCCATCCTTCATCGCGACGTGAAGTCCGATAATATTCTTTCGGACTCCAATTTTGAAGCTAGTGTTGTAGATTTCGGCCTAGCCAAACTCTTGCATTAGCCTGGTATGTCTGAATATATGTCTTCAGTTGTAGGGACCTTTGGCTACATAGCTCCAGGTAAGTCGCTATGTCATCTTTAATTTTTCAAGTCGTCGATTTCTAATTTTAGCAGAGGGTCATCGGAAAGTAAGTTTGACTAAGCTGCTAGCTTTATGAAATTCTATGGTCTATTATTGAAGTCCATGATCTGTTATTGCCAATTATAAATAGATTACGTTGCATTATAAATAAAATAAATTATATAGAAGTCAAAAGTGCTTAAAATTATGCGTATTGCTTATTTTACTGTGATTTTTCCATTGGTTTTTGATCTAGCATACCATTTAAGATTGGATGTTAAATTTACAGAGATGAATACACTATGAAAGTGGGAGAGAAGAGTGATGTATAAAATTATGGAGTGGTTCTACTTGAGCTGATCACTGGCTTTACCAGTGGGTGAAAGTGAATTTTAAGACGATACGAACATCACAGGGAGGGTGAAGAAGATGACCAATTGGAACAGAGAAGAAGTTATGAAGATTATTGATCCCAGACTTATCAGCGTCCTAGTGGAGGAAGCCCTGCATATATTCTTAGTGGCCCTACTCTGTATACAAGAATAAAGTGTCCGAAAACCCACAATGTGCCAGGTAATAGTAATGCTCACATACTTCAGTCCCAGGAAATAATTTTCATTATTCACATTTGACCGCGGGAAATAAGGCATTCTCATCCTCAGCCAGGCAGTCCAGGGTTGTATCTTGACTAAATATCCATATCCATGTGTTCTTTTAACATCTATGTGCAAGATATTCTAGCCTCAAATCCATTACTTTTGTTGTGAATGGAGGTAAGTTGTGAAAATGTACACAAGGGAGGCATCTGAATCAATGTTTCTTTTAGATTTTTCTGTTTCTTGTATTTCCTTATAATTGGAATAAAAAACTGCGTTGCTTTCATATTACTATTTTGATTTTTTATATCCTTTTAATTTTATTTCATGATGAAATTCATCTACTTTTCTTTTAAGTGTTGGCACAACCATTGTTCTGTCCAGGGAAGAGTCAAATCCCCTTTCATCGATTACTGTCTCATAGAGAAACCTAGAGGATGTCCCGTAGGTTTGAGATCTCCTCCTCTATTCCTTTGAAATGTGGGTTATCCTCAACTCTCAACTTCTCATAATATCAGAGACTAAATACAACTGCCAAGGTCCACAGGTAGTCCAGGAGCTGACGAGAATCCTCCTTAACGCCTTGTCCCCATATACATATTTTTAACTACTAAAAATTTATTTGGGTTCATTTTGTGCGATATGTTCAGGTTTTCATAGATTGTTCTACATCATGTCCCACAAATTTAAAATCCATGCCAGTCAAGTTTTGAGCTAGTCATATGTTTTTTTTGTTTGTTGATAAGCATGGCAGGGTGTTAATTTTTCACACCTTAGTATAGAACACTGACCAAAAAAATTGGAAATTCTAAATTAAATTAATCGTTATTATCTAATATAAGAGAAAATATTTATTTTACTCTGAAAATTTTAAAATATGCAATGAGAAAATTTTGCAAAAATTAAAAAGCAAAATCTGGTTTTAATTACTAAAAGTTTATTTGGGTTCATTTTGTATGATCTATTCACATTTTCATAGAAATTTCTAAATCAATTCCCACAAATTTCAAATCCATGTAATTCAAGTTTTCAGGTAGTTATGGATAGCTTTTGTTTGAGAAGCGTGGCAGGTGTACACTTTTAGCACCCTAATATAGAACCCCCATCTCCAAAAAGGAGGAAACTCTAAATTAATTTTTATTATTTCATATAAGAACAAATATTTCTTTTCATCTCAAGTTTAAAAAACAAATATTCATATATTTCATCAACATAATTTTGATAACTTTGATGTGAAAACACTTCTAAATCTAGAAATATGTGATGAAAATTAATTTCACTATTAAATTTAAAATAATTTTACTATTAAATTTTAACAATAAGAAGGATTAAAAGTTGTAACTTCTCAAAAAGGATTTAACACAATTTGTTTTGATTATATTTCTTTTGTAAGAACTAAGAAAACTAAAATGGAAAAAATAGGTTAAAGTATTAAATATTTTTAATTTCCAATCCTAAAAGTTTAATTAATATTTTAACTTGTTTGATTTAAGTTTTAACAGGTTTGATTTGATTTGAGGTCTTATCCAGCAATGTTTTATATACATTAACTTATGGCTAGAAAATAGAAGTATTTGGAATTTTCTTTCATATATGTATATGTTATATGTATTATTAAAAGGTTATTGGACTACTGTCACACTATTTTAAAATATAAAATATAAGTGTAAATAACATAACAAAACCATTGATTCATAATAAATTATTATATAAATTGTCATTTATCTTCATATTTACTATATGAATTGACTTGTAAGGATCATTTTAGGCATATATATTGGTTTGGAAATTTGACATTTGGATACTTCCAATATCAATTTATCGCATCAAATGGCACTTTCAAAACTTTGCAAGCCCATCTCCTTGGATACTTCCAACGTCAATTTATGGCAGCAAATGGCACTTTCAAAACTTTGCAGGCCCATCTCCCAAACAATTGACGATGTTATACACATTGAAATATTTCCAATAGTGTGAAAATCACTTCAATAGGATTTTATGTGAAAAAGTTATTTATCTTGCAAGTTGACCTACCTTGTTGACCACCATGGTACCAAGTGAATGCCATGTTAGCCCCTATTACTCACACACATTGGTCCAGTAAGAATATTCCAAAGGGTCAAAAGCCCTAACATTAATTGAGGGTTAATGTAGGCAAAAAACTTAACCCTAGCCTTAGATGATTCTCAAGTTACATTAAGATCTAGGTCACATGAAAAGGAAGGTGTTACATTCCTTTAGTGTTTATTGTTCCATAGTTGAGTATAGCTGTTGGGTGTGGAGCATGATTATCTTGTTTATTTTTTATCACAGCGTTGGAACCTTGTACCTTAATGGTGCAGCAATGCCACCTGTAATTAAACGCTTCCTGTGGAGTCCAGGGGGGGTGGCTGCGACTTTATGGAGCCCCTCCCTGGTGGGGTGTTTCGGGGGCAACACCCCTGAAGCTAAAAACAAATGTAAAATTTCCTTATAAAAGTATAGTAATTTCTAGTCAATCTGGGCCATTCATTAGGGGGATGATCTGATGGTAGAAGTTATGTCTAGGTTAGAGTTTTTTTCCATAGAAGGAAACCCCTCACTTGTATGAGGGCATTGTATTGCGGCTGTGCATGGTATGTGTATTATTAGAGTGAGAAACAGATAGGGAGACTATGAGAGAGAACAAAGGATATTACAACGAATCTGTTATAGGTTGTGTCTCTTCATTTTGTGGGATAATAGAAAGGAAGGACTGGCTGTTCGGGGTGGACGTAGCCCAAACTAGGTGAACCATGTATATCTGTGTCTCTTTGGTTTTATGTTTTTTGTTTTCTTGTGTTTTCCGCATATTTTATGTGCTACATTTCTCTATAATATATAATTTTCTAACAACTGGTATCAGAGCCGAAGGTCTGTTTGGCTGATAAACTCACAGGAAGAAGGGTTCCTGTTTTGAGTGGGAGAAACGGTGGAAGATGGTAAATTTAGGATCAAGAAATTTAACGGCCAAAACTTCTCACTATGGAATATGCAGATGGAATATTATCTGTATCAGAAAGATTTGTACCTACCATTGATCAAAAATACAAAGAACCCGACCACTATGACAGATGCAGAATGGGAGATTCTCGATAGAAAGGCACTCAGAACAGTACGGTTGTGCCTCGCAGCATCAGTAGCCTTCAATATTTCGAAGGAAATAACAAGAGAGGGTTTGATTAAGGCGTTGGTGAAATTATATGAAAAACCCTCGGCCTCAAACAAGGTATTTCTTACGAAACGTTTATTTAATATGAAGATGTTAGAAGGTGGATCTATTGCAGACTATTTAAATGATTTTAATACAGTTACCATTCAGTTATGTTCTGTAGGGGTAAACTTTAATGATGAAGTTAGGGCTCTTTTATTTATGTGCTCATTGCCAGAAAGCTAGAATGGTTTAGTTATGGCCATTAGTAACTCTGTCTCTGGATCTAGTACTTTAAAGTTTGATGATTTTTTCGGTGCTATCCTTAGCGAAGAAATGCGACGAAAAATCTTGGGTGATACATCAGGCAATGCTTTGAGTGCCGAGTCTAGGGGAAGAAAAATGGAAAGAGGAAAGAGCTCGGGATATCGCAGTAAATCAAGGAAAGGCGTATCCAAGTCCAGATCGGGGATAGTGTGTTGGAAATGTAGAAAGAAAGAACACCTGAAGAAATAATGTAGATCTCGGAAGGGAAAAGAAGGAGACACACAACAAGAAAACAATCATGAAGAAAATGTGATAGGTGATGTCTTACAAGATGCCTTTATTCTTTCTTTCGAAAATGTTAATGATTCTTGGGTATTAGATTCAGGGGCCTCATTCCATGCCACACCTGATAAGAAATATTTTCATGACTATGGTCAAGGAGATTTTGGACAAGCCCGTTTGCGTGATGATAAACCCTGTAAAATTTTTGGAATGGGTAAGGTTCTTGTAAAATAGTAAAATGGAAACCAATGGCTATTAAAGGAGGTAAGGCATGTTCCAAATCTGAAGAAAAATCTTATCTCAACAGGGCAGTTAGGGATGAAGGTTGTGTGACAAATTTCACAGCTAAAACTTGGAAGGTCACCAAAGGAGCCCTGGTAATAGCAAAAGACAAAAAGGTTAGTACATTGTGTTTATGCAATGGTATTTCTAACATTGTTAATGCTTTAATTTCCAAAGGAGTAGATGCAACATTATGGCATCATAGGCTCGGACACATGAGTGAGAAGCGAATGAAGATTATTCACTCAAGAAATTTGTTTTCAGGTTTGAAGAATGTTGATTTGGATTTTTCTGAGAATTGTATTTATGGAAAATAGAAGAGAGTCATATTTATCAGAGTTAGGAAAGAAAAGAAGAGCGAAAAATTGGAGCTTGTGCATATAGATGTATGGGGACCTACTCAGGTATCATCTCTCGGTGGCTCTTGTTATTATGTTACTTTTATTGATGATGCAACTAGAAAAACTTAGATTTATTGTATTCAAAATAAATCTGATGTATTTGATACTTTCAAGAAATGGAAAGCTTTGGTTGAGATTGAGACAACAAAGAAGTTGAAGTGTCTCAGATCAAATAATGGAGGCGAATATTTTAGCAAAGAGTCTGATAGGTATTGTTTAGAACATGGAATTCGCAGAGATAAGACGGTTCCAAGAACACCACAAGAAAATGGTGTGTCAGAAAGGATGAACAGAACAATCATGGAGCGTGCAAGGTGCATGAGATTGCATGTAGGATTTCCTTTACAATTTTGGGCAGATGTTGTAGATACTTCTGTTTATCTAATAAACATAGGGCCTTCAAGTTCCGTGGATGGTGGTATTCCAGAGGAAGCATGGACAGGTAAAAAAGTAAACTACTCCTTTTAAAGCCTTTATGCTGTGAGGCCTTTATTCATATTAATAATGAAAACAAAACAAATCTTGAGGCAAAATCAAAGAAATTTAACTTTATTGGATATGGTGTTAATGCTTTTGGTTATCGTTTATATGATTATGAAAATCAAAAAATAATTAGTAGCAGAGATGTAATATTCAATGAAAAGGTCTTTTATAAGAATCATTTGCAGGAAAAGGAACAGGAAAAAAAAAACAAAGAATACACAGTTCTTGATGAGATCACAGAAAAAGTAAAGGTGCCTGAAAATAATAATAATCAACAGCTACAACAACAGCAACCACCACAATAGTAAGAGGCACCTCAAAACCTTGAAAGTGGTTTCAGAAGATCTACTAGGATAAGTAGACCCCCTGAACGATACTCTCCTTCATTATATTATTTATTGTTGACTAATTTTGGTGAGCCCAAATGTTATGAAGAAACAATGCAGGTTGAAAGCAGGAAGAAGTGGGAGCTAGCCATGGAAGAAGAGATGGACTCCTTAATGCATAACCAGACTTGGGACTTAGTCAGGTTGCTCGTAGGTAAAACAACATTGCAGAATAAGTGGGTTTACAGACTGAAGGAAAAATATGGAGGAAAACAAAGGTACAAAGCTAGACTTATGGTGAAGGGGTTTGCACAGAAGAAAGGTATTGATTTTGATGAAATGTTTTCTCCTGTTGTTAAGGTGACTTCAATTAGAACTATTTTAAGTCTTGTAGTAGTAGAAGATTTTCATCTTGAACAGTTAGATGTAAAGACATCATTTCTCCATGGATATTTGGAGGAAGAGATCTATATGGAGCAAACAAAAGGATATGATGTCAAAGGGAAAGAAAAATTAGTGTGCAGGTTAAAGAAGAGCTTGCATGGCTTAAAATAGGCTCCAAGGCAATGGTATCTGAAATTTAACAGGTTTATGTCTAAACAAGGTTATACTAGATGTCACTCTGGTCATTGTGTTTATCTGATCGCTATATTATATTGTTATTGTATGTATATTACATGCTTGTTGCAGGGTCTAACATTCAGGAAATTAATGTGCTCAAAAGAAAATTGGAAAATTCCTTTGCAATGAAGGATTTTGGATCTGCAAAACAAGTCCTTGGTATGAGAATAACTAGAGATAGGAAAAATCGCAAATTAACATTGTCTCAGAATGAGTACATACAAAAGGTGTTGAAAAGATTTAATATGCAAAATGCAAAACTAGTTAGTACACCTTTTGTTAGCCATTTCAAACTTAGTAAGGAGATGTGCCCCAAGACCCAAAAAGAAATGGATTATATGTCTCAAGTTCCATATGCATCAGCAGTTGGAAGCTTAATGTACGCAATGGTCTACACAAGGCCTGATATTGCACATGCAGTGGGAGTTGTAAGCAGGTACATGAAAAATCCAGGAAAAGAACATTGGATGGCAGTGAAATGGATTCTCAGATACCTGAGAGGTACCACAAATCAAGAATTATGCTTTGGTGGTTCAAACATTGCTCTACAGGGATATGTTGATGCGGATATGGCAGGTGACAGAGATAATAGGAGGAGCACTACAAGGTATGTATTTACTGTAGGTGGAACAACTATTAGTTGGGTTTCAAAAATCCAAAGTGTTGTTGCACTTTCAACAACAGAAGCAGAGTATGTTGCTACTACAGAGGCTAGTAAAGAAATGATTTGGTTACAAAGGTTTATGGATGAATTGGGTAAGAAGCATGATATGGGCATGTTATACAGTCATAGCCAAAGTGCCAATCATCTTGCAAAGAACTCAGGATTTCATTCCAGGACTAAAAACATACAACTCAAGTACCATTTCATACGGTCAATATTGGAAGATGGACAATTGAAGCTGGAAAAGATACAGACTAACCAGAATCCTGCAGATATGCTAACAAAAGTTGTAATCAAGGAGAAACTGAGATTATGCTCAGTTTCAATTGATCTTAAAGGATGACGATGAAGATGAGAAACATCCAGGTCCAAAGAGGAGTCATCATCCATCAAATGAAGAAGTGGTGGAGTTGCTACAATCAGTCTCCAAGTGGGAGATTGTTGGGTGTGGAGCCTGATTATCTTGTTTATTTTGTATCACATTTTTGGACCCCTATGCCTTAATGGGGTGGCAATGCTTCCTGTAATTAAACGCTACCAGGGGGGTCAGTTGCCACTTTATGGAGCCCCCCCCTAGCGGAGGATTTCGGGGGCAACGCCCCCAAAGCTAAAAACAGATGTAAAATTGCCTTGTAAGAGTATAGTAATTTCTAGTCAATCTGGGTCGTTCATTAGGCAGATGATCTGACAGTAGAAGTTATGTTTAGTTTAGGGTTTTTTGCCCTAGAAGGCAACCCCTCACTTGTACGAGGGCATTTTATTACAGTTGTTCATGGTATGTGTATTCTCAAAGTGAGAAACAAATACGGAGACTGTGAGAGAGAACAAAGAATATTATAGCGAATGTGATGTAGGTTGTGTCTCTTCATTTTTCTGGATAATAGAAAGGAAGGACTGGCTATTCGGGGTGGACGTAGCCCAAACTGGGTGAACCACATATATTTGTGTCTCTCCGGTTTTATGTGTTTTGTGTTCTTGTGTTTTCCACATATTCTATGTGTTGCATTGCTCTATAATATATAATTTTCTAACAATAGCATGTAGAAGTGGAATATTGAAGCATCACAACATGGATAGAAGGTTCTATAGCATCCATTAAAGACAGTTTCCATGGAAACTCCATAATTAGTGCCTATTTTTTTATACTTGCATTTCATAACTGAGAAAAATGGAGCAGAAATTTAGCCTCACCTTCTAGCTAGGTGTCTCCCTATTGGGTTTTCTAGGTGACATCTTGTACTCATTTATGTATATTGTCTTTTCAATTTCTCGTTTCTTTCAATTTAGTTTTAATTTTTCTCATAATTTTGAGTGTTATGCTAATAATATTAAATATGAGATTCAAGGTAATAGACTACAGAATAAAATATTTTAGAATATTGTAAGATTTGTTGAGATAAAATATTCCAATGGAATACCCTTGGTATTTTACATATTGTATTGGTATCAAGGAATTTTTTTGATGTTTTGTTGGAAGTTGCAAGATCTAGGGACTTGATTAAGAAGTAAATCTTGGAACCCCAACCATGGGAGATAATTCTTATCATAACAACCCTTTAAATTTGATAGAAAATTGATTTTCAACATTGGAAGAATAATCACTAATGTCTCTAACAACAGATCCTTCCTCATGGTGGCTCTCGATGACAAGTTTGGATCTTTTGGGGAGGATGGTGACTCTAAATTTGAAGTTGTATTAGATAAGAAATTGGGAGATAATGAAGACCCAAAAAAGGAGTTGACAAAGGAGCAAAAGAAAGGAAAACCAAGTTATAGTGTGATCACCTCTTCACAATCTTGATTTAAAATGCAAGCAAACATGGACATCAAACATACAACCGTGGGACTGTTGTTGTCAAGTTGAATCACTAGTTGCAATCATTAGAATTTTATTTCACTGTCCAAACATAGAAGAAGAGAAAAAAAAACTCATTTTCCTGATTGAAATTAGAGGCACATCCACTAACCTAGTGTGAAAACCACATAGAGACACTTAGACTAGAGCATGATTACCCAATAACTAACTAAATGGGAGGAATTTAAAACTCTGATAAATTCACTATTCTGCCTTGTTTGGTATATCGAAGAATGGTGGATCCATTGACATCACTTTAGGTAGAGGTAATGACAAAGTGTGCGTAAGTACACCATTGAGTTCAAAAAATTGGTGTTTATGTTTGGTATATCTCCCAAGAATCTAGACATACTCGAATATTTATGGGGTTTACATAGGTATTTATAGAATCAAGTGACGTTTTTTAAATCCCATATATTTGATGATGCCTATGTGCAAGAATAGTAACATAAGAATATATGTAGTAAGAAAGGACAACCAAGTGGTTACAAGCATAAAGATCACCGAGTTTCTTCCAAGAAGGGGAAGAAGAAGTGGAAAAGTACAAAAAAGAAGATAATAAACATTGTATATAAGTGCAAGGAACCAAAAAACCACTAAAACAATTATAATATCAATGGTCATAACCAAGATAAGTGTTAGAAGTTATACCTAGAGCTTAATGTAAAGAATCATAAGAAGGATGCCAAGAAGAATAATTTTCTAACCATGGATTTAGCCAACTAGGTAGAGAGGAACATGGATGTAGAAGAAAATATTATTTACATTATAGTGTAGAAGGAGGTGAACTTGAGAAGACTTCATCACAAGGAAGATGAGGAGATAAGTAGACTCTTCCATATTAAAATCTAGGTCAAGAAAACAAAAGTGGATGCTCTATTCAATTTTGGTTCGTAGGCCAACCTCGTAACAGAAGATTTGATCAAAAAACTTGGATTTTAAGTTCGTGATCATACTAACCCATATCAATTGGGAATTGGGATGTATAAATAAGAATGCATAGATCAAGGTCACTAAATAGTATAAGATCACATTTTATATAAGTGAAAACTATATTGATGAAATGGAGGTAGATGTAGTACCACTTGATGTGTGTGGTGTAGTGTTTGGAATCCCCTACATGTATATGAGGGATTCAATGTTCATGAGGAGATAAATTTAATTCCACTTGATCAAGGATAGGAAGTATTTCATATCATTATAGCAGACTAGGGGGGAGGTTGGGGGGAGTTACAACTCTTTGGAATCACCCTTGGTGAGGGTTAGAGCGCAACACCCTAGAAGATAATTTTTTAAATAAATTACATTATAAAATATTGTAATATCATATTCAATCTAGATGGTTCATTATTAGGTCACAAATATAATTGTAGTTGTTATGTTATGGATTTTTTCCCCTAAAAGGAAACCCTATTTTTTGTTCTAGGGAATTGCATTGCGGTTGTGTATTATTGAGATAGGACTATAATTGAGGGAAAAGGACTATGAGAGAGAGAAGAGGAAGTTGCAATGAATGTGTTGTAGGTTTTAATCTCTTCATTTTGTTAGATAGAATAAAAGGAAGGATTAGCTATTTCTCCATGGGCGTATCCTAAATTAGGTGAACCACACATATTATTGTCTCATTTTCATTGTTTCATTCTACATTTTATTTCTGCATTCATTTTGATTTTATTGTTATGAAATTTTATTCATAACATTTTGGTAACATGATTGAACATAAAGATAAATTAGTGTATGTTAAGATAACATCTACTAACCATAGCTATGACATAATTAGTAAAATTTTGAATCTTAAAAAGTTAGGATATAAATAAATGAAGATTTCATTCTAGCATATAAGTTGAAATAAGAAAATCTGAAAGGTGAAAAAAGATAGGAAGGAAAAAGGAAATAATTGATAACATAGATAGTAGTCCCCTTTGTAACCTATCAAACCTAACTTACTTGGAGTTGGGAAGGTACACACCATTGTCAACACCATTGTCAATGTAGATTAGACCATGGGAGTCATATTTAAGGGAGTCCCATAAAGGGCTATTAATGGGTGATAAAGGAGATGACTACTTTATAATAATATGTAAGAATCACGTTACAACACAACAAGCAACTAAAATTGTTTATTTAGAAAGCATAGACATATTTTGGTTAAACTAGTATCAATCATATTTGATTGAGACAAAGCTTGGCGTATTTTCATAGTTTAATTTTCAAAGTTGGGATGTATTTTGATAGATTTATTAATTTTAAGCAATATATATATATATATATATATATATTATTAATGTTTTCCAAATGCTTTAACTATTTTAAAAATTAATGGAAACCAATTTAAATAAATATATAGATTTTCATATTCTCAATTGTAAATTACAACATAATTATAACCTCACAATAAGAAACCATTAGTCATTAATATAGGTGTCATTCATGAGAATGATGATGGAGGAGTTTGTTACATATGAGAAAGTAATAAGGTGATGAAGAATATTGTTACATATGAATAAGTAGAGAATTTACAATAAAAGTATAATAATTATTATGGAAATTATTAGTAGTCAGATCGATGCGCGGAGGTGGGTATTTTGTTCCACAAACAAGGGGGTCTCATACACCAATTTGGTGTGTGGCTTGGTCGTGACCTTAAAATTGCATAATAATACTAATAACAGAATTTAATATTGAAGAAGAAAAAGAAACAAATCATTAAACAAAATATGAATGTGGTACTAGGGATAGGGTAAGCCCAATACTTGATGCGGATATAAAGCATAAATATTAAATCTATGTGAGTAGTTTCCTGAACTTGTTCATGGTAAATTTCCCTTAGGCTGAATTATTTTGTCAAAGTATTTTTACTATCAATATTAACTTTTTTTTTTTGCCAAAATTTGGAGTTAGTTCCCTATCACATCTTTAAACCATATATTTCACGCCCATGTTTATATTCCTATAATAATTGATAAATATTTAATTTTGAATTTCTTGTATTTTTTCAAAGAAATATCAAACATGTTTAAACATGACACAAATTGGTTTGAAAAGTAATAAGAAAATTTTTCCATCAATGGACTCTCCATAAGAATTGAATAATAAATTTGAAAACATGGCACAAATTTGTTTCAAAAGTAGGAGGAAATTTTGGCCCACCACGGACTCTCCATAAGAATTGAATAATAAAGTTGAGCATTCCCCGTGTAAAGTACAGAAACTGAAATGTCGCAAAATTAATTTCCTCACCGACCCTTGAATCTTGATAACGATATAATAACAAAGTTCAGTTTGAGTTGGAAACTTCACATCATCACAACTATGTACTTTGTAGGACAATAATTCCACGTGCTCTAAGATTTATACCAACTAGCCAGCTCTAGCAGCATCGATGAGAGTCAAGTCGAGAAATCGAAATGATTGCATTTCAAAGTAATTTCCAGAAAGGAATTTTGGAAATGATAATGATTCTGAGCTTTTTCATTAATTTCCTGGAAATTCGGTGCTCATGAGAATGAAATATATGGTTTTCTATACATAAAATTAGTGTAGTTTAAAAACCCGTAAATTAGTTAGAAAAATAATGGAAATTTTGGCAAGATTGTGGTAAAATCTGGTTAATTTTTTTGAAAATTTGGGTTATAGCTGTCAAACTTCAAAATTTTGGACTCTGATAGTGTAGAATCCATTTCCACTTTTAAAAAAATCATCAAACACTCCAGCATTCTGTTTTTTTGAATTTTTTTTTAACTTACTCCAACAAGAAAACTGCCTTCCTGGTGAATTTATGGCATCCGTACGCCCTTAAAATTTGGCTTATGAATTAAGTAGAGGGTTCAGTAGATTATTTGATATTTTTTCTTTAAAATTTATTTAGATTCATCTTATTCTAGAGTATTAATTTAGATAGAGCTTGAGTGGGCCTAATGGTTAAAAACATGTGTTTCCTCTTAAGAGGTCATGAGTTCAAAACCAGAGGGGGGTAGAGTATGTATGCCTTCGTAGACTTAGCAGTCAAATCATTGTGCGGAGGTGTGTCCCTTGTCCCACAAACAAGGGGGTCTCATACACCAATTTGGTATCTCGCTTTGCCGTGACATGCCTTTGTAGACTTAGCAGTCAAATCACTGTGCATAGGTGGGTCCCTTTTCCCACAAATAAGGGGGTCTCATACACCAATTTGGTATCTCGCTTGGTTGTGACCTTAAAATTGGATAATAATAATAATATTTGTGACAGGTGTTAATAGGGATCAAATATTTTGAGGTTGAAACCACTTTTTTAAGTGTAAAACTTGAGGAAAAGTTTGCACCTCGAGATATTATTTTCAATGCTTGATAGATCAAAGGTTAAAATAGGTTTATGTTGATTTCAGTTGTACACAGGCACACACAATTTGTTAAACATCAGATTAATTTAATCCTTTCATTTTAGTTTTAAAAATTGTTGGTTACCACATTTTGTCGAGAAGATACAACGTGTTAGTAACTTGAATGATGAAAAATGATGTTACTTAACTATTTTAAATTTTGGTGTCTTTGGCTAGAATTTGAGGAAACAATTTTTGTTTAGATCATGATTCCTTTGTTGTCTAAAATTCCTTTTTGAATGTATAAATGGACTGAGTGCGCTAAAAAACCCCTAGGGCATTCAGATTTTGTAGAGTCCACAACTCAAACTTGTGATTCCAACAAATATCTATTGGATTTCGAGAAAATTTGACCAAAAAATATGGTCAGAAAACCTCCAAACCATAGAAAAATTAGGCTATGACATGAAAAAATATGAAATAAAAAATTTGAATGCAGAGTGAAAATGGAACAATGTTGAATGATGGAAAATGTGGATGAGGGTGTAAGTAAAGAAAACATCGTCTCAAGAAATTCACACATGACTAAAGTTCAAGCATGTCAAATAATATTCATGCAACCAATACTTTGAAAGTTAGTGTGTTCTATCCATTGCTTTATCATTTCAATTTCTATGAAATTCTTTGGTTTTCTTGCATATAAGAGTAGAATACCCATGATTTAAGATAGGTAGCAAGACAAATAGAAATCATGGCGAGTGGGTATGCAAGGGAAATATGGAAAACTAAAGGAAGAAAAAAGGTTACAATGGGTTCCACCACATTTTTACGATATCCGGATGTTGCTCCACACCTCTTGATCGTAATCTGGATTGGGGGAAAATTTTTTCCAAAAGTTCAAAGTGCTTAGAATCACACCAAACTAGAACTATCGGATCAGGCCTGTCACTAGGAATCTAACACAATTCGTTTCACTTAAAACGGAGTCTGTATGAGGAAGTTAGAGCCTGCTGATCGTCATGCCAAACATACAAATTTAAAAAAAAAGGGTCAAACAGGATAACAAGTGTCGAATTGTGGTTGGATGTGATTTACTGCATTCTCATTGGATTAGGGAGAAGAACCAATGGTATGAGGACATGTGGCTAGCCCAGAGGCTGCCACGTGCCCCGTTCCAATATCCAACTATTGTCAAGTCTGTATTTTATTATATGGTGAAAGTTTGAATTTGATATGTTATATTCAGATTAAATTGTATACCTATGGACCAAATTTTATTTATATGGTCAAATGTAGAAATTATAATATATATCGAAGGTCTAAATTATCAACATAGTTGCAAAGGTTGGATAAATATTTTGTGGAGCAAAACTACGACATCCCCTAAGCAAGCGGACCAGCTTACCACCATACCACAACATTGAGACTTAACATATTATGCCCACGACATATATTTGAATTTGTAAGGTTTGACCGGTGGGGTTATGGAGGGGGCCAACCCCCTTCCCACATTACCTTTCCACTACAACCAGGATTAGAGTAGAGTTTAAATATAATGCACGAGTTAACAATTAATGTGGGTTTATCTAAACCCCTTATCCAATAATTAAGCGCTAATCCTATTATTAAATGGGATTTGGTTAGAGCGCGTTTAATGTGCCTAAAAAAGGTTATATCCAAATTAAAATCCAGCTTAAATTTAATTAAATCTTGATTAAATATGGCAGAGAATGAGGCGAAGCCACCAAATTTGGTGCTACCCCCAAATTTAGCGGCCCTAACATGAGTTTTCTCTAGATTTAGTGGGGTTTCCTATGCCAAAATTAAGGAGGCCATAACTTTTGGAAAATTCGACCAAATTGGGAGCAAGAAGAGTCATTCCTAGATTATTTTGATGCTCTGAGCATGATGGTGTAGGTTGTAGAGGTGTTGGAGCACTTTTGTAAGTGATTTTTCCACATTTAATATTAGAGAAGCCTAATGCCACCAAGACAGGGGGTCATGCCTAGATCATATGAAGAACATTTTCGGAGCTTGAAGAGTCTATTTTGAGGTTTTTAGGTTTTCTGAATCCAATTGAGTAGGTTGCAAAGCCATTGGAGTACTGTAGGTGCATGGAATCATAGATTTGACCATTAATCCAATGAGGGCCTAGCTAGTTGAAGCAGGTCCATGGAAATGTAGCCCGGGAGGGGTGAACTCTGTTATCAGCTATTGTGTAATGTGTTTTATATGTGTTATTTCTCTGCAATTTATTTGTTATACATGTGTTATTAACAAATAATTAACTTGTGAATTTCTCCACTTTTGAACAACTCTCACCTGCCCAATGTTTCTCCTCAGCTACCCAGGGACTTAAGCCAACTATGGTCTTCCTACATTGCTCCAATGAAGATCAACATAGGGCATGGGGGGTTGCAACCTATCATTGTAATATTTCCATCTTCCACATTGAACATGGACTAGGAGGACTTCCCATCTTCTATTGTAGAATTCCTTCTCCACCTCTAAGTCTAGGGATGCTCACTTTCCCCTCTAGTGTATTAAACCTTGTGCTCAACTTCTTCCACTCTAGAAACCACCGAGGTCCATGAAGATGGTGCACACCTAGATCCAACTTGGGCACTATCACGTTGTCCTCCAGCAGACCATAAATTCCCAATCCAATGTCCACACTTGGCTCACCCTCACGCTTCCCTCCAACAGACCATGAGTGACCAAGCCTCACTGTAGCATCGACTCCTAGTTAGGGCATCCAAGCACCTATTAAGCCCTTCCTCTTTGGCTGCCAATGGACTTCTAAAATTTTCCTCTCCTAGGACCTCATCAAACTTTAAAATCACATCACCAAGAGACCATTTGTAACTAATATGTTGCTACATTATTCCCTTGGGTTATGTACACACTTTTGTAGCTTTTTATCATGGGTTATGGCACTTAACACTATGAGACAACAAATCAAAATTGTTACAACGGTCCTTTTATCATGGTTTTCCTTTGTCTGGTATGCTCACCTTCTTTTTTGTCCCTTCTATCCCTTTATTAGCCATGTTTGAGCCCTTGGGATGCTCCACAAGACACCCTACAATCTACGGTCACCTCCATCTAGAGGTATGAGCCTATTCTCAAGGGATACACCCTTTGTTATACTATTTATTCCTTTTAAGTGATTGCGGCTAGGCTTGAGGAGATTATCTAGCCCTCTCGGCCTTCACACATCACCCAACATGTTCTTGTAGCAGTTCTTCTCTTGTGTCTAGAACAGAGACACAAACCCACACAAATACTAGCACAAAAACATACCCAAAATCACCTTTGACTGTAGCATGAACTGGAAAGTGATCTATTGTCCTAAACTACCCAAAAAAGCCTCCTTAAGTGGCTACTATAGGCCTATACATCTATGGCTATATTTGCAAAATTTTCACACCAAACCTCAGAGCGAACCATCTCTAAAACCTCGTCCTCCTTGCCTCCTTCTCCCGCCTCAGATTTGCACCAAAATCGCAGAGCTAATCCATGTGTGAATTTAATTTTGGATGTGCAATAGCTCCACACTTGAAATTAATATATAGAATTCATGTGGGTGTCAACGAACAACCCTAAAGGGCACCTTAACATCTAGCCAACTTGACCTAGTATACCTCTTCACCCACAGAAAACTTCAAAAATTAATATCTCTTCAAAGACGAAATTGGAAAATTCTAGATGTGTTAGATTCATCCCTTCATATACTATCATCCTTATAAATCACATGTCCTAATATTTTCTAGGTTTTGGCCCAAATGTCAATGGGTGAAAAACCCTAAACTTCGTTTACAAGCCCACAAGTCCACTTGTGAAGCTCTTTCTTCCAAACCCTCGATACAAAATGCTTGGAGTACCTCCCAAGATACACAAATAAATAAAAGGTTGTATTTACATATAACTATTCAAGATGCAAATATTTTGCTGCCAGTAGACTTAAAATAGTTCTGATTGAATTCATTTTAACAAGAGGGGGAAATATTTAATCAAAATCTGTAACTTTTTGTTGTTCAAACCCCTTCACAACAAGTCTAGCCTTTTACCTCTATTTTCCTCCATCTTCTTCCTTTAACTTGTAAAACCATTTATTCTGCAATGTTTTTTTACCTGCAAGCAACCTAACTCAGTCACAAGTTTGGTTATGTACCAAGGATTCCATCTCTTCTTTCATGGCTTGCTCCCACTTCTTCATGGTTTCTACCTGCATTGCTTCTTGATACCATTCTAGTTCACTATAATCAATCAAAAATACATAATATAATAAAGGTGAATATAATTCAGGGACTTTACTTAACCTGTTAGATATTCTAATAGCACTAGTACTAGTTTGAGGTGCATGTTGTTGTTATTATTGTTGATCATTTTGATTTCCTGGAACCTTTGACTTTACTTTTTCTGTGATGTCAATAAGCACTGTGTATTGTGTGTTTTAGTTTTCCTGTTTCTTTTCCTGCAACTGGTATTTGTACCAAATATTTTCATTGAATACCACATCCTACTTGTAATGATTTTATGGTATAATCATATAAGCGATAACCAAAATCATTAACACCATATCAAATGAAGCTACACTTCTTCGATTTTTCCTCAAGTTTTTTTTTCTGTTTTCTTTATTAATGTGTATAAAATGCTTCACAACCAAAAGTATCTAGAAATGAGTAATTTACCTTTTTACCAATCCATGCCTCCTATAAAATACCACCATCAAGGAACTTGAAGATCGTCTATTTATTAGATAAACAACAATATCTACAACATTTGTCCAAAATTGTAAAGGAAATCTTGCATGAAATTTCATTCACCTTGCACACTAGACAATTGTTCTGTTCATCCTTTCTAACACACCATTTTCTTGTGGTGTTCCCAGAATTGTCTTCTCTCTATGAATTGCATGGTTTAAATAGTAATTATCAAAATCCTTATTGCAGTATTCACCTCCATTTTCTAATCAGAGACAATTCAACTTCTTTCTTCTCTTATTCTTAACCAAATCTTTCCATTTCTTAAAAATATCAAAGACATTATATTTATTTCGAATATAATAAACCTAGGTTTTCCTAGTTGCATCATCAATAAAAGTAACATAATAGTGTGAGTCTTCGAGAGACGATACCTGAGTAGGTCCCCAGACATTTGTATGCATAAGCTCTAAATTTTCGCTCTTCTTTTTTCCCAAATATAATAAATTTGACTCTCTTCTGTTTTCCATAAACACAATTTTTACAGAAATCCAAATCAACGTACTTCAAACCTTGCTAAAAATTTCTTGAGTGAAAAACATTCATCCCTTTCTCACTCATGTTCCCAAGCCTATGATGCCACAATGTTGTATATTTTCCTATAGAGGTTAAAGCATAGAATAGATATAGTGTACTAACCTTTTGCTGAAAAGTGTAACTAGGTTCAGTCTTCATAGTGACATGTAATAGTGACTTGTATAAATGATGTAATAAAATTATTTCTGTAAGTCTCGCTTCATGGGTCTCATGAGCAAGTGATTTTAGAACATTATGATTTGTCATTTAGAGTCAAATAATTAATGTCATGTATGAAGAACTCTTCTTGAGCATGTGATGAATTTTTATTAGTCTATTGAAGTGTCTAGAAGCCCTCCAAAGACAAGCACAGTCTCTCTTGTGAAGTCGGCCTCCAAACGAAGATAAGAAGCATTCATGTCAACTCACATAAAATACAAATCTATTCAAATGCTCAAGTCGGCTAATTAACTGTGGGAAACTACTATGTAAACCATCCTAGGGTCTTTTCATAAATGCATGGTCTACAAGCTTAGATATCTCTGAAATGGGCTTGGACAAGGTCATATATCTCGGTCAATACTGCAGAAGACAGTTTGATGATCACAGGAAGAAGGCTCAGATATACTATAGTTAAGGAGTCTGGATTTTAGTGTAGGAATAGGTCCCAGATCTCTCTGAGATGCATTTATTCACACCATAGTCTCAACATACCACAATGAAATTACCTCTATCTTAGGATAATGCCTCTCGATACAGTGATCTCGGTATAGTGCCTATGGTATCAGTGATATATCAATATGGCTAGGTGATATTTTAGTATGGCTAGGTGATATTTTTGTGTGGCTTGGTAATATTATAGTATTCTATTTTGGTGTGCTACAATTGCTACATGAATGTGGTTCTACTACAGTCTTTTACTTCAGTGCTATCTATGTCTTGATGTTATGATGGTGCTGCAATCTCAGTACAATGTTACACTCTTGGTAACAAGGAAGACAATGATAGTAATGATAGAAATGAAGATCTACATTATGCTTTCTAGTGTTAAAGAAGAAGAAGTAAGGAGATGAAGACAGTCAAGGGAAGTGGTGTCTTGGTATTGGAGTGGCTGAATAGGTTAAGGGTCTTAGTCTTGGTATTCGTCAATTGGAATCTCTATAAGAAGAATTGGTGAGGCTTTTCCTCTCAAGGAGTGAGAGGTTTTGGCCTTGGATCATAGACTACATGTTGTGTCTCTTATCTATTTATGTTTATGCATTAGTTTTTGTTTGATGAAGAAAGAACACTAAGAAACTAAGAAGAAGAAGATCCTAATCTAAATAATTAAAAGGCATTCACAAAAACTCACTAATGAAGAGAAATATCATGATGCTAATATCCTGATGCTGGAATACCCTGATGCTAATTCCCTAGATTTATCAACATGGTTTCATATCTAAGGTTTCAAATTCAAGAGAAGGGCATGCAATCAAAGAGACACTCAAGGATCGAATCACAAGAAATGCATCTAAGCAAGTCAAAGGTTATCAAAGAAAAAGATCAATATCTACATTAACTAATAAAACCATAGATCAAAGAAGAAGTCTACGACAAAAAAAGTTTTTGATACTCTATTCTTCATCAAAAGACCACAAAGACCCTCATCAAGTTATCTACAAAGCAAGGTAGCTCGAAATATCACATCATCTTGAAGAAAGTTGAAACCTTAGAAGAAGTTATGATCTACACGCATTCACTACCAAAGAAGTCAAAGAATCTTGAAGCAGAGAAGGCATTATCATCTTCAGAAGCTATAAGGCAAGCTCCCTATCATTGCATCAAGGATCTCATCCTTTTCCTTGAAGAATATTATACAACGAAGCATCAATCACAATCAAAAAAAGGAAGTTGGATCTAAAGATGTTGTCATCATAAAAGAAGAAATCTCTTTCATTGAAGAAAGGTTTTTTTTTTTTTCATTTGGAAGAATATCATCCAAATGGGGAGCACTAATACATATTCTTGAACCACCATCAAAGTGATCAAGCTAGAGATTTCATCTTCACTTGTCTAGCAAGTATATTTTATTCTATAATAAAATTTGGTAAAATTACTTCGTGTTTGCAAGGAGATATATAAGTTGGTTTGATCATCGAAATTTCTTGCATGGAAAAAGGAGCATAGACATAGTCCTCGAAGAACAGTGAAGTCATTTATCATATCTATGGAAAAGTATTTGGATGTCAAGAATTATCTGAATACATGGAAAGGATCAAAGGGATCAAAGTATTCTTATCAACTCATCCAAAGTTCCCTATATATCAAGATTAGAGACATCAAAGAGATATATGATAAGTTGAAAGAACTATTCTTTGAAGATGTGATAAATAAGGTCTTATCACCTAGACCTAATGTTCACAAATTGAAGGTAATAAAGAATGAAGGGATATCTTCATAAGATTTCAACTATGAGATCTAGAAGAGATTATAAAAAGATAATCATCATAAAGGTAACAAAATTTATATGGGAAAAGAAAGTTACCCCATTCAACAACTTATGGTTTCTATGCTAAGAAGAAGAGTTGAGGGAAAACATGTTGAAGGTTAAAGGACTCAAACCTTTGCAGAAAATAAATCCAAGGAAAGAGGGAGTAAGAGATATTTACTATGATTAAGATAGTCTCCCTCACAAAGGTCTTGTCATGGCTCCTAAATATTTTCTAGGATATAGCTATAATAAATAATAAGATGCATTTTCGCATCATGGAAGTATTAGAAACAAGAAGCTCGTGACATCACCATAGGGAATAAAGAAAGACAAAAAAATATATGGTAGTCAAATATGAAGGATATATCTCTCGAGAACTGTTATCACTCCACTAGATCTCTGATGCTGAAGAAGAGACCAACAAAGGCAACCACAAACCAAAATTTCACCAAGTAGCTAACCCTACAAGGCAGGGGAAAAAAGGATCATAATTGAAAAGATCTGATGGTGCAAGGTAGGTAAGCACTTTAAGACATTAAGATATCTTTATGGAATGGATTATACTGCCATGGTTTCATAAAAGAGCATTGGAAACATGAATTATTTTCAATTAGAAGAAGATGAAGCAAAATTCTAACTATTCCTCCAAAACGGAGCATCAGCGAATGAATTTTTTCTATCTGACTTAGGAATAAATTACATTAAGAGATGGCATGAAATATGGAAATCAAAATACATTCAAACATTTGTAAACATAATAGGAAACAATGTTAAAACACATTACCACAGGACTCCCACCAAAATAGCTGCAAATCAGTCTATTAGTTCCTTCCAAAAGTCTGATTACACTAGCGTTCAATGATCAATTACACAACATCCAACCCTTGCAATGAGAAATGAAATTAAATATATATGCCAAAAAATACTTCTCCCCCTCTCAGGGGTTGAACCATGACTTTTGGAGTTGATCCCCAAAGTGATCAACGGGAATCCTAATGACTAGGGAGGTTAACAAACTCATCCCTATCATTCATGGAACTAATTCACTTTGACCCAAATTTACATATTTACCTTATGTATCTACCCCTAGTAACTATTAATGACATAATTACATTACAATTTTTACAATTACATCAGTAAATCTCCTTGAAATCCATCAATCAACTGAAAAAACTGGAAAATTCTGAAAAAAAAAATAGTCAACTATAAAAAGCGCAGCGTGGGCCTTCAAACTAATTTGCTGAATTCTCGAAGTCCAAATTGGGCCTAAGATGGCTCATTGGAAATATCCTTCCGTCTAGTTGTAAAAAATGTGTTTAAGCTCTGAAAATGGTTGACTGAAGCTCCTAAAATGGTTGATTGAAGCTCCTAAAAAATGAAATCTCCCAAGACTGGTTAAAAAATGCAGTGAGAGGCTAAAAAAGGAGGCATAAAGGTGTTTTTTGAGTGGTTTTTGGCCATTTCCACCTATCAATAGCTCTGTTTCTTGAGTGCCAATAGTGAAAATTTGATGTAGACAAAACTATAAATCCAAATCTACAAAATTTTTCTCATTTGGAGGTCTCCACAAAAAGTGCAGCGTGGCCCACATTGCGCTTTTTGCAGGCTGACTGTGTAAAAAGTCTGTCAAAAGTTACAAAAATGCCCAAAAACTTGAAATTTTTCCCAAAAATATTCAAAATTGGTAGATGAAGTACTGATGAGGTGTCTCAAGCAATCAAGGAGGCATCAACAAGTAGCTCAAGTTTCTCCTTCTCCTTTTTCTTGAATAGGATTTTCTTGAGTTTATCCTTCAACTGCTTGATTTTGACGTTGAAAATCTTGTTTCTAGTGGTGTATCTGTTAGCCATGTGTCTGAGCATCTCATTTTCCTTATTAGCCTTATGGAGGAGCTTATCAAGGTGGATGTTCACTCTGTCAAGCCACACTTCTTTGTCATCATTTATTTCCTTTTCTATTCTTTCCTCAAAACTGAGTTGCTCTGCCTCATGTTTCTCTTGCTCTAATGCTCTCTTAAGACCTCTTGTTTTTGGTATTTTCTTGGTGGTTTGAGTCTCATTATGGCCAGACTCATTAGGTTCCATCACTTCTTTTCCTTTGGTGTCTTGCCTCTTGGACTTTAACAACTCTAATTCTAAGAGTACTTGTTTTCCTTTCAGCTGCTTCTTTTCTTGTTCAAGGATGGATATGACAAATTGTGCTCTGGCCATATTTTCCTACATCTCTTTTATTGTGGCATATTTTTCTTTGATGATCAAATTTAAAGCTTCATGATCATCTTGGACATCCAAGTCCACCAGGTCAAACTCTCTTTCTTCCTCATGAAGGTCTTCCTCCTCTTGAACAATTGTCTCTTTTTGCTTTTGATTTCCCGGTTTTGCTGATGAAGAAGGCAAGGCTCCTTCCACAATCTGTGGAGAAAAAACTTGCCTAAGTCCCCTCTGGTAAGTTTTGACCTATTTGACCTCTTTGTTCTCTTTCACTGCAGCCTTGTTATATAACCTAGTCTTTTTGTGAGGAACTGATATTGGTGATGGAATAGGTCTAGCAGGTTGAATTGGTCCTGTAGTGAAGACATCTGCCTCAATGAAGGTCTCCCATGCAATGTTCAACTGATTGAGGTGGTGAAGGAAAATGATTTTAATTAGAGAGTGATGAAAGGGGTTGTTCATCTTAAGGTCATACTCTTTGTTTTGCAATATGTAGGCCATATTATCAATGCTTATGTATAAGTAGTAGTGGAGGTTGAGAAATTTCACCCTAGTGAAATGCATGAGAAACCTGATGTGATAATTGTATAATCTCAAGAATATTCCATCACAAGTGAAGTATTTCATGATGATTTTCATCATGGGGGAAAACCTGTTCAACAACTAACCAAAAGGAAATATCTTTTTGATGTTATCTTTGTAAGGTCCCTTGAGGTAAGGCCCATACAATTGGGCACCCTAATCCTTAGTCTTAAACCATTTTTCACTCACATTGGGTATCCTTGTTGCTGCTGAAATTATGTCAGTGGAAATGGTGAAAGTCACCCCTGCTATAGTCACTTGGTATTTTTGGAGGTTGCTAATGAAAACCTTGGTCAAAGTAGGATGATTTTGGAATCTTTGTACAGTCTCAGAAAATTCAAAGCAACCTACATGCTGGAAACATTTGACAGCTAAGGGTGATGCCATTAACTCCCTAGTGTTTGATGGCTCTAATCTCAGAATTCTCCCTCCTTTGTTATAGGTTTTATTTTCTTCTTTTGTGGCACTTATTCCCTCCTTCATTATGTTTCTTTCCTCCTCCATTATGCTCAGTTTTATCTTTAAAACCATAGGGAAGAAGGGGAAGGGAAAGGGAGTAGGATTATAGGGTTAGGGAGTTTGGGTTGAGTGAGACGAAATTTGGGGAAAAGTGTAAAGGGATTAGGGATCTTAGGGAAGTAATGGGAGGGTGAAATATTTAGGGAAATAGGGTAGGAAATTTGTATTACATGAAGGTATCCAATTGCCTGGGAAAACACAACTAGGGTGGTGCATTTTTAGGGAATAGGGCTTGGGAATGGGAGCTGAGAGGATGTAATGGTAGTGGGGAGTGAATTAGGGTGTAGGGAGGAAAATGGGGTCCAGGGGAAAACAATTAAGCTTTCAAACTATGAGCTATGGTTTCATTTGTTTAAAACCTGGCATAGATAGCAAGAGAGGGTATGTACCAAAAAATTAACACCACAAGCTGAAAGGAGGGGCTATAAGAGGTGTACTTACTTGCAAAAAAATGTAGAAACCCTGAACTGAAGCTGAGAACCTCTGCAAGGAAGATTTGGGATCGTGGCTCCCTTCTACAAAAAGCACAGTGTAGAGAGGAAAAACATGGCGAGGGACTGTGAAAAGTGCAATGCCTTTGGGAAAAGCACAACATCCCTCCTGTAAAAAGCGCAGCGCCTTGAAGAAAAGCACAAAAAATCACTAGTACATTTGGCGGAAATTCCGACACTTGGTTCCGACGCTTTTGACCAACTGTCGGAAATTTTCCCAAATTTTTTCCATCCTGCCCGGAACCGTCGCTATAGCGACATCTATAGAATACTGTCGCAATACCGACGTTTAAAATCTGTCGCCATTGCGACGTTTGAAGGAAGACGTCGCAATTGCGACACCATGGCCCAAAGCGTCGCTAAACTACTACATTTGGCGGAAATTCCGACACTTGCTTCCGACGCTTTTGACCAAATGTCGGAAATTTTCCAAAATTTTTTCCATCCGGCCCGCAACCGTCGCTATACCGACGTCTATAGAAACCTGTCGCAATACCGACACCTAAACCCTGTCGCAAATTTTTTCAATCTCACCCGAAGCCGTCGCTATACCGACGATTAGAGAGATTAGTCGTAATACCGACACTTAGAAAAAGTGTCGCAGTGGAGAGGTCTGAAGGAAGACGTCGCTATGGCGACCCTATTCTCCACGGGGTCGCTATTGCGACAGATGCGTCCAAACGTCGCAATTGTAACACAATGTCTAAGTTGCAATTGCGACGTTTGGAGGCATCCGGCGCAATAGTGACGCTTTGTGTATGTGTTGTGAGGAATAATTATATAATTCAACTTAATGGTTCATTATATAATCATGTGATCATCACCGATGATATATCTTAAAAAGCAACTGAAAAGCCATGTGTACAAAATCGATGTATACTCTAGAGAGTGGTTCTCATTTCACTATGTAAATTGTTGTATGCTACTTCAACAAAATTATAAGATAAACTGTAATACACATCATATATGCACCATAAGTCCTCCCTCAAACCAAAAAAAACATACATCCTAGTTGCAACGGAATATGTCACTAAGTGGGTCGAAGCAGAGGCAGTTTCAAAAGCTACAGAGGACTCTGTAGTACAGTTTATTTTCCAAATCTTTGTGTGCTATGGTCTCCCAAGGGACATAATCACAGATGGAGGACCACAATTTGTAGGTAATAAATTAGCTGAAACATTGCAAAACTACCACATTCAGCACAAAATTACAACTCCATATCACCCATAGGCCAATGGCCAAGTAGAGAGCACGAACAAAGTAGAAAACATTAAAATGCCAAGTAGAGAGCACGAACTATAGTTGTCTTGAGAAATTTTATTCACACTGAATACTTTGAATTGTTAAGTATTTATACAAAAAAATGTTTACAAAATATCTCAGGAATTGAGATGATGTTTTAATAAAAAATAGGAAACAATTTCCTGTTTTTTATCCATTAAATTCACAGCAAATCTGTGAAATCTTGCCACTTTTCTGCAGAGGGGATCTTCATAGTCTTCAATTTTCTGTAACTTTCATCTGCCTCTGTATACTTGGTAAAGTTAGGCTTTATAGTGAACATATGCCTGATCTCATTATCTAAAAAGAACAGATTTTCAAAATACTGAAGAAGTATTCTGCCTGTTGGTGATCCTTGAGGCAGTTGTTGTCTGGCTTGCTCTTTTGCATGATTTCTGATTTTTAGATCATACTCTTTCCGAGGCATTAACTTGTCATTCAATGCGTGAATATCAGGCAAACCTGCTTCTGACAATGTTTTGTATTTGGCTAAAAATCTTGAGATGGATAAATTCATGTCTTTACACCGGTCCTCTAGAGTACTCATTATGTTTCTTTTGTTCAGTACCTTTTTGATTTGAAGAATGGTTTCTGTTCTATCAACAATTTTCAATTCTTCCAACTCTTCCCTGGTCTTACTGTTTAAAAAGGCTATGAGTTGGATTGCTTGGGCTGGTTTTTTGTCAATTTCCCTCTTAGTCTTGTCAATCTCTGCACTAGCAACTTGAAGTAACTCCCTCTGTTCATAAATTATCCGAATTGAAGGCCATTGAGAATGAATGCCATCAATAATTTTGGTCCATAAATGAATTTTTATAAAGGCCACTTGATCTGTAAGATTTACTTGTGCTTGCAGAATCTTTACCTATTCTTGTAGTCGATCAGCCCTTTGCTCATGTCCTCTAGAAGTAATCAAGGCATCATTTTTGGATTTTTCCAAATTTTTAATAGTGCCTCTCAAACTAAGAATCTCTTTATCTTGGTCTTGTGGTGTGGTCCTCTGTGAGGATGAAGAAGAAGAGGAAGAGATTATAGAAGTAATTGGCACTGCAGTTGGCAGTACTCCCTTCGGTGCCAAGTGTTCTGCCAAAGTAGATGGTATAGCAGTGTTTACAGTGGGGATCACTGTAGGAATGACCATTGGTTGTGCTTTTCTTAGTTCTTCATTCTCTTTCATTAGAGCTTCCATTTGACTTTCCATTGTTTTTATCTGACCTGACATTTGATGTACAAGCTCCTTTAAATCATCATTCTCTGTTTTTTGCTGTAGAATTTCTTTTGCTTGAGAGTTTTCACTCTGAGGCAACTTCAATTGTTTTCTAAGAGCAGCTATATCCTCATTTTTTTGTTTAATTAAGACTTTTGCCCCTTCAATGTTGGTTGGGTCACCCCCTGCTTCAATCACGATATCTTCTAGTGCTTTTATTCTTAAATTATTAGCATACAGTGAGGCTTTGTCCAACCTCATTTGATTTTGGAGGTTGAGCACTGTTTTCTCAAGCCTAATTGATTTCATAGTTTTACTAACAATTTTGGAATATAGCATTTCGGTATTGCTCCTATGAAATTCAATTTGATCTAATTCATGAATGGCATCTGCATCCAGTTCAAGATCTGTTTTGGAATAATCTGCCACTGATTTTGGCTCAGCCACTGTAGGCTTCAATAATGACATTACCAATTTATTGGATGAATAATCAAATGCTGAAAGAATCCTGTCTTTGTTTCCAGGCTTTTCTTTAAGAAATATAGAATGAGCTTGATTCTTGAGCTCTTCATTCTTCTCTTTAATCTGTCTGAATCTGATCTGAATCTCTGACTCTGTATTGTCAGTTTCGTGAGAAGAAGGAGGAAAATCGACAGTAGCCTGGTTTTCCTTCATGACTGTATCTTTTTGTTGTGTTCCAATTTTTACATTTTGAAACTCTTCTAATGTTTGAGTGACTATTGTTGTTGCTTCATCATTTATATCAATATTTACATCCTTATCCTTTTCTTCTTCTATTGACTTGCTTCTTTTACTATAAGGAGTTCTGAATTTTATGTCCTCAATAGTCTCAGCTATGAAACTATCTCCTTCTCTGTCTCTTTTATGTACATTATAAATATCTTTGCTTGTAGACCCAACCTGTACTGTCTGTTCAATCTGTTTGCCTTTGCCACTGTCTACCTGTATTACCTGTACTGCCTGTGAATCATCATCAGATAGGGTGTTTGGCTCCCATTCAATTTTATTTACATATCTTTCAATATGGAGCTTAGGATCATGCAAGTAAACAGGAAACTTACATTTTACCCTTATTGCACTCAAAATACCTTGTGGGTCATACTTCCATGTAAAACTACATGGGAACTTATACTCTTTAAGTTTGACATTTATCTCATTGGCAGCTTCTCTGTTATTCACAATGAATGGCCCAATTTGATTTTTCAGCTTAAATTGGGTCTTTTTCTTGAAAGCTATGAAGTGGATTTCATCTACATTCAATAGTTGTCTCGGATATTCTAAAGCAAATATTCTTGTAGTTACAAATTTGGGTAACTTATATGGGGCCAGGGATGAGCCATACACTCTGATTTCTGTATGATTTTGATATAAATACCAATCTCCAATTTTGTAGCTCTCTGATAACTGCAGAATTCTTCTTGTCTCATCATTGATCCTAGGGATCTGCTGTTTTTCCAAGAGATACATAGCAGGGGCTATAAATGAGTCATTGAAATCTGTAAAACTATACTCTTTGTTCCATTTCCTTAGAATATATGACCAAAATACTACTGATAGAACTTTTCCTTCTGCATCCACTTTCTGACATTCAATTGGAAACTTATCTGTTTGATAATATAGGAAGAGGTGTAGTAGATAAGAGGAGTATCTGAAAACTCCTTCTTCTGATAATTTGGATAAATGATAATGCATATTATCAGCAATACATCTAGCAAAATTGAACTGAATGGATGGTGATTGACCAGGGTTTAGAGTTGACAGAAAACCTAGGATAGCCACATCAGTGAATTCATCACTGGCGTATCCTAGTATGAAGGAGAGCATTGAGAAAATCTGTCTAGTTTCATCTGGGAAATCAACGGTGTCGAAAGGAGGATCTAACTTAGGAATATCAACTTGATTTGGACAAAAAGTCTGGTATATTTTGAATCTAGCATTGAAATCCAAGTCAAGATATAGTTGGGTTAAATCTTCTCTTGTTAGGGTAGCAGAATCGGGGTCATGATTCATTTGTAGCATGGAATTTATCGAATCTTCAGTGATGTAAAACAGGATTTCTTTTTCTTTGTTTACAATACATCTTTTTTCTGGCATATAATAGGCTTGGCATAATCTGATAAAGTCAGGAATAGAATGAGTGAGAGGGACAATATATCTAGGCAGATTGGATTCCCAAATTGGAATATCTTTGTCACCCTTTTCCACTGATTTGCCATAGCACCAATTATAGACATCAAGCGCGTTAAATTCTACATTAGGTTCTATTATTAGACAGTCCTGATCAACTAAAGGGCTCTTCTCTGGAGAAATGACTGGAGGCTGGACTGGTCTGACCACTTCTGTAGAATCAGCCGTGAGTGCAGGAGTTGGTTTGTCGATTTTGAAGGACATAAGCCGAGGAAACTTTGCAGAAGACTTCTTTTCAGATTTTGGGCCTCCATTCTTGGGGGTTACTTGCTTCTTGGTCATTTTTAATAATGAACGAAGCAAGCTTAAACGGTTTGCTAAGTTCCTTTACGAGAAACAGGGGTTTCTTGGCGAATTTCTACTGAAAATGGGGTTTCTGAGCAGGGTTTTTAGGAAATGCAAGGAATTTAAAGCTCAGGACGTGTATTTAAAATCGATTTCAACAGCAAAACGGACCAGGGTATGGAAAAAACTGCGAGAAAGGGCAATTAGGGATTCCAGGGAAATTTTGACAGAGTTTTCCATGAAAAATGGACACTTTTTTGCAGTAACTTTGGTAATTATTTGAAATCGACAGGAATTTTTGAAATCTCAGAGGGAAACTTCGAATAAAAGTACCTGGAGAACTAGCGGCATTCGGTTGAAGACGTTGCAGAGGTGCTCAGTCTTCAATTTTTTGAAAATGGCTTCGCAGAGGAAAATGTAGTACTTTGTAATGGAAATTCAGGGCAATGGGCGTCGAAAAATGGTACTGGTAGGTTGAAAATGGCTCTGCAAAGTTTCTCAGGGTTCAAACGGCGTGATTTTGAGGAAAACGGTTCTGCAATGTTTTTACAAGTTTAAAGCGAAAAGGTGAAAATTTGAATGCAAATAATAATTTTAATGTTATCCTTCGATGGTATAACCATAGTTAAATGACATTAAACTCGGGTTAAACGGGTGAGGTTTAGGGAATACCGCCATTGGTATTCGTGAGGGTAAATGGTGGTAAGCGGAAACTAGCTTTTCGAACGCGATACAACGTGGTGGCGACACGTAAGCGCGGGTGGCTTGGAAAAACCACCCATTTCGCGCGGCTTTGCCAAAACATAAAACGATTACTTTATGAGCGTGGAAATGTATTAGCGCCGTCGGATCTGGATTCAACGAGCGAACGGCCACAATGAAAAGGAAAGGTGCGGGGAAAATCGGTTAGTTATCGGGTTCAGTGCGATACTATTGCAAAAGTGTCACAAGACCGACGAAAATGGAAATCGTTCAAAACGTCAGTAAGAGCGACGCTTACCGAAAAGGTGAAAGGTAAGTTATCGGGTTCACTTTGGCTCATTAATCTTGGGAAATCGTCGCTATACCGACCTTTAGAGAAATGTGTCGCAATACCGACACTTATGAAAAGTGTCGCAATTCCGACACTATGCCCCAAAGCGTCGTTAGACGGCTTCCTCCAAACCTCTCTATTATATGTTTTACGAAGATATGGTAAGTAACTCTCTCTTGTTCTTCGTAGAAATAATTATATATAATTTTTATTTTTATTTTCAAAATAGATTAAAAAATTGTATGAGAAAAATTATTAATTCATCAATATGTGTGTGTTGTGAGGAATAATTTCATAGTTCAACTTAATGGTTCATTATATAATCATGTGAGCATCACCAATGATATATCTTAAAAATCAACTGAAAAGCCATGTGTACAAAATCGTTGTATACTCTAGAGAGTGGTTCTCATATCACTATGTAAATTGTTGTATGCTACTTCAATAAAATTATAAGATAAACTGTAATACACATTATATATGCACCATAACAGTTGCCATACAACTAATTTGTTTTAGGATACATGTGGCATTCTAGGGGATGTGTATATCAATCTATTAGGTGTTGATAAGTTTTGAGTATCTAAGAAATGATAAGGAATATCCATACATCATGATCTTGTAATGTGATTATAAATTGTCTATAATTTCCATAAAATGTATAAATGATTTGTTTAAAAAAAATCGACACAATCAACCCTAAACAATGCTCATGATGTGGAATGTCATTGGCGAAACCAAAATGATGGTCACATGTCCCATTTCAACCCTAAACAATGCTCATGATGTGGAATGTCATTGGCGAAACCAAATGATGGTCACATTTGGTCACATGTCCCATTTCTATGGTAATGGTGATCATATATATGTTGTAGCGACACTTGATGAGTAATTAAATAAATCTAAGAGTGTGACTCATTGTGCCATATTTGGAAAGCTAATTAATGATGCTTTAAGTAATTAGGATCATCTTCACATCTTCACTGAAATATATTGGTAATTGTAGTCACTATATGGACCGCACATGCATGCTAGAAAAATTGAAATATAAGCTATAATACACATCTTATATCTGCCATAACAATTGTCATACAACTTATGTAAAGCTAATTAATGATGCTTTAAGTAATTAGGACTTAATGAGAGATCATCTTCACATCTTCACTGAAATATATTGGTAATTGTAGTCACTATATGGACCGCACAAGCATGCTAGAAAAATTGAAATATAAGCTATAATACACATCTTATATCTGCCATATAGGTATCTTATACAACCTATGACTAATTAATGATGCTTTAGGCAATTAGGATCATCTTCACATCTTCATAAATATATTGGTAATTGTAGTCACTATATGGACCGCACATGCATGCTAGAAAAATTGAAATATAAACTGTAATACATCTTATATACCATAACAATTGTCATACAACTTTATGGAAAACTAATTAATGATGCTTTAAGTATTAGATGTCTCCATCTTCATACAACAGAAATATATTGGTAATTGTAGTCACTATATGGACCGCACATTACATATTCGAAAAATTGAAATATAAGCTATAATACATCTTATATCTTATAACAATTGTCATATAACTTTCATAGCTAAGTGGCAATGCTTTAAGTAATTAGGATCATCTTCACATCTTCTTTGAAATATATTGGTAATTGTAGTCACTATATGGACCGCACCATGCTAGAAAAAATTGAAATATAAGCTATAATACACATCTTATATCTGCCATAACAATTGTCATACAACTTATGGAAAGCTAATTAATGATGCTTTAAGTAATTAGGATCATCTTCACATCTTCACTGAAATATATTGGTAATTGTAGTCACTATATGAACCGCACATGCATGCTAAAAAAATTGAAATATAAGCTATAATACACATCTTATATCTGCCATAACAATTGTCATACAACTTATGGAAAGCTAATTAATGATGCTTTAAGTAATTAGGATCATCTTCACATCTTCACTGAAATATATTGGTAATTGTAGTCACTATATGGACCGCACATGCATGCTAGAAAAATTGAAATATAAGCTATAATACACATCTTATATCTGCCATAACAATTGTCATACAACTTATGGAAAGCTAATTAATGATGCTTTAAGTAATTAGGATCATCTTCACATCTTCCCTGAAATATATTGGTAATTGTAGTCACTATATGGACCGCACATGCATGCTAGAAAAATTGAAATATAAGCTATAATACACATCTTATATCTGCCATAACAATTGTCATACAACTTATGGAAATCTAATTAATGATGCTTTAAGTAATTAGGACTTAATGAGAGATCATCTTCACATCTTCACCGAAATATATTGGTAATTGTAGTCACTATATGGACCGCACATGCATGCTAGAAAAATTGAAATATAAGCTATAATACACATCTTATATGTGCCATAACAATTGTCATACAACTTATTGCGTCACATTTTTGATGACGTCAGCAAATTTTTTTGGCACCTGAAATTGAAATTTCCGGATTTGAAATCTCACTGAGGCGGATTTAATAGAAATTCTGCATCACACTCAGCCGTCTGTACGAGTGCCCAAAATCGGACGCGGAAAATTCATAAAGCAGATTGAATAGAAATTTCGCGTCACATTTTTTATGACATTAGCAAATTTTTTTGGCACCCGAAATTGATTGAAGGAGAGTTTAATTTTTGGTTGACGTCCGGTGGTCAAAGTTCTTTAATGTTTGTTTTAAAAATGTCATGTGTACAGGTCCATATATATATGTTTTACATATATACATCATATGCACAATTCAAAGCAGTGAGTTGTAAATGCACGGATAGAGTGAAATTTTAGAGTGTGAGTTAGAGTGAAATTTTAGAGTGTGAGTTTTGTGTTGTTGTGTTGCTAGGCAGTCAAAGTTTTTATTCCGTCGGGGGAGAGATTTTGTAACCAAAGTTTTGAAGTTTTAGTAGAAATAGTTTTTACGATTTTGTCATTTCGATGAAAAATTTTTTTTTATATTTCTGTTACGAAATTTTTAAATGTTTAACACTATGATCTACTAAAAATTACTTCAAAAATCAAGTAAACCTTCCAATATAAAGAAAAAAACATGAACGCGCTTTCCCTAAATTGCAATAAATTTATGTTTATTATTAATATTGCATAATCTGTCTTATAAAAATTCCATAATCGGACTAAGAACAAATCCTCGATTACACATTTTTATTGTTGTTGTGATTAAAAAAATGAGCCAAAGAACGCTAAGGCACTCAGAGAAATCAATCTATGTATTATTTGTCACAAAACATGTTGAGTAGTGGAGACTAAGCCCTAGATTTTTTTCTGTCCTCAATCTCTCTATTAATTATGTCTATGTAGTTATAAGAATAACAAGCCAAAGAAATACGAGGCTTCCGGAGGGGTGTTAGTCTATGTGTGCGAGAAATTGAGCAGAAATTCTTGATGACTCAATGTTATACCATTTCAAATTGCTAAGCGAAATTAATCAGGCCATGATGTACCATTTCTCAATATCTATTTTCTCATGTATGAAAGTTTTTTTTTTCTAAGTAAAAGTAATTCTATTAACAAAAGGAGTACAGTATAGCAGGCCGAAGCCTGATCATTTCCGAGTGCTGTGGCATTTGAAACAAAAAACCATAGTTTGAAGACTTCCCTGCAAGAGGGAAACCAGTCTGAAATAGTTCATTTGAAAAATCCCGCGCAGGGGAACCAGAGAATTGTAGTACTGTAAACCATATCGAAGCAAAAAAATAGATGCATTTTCAGAGACAGCAGGAAACACATGAACACGCCCATGAGAATGGGCAGAAATAGAGCAAAAAACCAGAGTGAAGAGGAGGAACTATTCATCAGGAGGTTCGTAGACAAATATGCACCAGAGTTCATCTGGTTCCCCGTCAGCATTATACAGGTCAGCAATAGAATGGATCACCTTCCCGAGAGGAGGAGGAGTAATCTGCGCCTCGCTCACTTGCACTGTGTCCTACCTCTCATTAGGTTGACCCACCGCTTCCTTGTTCGCCAAGTCCTGTGTGGCCTTGCCCATCTGACCCTGCACGTTCGCACTATCAGGGTGCTTCAGCCCAACAAACTGCACCAAATCCTGAGCCGCCAAGAGGCTGCATTCCGCCGGGCGAGAACTGGGAACAATTTCCTGAGGCTCTTCACGAAAGACGACCGTAATTGAGGAAGTCACCCTGGGTCAATTGAGAGTGTTGTTAAAGGAAAAATGCACGGTGTGGGTTTGAGCAGGAGGAGCGGAAGGAGTGGGGGAAGCATGGCGACGGCCCAAGCGGAGAAGACGCCCTCTAGGTTGACTGTCAGAGTGGGAGATAGGCACAGAGGAGGTGCCAGAGGTGGAGGGAGAGCGTCGAATTTAGCGCCTCGTGGAGCCTCTTCGGCAGCGCATTCTCTGCCTGAGGCACAACATAGTCGCACTCGAGACAGCAGGGCAAGGAGGTAAAAGATGGACAGAAGACTGAGGCGAGAGGGGCAAAAGGGCGACAGAAGCAAGCTTGCAGGAACCAGCGTGGGAGAAGTGGAGATTTTCTCCAAAATCCAAACAATAATTGAGACAGCTCCTCTTACCAATTACAGTGCGAACATTAGAAAGCCCTGCTCCTGGAGCGCACCACAGATTCACAGGCGGGGAATTCTGTTTAGACCAGAGGGACGCTCTATAATAACAACCCATTCTACCATGCAATTGTGAATCGATTGCAATAAAACACCATAAGTATGAATTGGAGGCTGAGCCATGTCGCGGCATGCGAGTGTGTATCGAGGAGCAGGACTATGGTTTATTCGAGCACCAGGAGTAAAGGCATTAAACGCGCGATGGTCGACATTGAAGCTGAATGACAAGCACTCTTGCGGGTGAACCGTTGACTTCCCCTCCCCCATCCCATGACGTTAAACACCACCAACTTCACCCGATTTTTGCATGGCCATTGGACAATGATTTACTACTGGTTTTCCTACTAAATTCCAATGGATGATTATTCAAAAATATTGAGAATTAGTTTAGTCTCAAGGCATAGCCAAGAGTCTTACTGGATAATTATAGATTACCTCTCCAATGGATGATTGTACATTTTTCATGTAGTTTTTCACGTGAATTTCAGTTGATGCTAGATCTTACATTAATAACTATACTTGCATTAATATCCATGCTTTTATAATTCCCCACTATGGTGAATGTTGATGTATGGCCTTGGCCCATTGAACTTACAATTAACTCACTATTCATATTCAATTTGATCCAGTGCAGCCCAATAAAATAAGGAAAACAGAAAAATCAAATGCGCGCTACATAAAAATGATTTTTTAAAAAACTACATTAACGTCTGATATCACGCGCGCATTCGCCCTCCGTCACGCATTCGCCCTCGGCTGCGCGAACAACATTCGCTCTCGACGTCGCCTGTTCGCCCTCGGCTCTTGCGAGCAAATGTTTCCCTCGGTTCTTCAAAATGGTTAGAAGGGTTCTTCTACTGGGAGCCCCTTCCTCCTGTAGTAGGGTTGACCCTATTTGGTTTTTTTTGGAGAATACAAAGGTTGTGATTGATTACGGGGCACTGCCTATATTTTTTGAACTTCTTGCCTCTGGGCATGATAATGTTCGAGAACAGGTAGCACGTTCATTTTAGAGGCATAAAATTATTCTTCCCAACTATCTTTATACGTCTGTAATTTTGGAATTTGATTTATAAAACTACTACCCAACTTTGAGTTCAACTGGTGTTCGTGTAAGGCTGTTTGGGCAACTTTGAGTTAAACTGGTGTTCGTGTAAGGCTGTCTGGGCTTTGGGAAATATTGCGGGAGACTCTGCAAAATTTAGGGATCTTTCCCTCAGTCATGGAGCTCTGAGGCAGGTGCTTGCCCAGTTGAATGATACTTCCAGAATTTCAATGATAGGAAATGCTACATGGGCTCTATAAAAATTTTGCTGTGACATAAACCCCAACCACTATTCGAACAGGTAATCAGAATACATTTTCTGCCTCTTCTTCTTAGTTTGCAGATACTGTGGAATTTTTTTATAGATCTTGGTGCTTGGTAGATTTGGACGTAATATGGACCTAGGCGCTTGTTCATTACAATGAATTTTTCATCAGGTTTTAGAAAATGCTCAGAAATTTGGGTTTCACAAGGGGATTACCCTTGCTTGCAATTATCGATTATCAATCACATTGAAAAAAAGTCTTTCGTAGCATTCTTGAATTCTTTGAGCTCTTTGTAGGTGAATTTCGAGGGATTTGTCACAATATCTGAACTAAATTTGTCTGTCCTTTTCAATACTCTGTGCTTGTAACAGAACCAGACAAACAATCTAGTGGCCAATGCAACAACTGTTGGAATTTTACAAATTCCAGAACAGAATTGAAGAATAAAACTCCCCTTCTTAACACAAAGAATTTTTTTTTAAAATTTCATTCACAGACAGAGTCTCAACTCAGAAAAATTTATATTCCATGTATAAAAAAACTGCTGTTACAATTCTTCCTTAGCTGATCCGAAATGTGTGCATAAGCCACACATCCAAAAAATTTCATGTGTGTGACACCTTGCTTCGTGCCACTCCATGCCTCTTCCAACACTTTGTTCATAACTGCTTTTGTAGGGCATCTATTCAAGATATACGTTACACAATATACAACTTCAACCCAATAATCATTAGGCAAATGCTTTGCCTTTAACATACTCCTTACCATGTCCATGATTGTTCTATTCTTCCTTTCGGCAACTCCATTTTTCTGCGGAGTATATCTAGTTGTAAACTGCTTATGAATCCCATTTTCCCTACAAAAACATAGAAAATATTTAGATATATACTCACCTCCTCTATCAGTCCTTAAGAATTTGATACGCAACCCACTCTGGTTCTGAACAAGTGCTTTGAAATTGCAAAATTTTTCAAACACTTCACTTTTTTTTTTCAAAAAATAAACCCAAGTTTTTCTTGTAAAATCATCTATGAATGTTAAGATATAGTGGCTGTTAGCAAGTGATGGAGTTTTTATCGGTCCACATACATCTGAGTGGACAATCTCTAAGGGTGCTTTCGCCCTTATGCTTTTCCTGGAAGGAAAACTTTCTCTGTGTTGTTTTGAGAATACAACCTTCAGAAGGTATTCAGTTTCTCTATCAATGAGCAAACACTTTGTCCTTTTACATTCAACGATTAGACCTCAAAGTTAGATGACCAAATCTCAAGTGCCATAACCAATTATCATCTTTTGGTTCGCTTTGGAATGTCTCTTGTACTACGCGCTATCTCTTCACCATTCATCGGTTGACTCTCATTCTGAGAGGGAACATCCTGTTCCTTGTCATCTTCACTTCAACAATACACTGATTGGTGGGTGGTTTATCCATGATGGTACAAACATCATCCTCAAAGAAAAAATTATATCCCTTATGGACAAGCTGTCCAACACTTAAGAGATTACACTTCATTCCTGGAACATAATAAACATCTGTTATGGATTTCTTTGCACCTAACCTTGTTAAAACATTTACATCTCCTTTTCCCATAACAGAAACTTTGCTATCAGTTCCTAGTGTGACTTATGACTACACACTTTCATCTAACATAGAAAACATTGCTAAGTTTCCTGTCATATGGTTACTACAACCGGAGTCTAGAAACCATAAGTCTTCACTCTTTTCTTCAGCCATATTACAAGCTAAAAACAAATGACTTTGACTGCTATTTTCTTTTGTGAAATTGGCACTAGTTTCACTTCTCATATCATTCTGCTTCTTGTTTCTACATTCATTAGCATAATGACTGTATTTTTTACAATGGTAACATTGGACATTGGACTTATCATACCTTTGTCCTTGAGCATTCTGTTGACCATTCTGCTGGCTACTGCCTTGGCCTTGATGCTGATTTGGATTGTTGCTCCTTCCTTGAGCATTTGCTAGACTGTTCTGTCCACCTATGTTTTGGCTTCTTCCTCTTCCTCTCTTGTTTCCTCTGCCTTGCCCTCTTCATCTTCCGAAAGACATCTGGGTCTTAAAGGCTTGCTCAAAAGATGAGTTTTCACTCCTACCCAATCTCTGTTCATGGGTCATCAGTGATGCATGTAGCTCATCCACTGAAAACTTTGTGAGATCTTTAGTCTCTTCTATGGTGGTGACAATCACATCGAATATTGAGGGTAAGCTTCTCAAGAGTTTTTCAACAATCCTCTTATCTTCAAGAGTCTCTCCATGAGATCTTATTTGTGTGACCATTCCAATCACATGTGTGAAGAATGAGTCAATAGTGTTTGACTCTTTCATACAAAGAGTCTCAAAGTCTCTCCTCAGCAACTGAAGTTTTGCTGTCTTCACTTTTTCCATGCCTTGATAAGTTGTCTTCACTTTCTCCATACCACGATAAGTGTCTTCACTCTCTCCATACCCTGATAAGCTGTCTTGAGAGTTTCCCATGCTTCACTGGATTTCTTAGCTGCTGCTATCCTTGGAAACACACTCTCATGCACTGCTTGATACAAGAAGAAAAATGCCTTGGCATCTTTCTTCTTATTGTTCTTCAGTGACTCCCTTTCTGCCTGAGTTAAAACAAAAAACTCTGCTTCATTTGCTGGCTCTTTAAAGCCATCCTCAACTAATTCCCATAACTCTTGTGAGGTAAATAAAGCTTTCATAGTTATTGACCAATAGTCATAATTTTTTCCATTGAATTGTGGGAGATGGATACTTCCCAAACTCATACCAGTGCTGGAGCCTGCCATTCTGCACTTCTAACTATGATAAAAACACTTGACTGTGTTTTAAAACTTAACTAACTATTCTGCAACAGTAACACAAAACTGTATAGAGAAATACCTTTGGATGCTTTTTGGCTGAGTCTTCACACTGCTGGAGAAGCTGCTGCAACAAAGAACTCCTTTCCTTCAGCTTATTTGACCTTCAAATAGCCTGGATTGGCTCCGATACCATGTTGGAATTTTGCTGAATTCCAAAATAACAAAACTGTCTTCCTTAACACAGAGAAATACAAACAAAATTTGCATATAGTGACAGAGTTTCCACAAAAAAAATTTCTATTAAAAAAAAAACTTGTTACAGATTCTTCCTCAAAAGAGGGATTACAATTGCTGGACTGTTTCAAAACACAGTGCCAAACAAAACTGTTCTCTGTCTCACACAGAAAAATTACTCTGTCTTTTTAAAACAACATACACTGCTGTGTATACTCTGTTGTTCCTAAAACACTCTCTGCTGTCATTTACAAACGCACTCTGCTGTGTGTAAATGATCCTCTTCTTAAAAAAATTACAGCTCTCTGCCTCTGTATATTAACAAAATATCCCAGATTCAATTAATGCCATTAACTGACATTCAACCACAAAATTCACCGCTTGGAAAAACATTAATGGTCTCCATTAACTTCTGTCAGCACCGCTTGCTAACTGCATTAATGTCAAATTGACTTTGTGGCACCGCTGTTCTTTCTTCCTTCCCGCACTGCTGTGCAATGAAACTGTTCCTTTAAAAAAATTAAAAATTAAAAAAAATTACACTGTAAATAGAAATTACAGTCACGGCCCCTTTTGTTTTGGCTTTCGGGCCTTTAAACTTTCCAGAACATTTCATTTAAAAATAAAACATATTAGATTAAAAATCTTTCGGGAAATCATATGAAAATATTAGGATTTTATTTTTGGTAATTTATTTATTTGTTTACTTGTTTTTATTTATTTATTTATTTTATTCTATATATAATTTAATTCAATTCAATTTATTTGCTAATTTTATGTATTTGTCAGTATTTTATTTATTAGTTTACTTATTGGTAGATTATTTTATTTTTATTCATTTATTTATATTTATATTTATTATTTTATTTTATTTTATATTTAATTTAATTAATTAATTATTTATTTATTTTTATCCTAATTGAACGTTATTGTTTTATAGATTAATTTCATTTATGAGGACTTTGACTTTTATTGGATTTGTGTTTTTATTTTATTTTTATCAATTTATTTATTTATATTTTGGGGTCATTTTAGTTTTTGGTTTTATATTATTTTTAGTTTTGACTAGTATTTTTAGGGGTGGGTTTGTTATGTTTTCTCTTTTTATTTCTATTTTTATTTTTGACCGGTTAAATTTGATTTTAACTGTTCTTGGGTTTGACCGTTGCTTTTTACCGAAGGTCTTTTAAAAAATTTATGAACCTTTACGGATTTCAAAAAGTAAATAAAACTCCTTTTGAAAAAAGCTTTTCGCGTTCCAAAATCGAACACTGACGTAGGCCCAATGTGTGACGCGAAATTCAAATTAAATCCACCCTGTAAAATTTTAGGTCCGGATTTTGCTTGCTGACGTAAGCTTCAAAATCAATGCGATTTCATGTGTTTTCTCCACGGAAATTCCTGTAGCGTTGCTGCAGTTGAATTTAAAATTCAAGAACAACAACAACACCTCCTGTTGCAATGCCTGCAATTCACCCTCTCTGCACGCATGAATGACTATGGCACCCTCTTTTGTGAACAGGTACTGGAGCTGAAGGTACTGGTTTCCATTAGGATCATGGAATTGAACATCCAAAATAGTATCAAATTCCACTGCAATAGTATTCCCCAACGAGGGCAACAGTTCATTGAGACCTATTGGACTCATCACCCCCAAATAGCCTCCAGGGCTACCCAGAGTGTGATCATCTGGAGCAATAACAAATGCTCATCCATCCCCAATTGAAACAAGAACAGGACCCACATTGGTTACAGAAAAAGAGAAACATGTTTTGAAAGAAGAAGAAAATTTTGTATTAGGGTCCAGAAATCTAACTGGTCTATTGTACAATGCCCTACTTGCACTTCAAATTGGTACTCCCAACTCCATGCTAAGACTCACTGTGCCATTCTTCAGATGAGCATCTTAACCTGAAGTTTGATTCCAAAAAACCCAAGTCCCCTGTTCTATGCCCAAGACCTCTGTTACAACGAGTAGAGTTCTGAGCGAAATACTTCACAATAGGAAGCAAAAGAAACATCGCAAAATTACTCCACTTTAGACTGATAATTTTCTATGCGAAAATTCAACTGCGGATAGTAAAACATAATATCAAACACAACCAATCCACAATGGAATTTGAACATGAGGATTTATAACCACATAAAACCCTCTCCAGGTTAAAAGAATTCCAGAATGGCTTTAAGATTCTACTAATGAGCGCTTACAACACCATAGCAATTATTGTCACAATGAAATCTGCTGGAAGCAAAGCCCTTGTACAGTTTCTACATTTCCACAGTGGAAGCAAGAATCTTGCTATCTCTCATGATCTGGTTATGTGGTCAAATCCTTTGCTATGGTTGTCTTGTTCTGCTAAACGTGGATCTGTCTTAGCTTTGGCTCTGGTTCTCATTTAGGATCGTGGCTATCTGATCTTGTTGTGGCTTTGACTATACAAACTTGTTCAATAGGAAAATGTTGACTCTCCTATATATAGGAGCTTCAATGGGTGCTCTCAAACACTTTTTTGGGCAGCTTTGTTTTGTCTTTGATTCAAGGCAGAACTATGTTGGCCTTGGTTTTTTAGTCCTTGGAACTTAGTTCTCTCATATTTTCCATCCTATCCCTAGTTTTCTACCGAGAAAGACATAACTTCACGATATCAAAATTGACTATTTTTGGCCATTTATCTTTAGTAATGGTACAACCTTAATTTGGTGCATTCGTATAGTATCTGAAGAGCACTCTCAAGCTGTTATCCAGTATTTTAGCATAACTACTACATTTAACTGCCATGCTCTAATATTTATATCAACCATAAGCATTCTTAAGGTAGTTCCACGTTTGTGAAGCAGAAGGAATGCTTCTGACAGCTTATTATCATAGTGGTACAATTATGTCCGCAGTTTATCTTTTATAAACCTCCAATTTTCCAAAAGTAGTAGAGACTACAGTTTGCATCTGAAATTTTGGACAAATCTGTTTAGTATTCTACAGAAAATGCATTAAGAATAAAAAAAGCCCACAATTTGTAAAAAGCCCACAATTTTGTAAAAAGCCCACATTTTGTAAAAATCTCACAATTTGTAAAATGCCCACTTTTATTTTCTTTTTGCTTATATATTGAGCTCCCATTGAGTTCAACAAGTCTTGGGTTTTCTACACCATTGAGAGAGATTTATTGTTTTCTTTATAGGATAATTTTCATCAATGGAAGAAAACATTGGAGCTAGAAAAACAATTCAAAAGGGTGAAAGGGGTGATGGCAGAGTTTATTGCCCTTGTAAAAAATGTTGTATGAGAAATAATGTTAGAGTTTTAATAGCAACAACAACAGTGCATTGTAGGAAATATGGGCACATTGATGGTGGATCGAATGACTATCGTCCCATGGTAATTAATTATCTATCTTTATTTTGATTATATCGTAAAATTTTATATTATTTTAAATTTTTAATATTTTTTATATGCGCACTAATGTTTAATTATTAATGTTTGTAATTTTCATAAAGGCACAGTTGCCCCCCAACTTTTTACAGATGATCAACCAGCTTCCACAACAAAATAGTAGTAGATTAGATGATGTTGCACCAGTACAAGAGAATATTGCAGCAAATATTAGTATTGGAAATGATGTTGTACAAGGTGAAGAACATGAAGCGAATGATGAAGGTAATTTTAATGCTCCCATGGAGGTAGATCACGATGACAGTAATGAGACAGTTCACATTAATGATGGGACAAATCAAATGCTCCAAGACTTGTATGGTGAGTCAGATGATGATGGTGGAGATAACAGTGACGGTATTTATGATGTACCTCTGATTGAAAGGTCAAGTGAATGACTTTTTGAACACTCAAATGCAACTCTTCTCTCTGCTACATTGTTGCTGGTGAACTTAAAGGTTATGAATAATTTGTCGAACAGATGTATGACACAACTCCTAAGGTATGCAATATGTATATATGATCACATATATGTAAATGTTGATTATTTTCCATTTTTTTTAATTGTAATAAATGTGTAAAATAATAACTTATATATAAGTTATTATTTTACACATTTATTACAACTAAAAAAAGGGAAAATAATCAACATTTACATATATGTGATCATATATACATATTGCATACCCTAGGAGTTGTGTCATACATCTGTTCGACAAATTATTCATAACCTTTAAGTTCACCAGCTCTCTGCTATTGTTGTTGGTGAACTTAAAGGTTATGAATAATTTGTCGAACAGATGTATGACACAACTCCTAAGATATGCAATATGTATATATGATCACATATATGTAAATGTTGATTATTTTCCCTTTTTTTTAATTGTAATAAATGTGTAAAATAATAACTTATATATATATATATATATATATATCATAGTTATCAAAACCGACCAGTCAGGACAGCGGCCGGTTGGAACCGGTCTTGCAACCCGGTCAATAGCCTATTCTCACCTGTTTTGGCCGGTTAACCAGACCTAACCGGCCGGTTAAGTAAGGAACCGGCCAGTTTATGCATAAACCGGTCAGTTCCGTACTTAACCGGCCAGTTAGGTGCTCCTCCATGAGTTGTAAATTCCTCAGTGTCTCCTCCATGAGCTGCAAATTCCTCTATTATACTAGCAACAAACTTCTCTAATAACTCATACTCAACACCTTATAGTAGCAACAAGACACATGATGACTGATAAATACAAGGCTGGCTAGCATAAAATCCATGGCAGCATGCAACTCATCAAGTGTACTTGATGACAATTTCTGTTCTCAAAACAATCAGCAACAACCTTATTTCACACTCAGCTAGGAACTGTCAGACCCTCTCTCTTGAAACCCGGTTCATTAGCTCCACCGATCCGGTCACCGGTTCCGGTTTTAATAACTATTATATATATATATATATATATATATATATATGATTAATAATCTTTACAAGACACTACTTTTTGTTTCTGTTGTAGATTGTTGGGTGAATATTTGTTACCATCGCCAAATACTTTACCTCGAACATATAGATATATACGTGCTATTATGAAACACTTTGGAATGGAATATAACACTATAGATGCATGTCCTAAAGATCATATTATATATTATGGAGAACATGCGTTGAAAACAGAATGTCCGAAATGTGGTACCGGTAGATATCGAACAGATCAACTAACCAAAAAGGTGCCTCAAAAGGTTCTTCGTCATATTCCCATAATTCCACGTTTGCAGCGAATGTTTAGGTGTAACAGCATAGCACAGTTTATGGATTACCATTCAAAGAATAGAAGTGGAGATGGTGTTCTTCGAATGCCTACAGATGGTTCTGCATTTAGAGAAATTGAGGAAAAATATGTAGATTTTAAAAATCAACCTCGTAATGTCGGGCTTTCATTGGCGGTTGATGGTGTTAATCCATTCAGAGAGATTAGATCTACTTACTCAGTGTGGCCTATTTTCGTTATCAACAATAACATTCCTCCTTGGATGTCAATAAAGAGGGAGCACATAATGTTGACTATGATTATTCCAGGTATTTGATACATTATTTATTTGAATGTAACATTTTCATTTCTCTCGTTGTTTGAATAAATATATATTTTATTTATTTACTTATATATACATATATCATGGGAGTAATTATTATGTTCCGTAATTTTGAACAATTAGGTAAGTACCAGGTCAAAGATATGAATGTATATATTGAGCCTCTTATCGATGAGCTAATACGGTTATGGCATGGCATCACTATGTATGACATCACTAAGCCAATCAAGCAGAAGAGATTTCAATGTCGTGGAACGCTTGTATGGACAATTCATGATGCCCCAGGACTAACACATGTTTGTGGTATGTAATATTTCATTGCACTTTAATATGATACATAATTATCTAAATTAGATATACCATATTGCATGTTTTAAAAATGATCTCATAGTATATTAATTGTTATTGATCCATCTATTGCAGGTCTTCAAACAAAGGGTAGATTTGCATGTCCAGTTTGTGGCCCTAAGATGAAGTATCATCATTCAGCAGACTTAAAAAAGATGGTGTTTGATGAGTTTAGGCACTTCCTCCCTAGGACCATAAGTATCGTACTACTGAAAAACATCTTTTCAATGATAAAGAAGAAACTAGATTAAAACCACGAAGAATGACACCTCAGTTGTGGATGTTGGAATATAACAGAATTAATAATCGTCGAGCAGCTGGTACGTAATGTGTGTGTATATATATATATATCTATATTATTTGTTTATGTAATGTTTGGAATTTTTGTTTTAACTAATGAATTTATTTTATTGTATTTTATAATTAATATTGTTCTGATTTATTTTATTCTTTGATATCAAGGTCATCGTCGTCGTGAAGGTACTAATATTGTACTTCCACCTGGAATGAAATGTTATCCTTCTCAATTCGCGAGGTTGCCCTACTATGAGGACCTAAAAATAGCTCATTTGTTTGATACAATTCATGTCGGGAAGAATGTGACAGAAATGTTATGGTGAACCATAGATGGTGCACATGAGAGAGATAAAATTGACAAAATTTGTGCTGACATTGAGAAATCAAATCATGCAATGAAAAGTGTGATCGACGGATCAAATAACAATGGAGGTCGAAATTATAATAATATTCCATGGTTATTAACAAAACAACAAAGCAATGATGTAAAAGAGGTCGTTAGAAGAATTAAATTTCCAACAGGTTTTGCTTCAAACATAAATAATATCTTAACGAAGAAAGGTGACTTCATTGGGGTGAAAACACATGATTGGCATACCTTTATTAAGGTAATTTTTTTGGTATACGTTTTTGTTTGTTATTGCTTGAATACATATTTTAAATTTTCCTTTTTTCTGTTTAATTTGGAAACCAATAACGATTCATTTTTATTGTTATAGTATGTTCTACATGTATCTCTCCCAAACGACTTCGACAACAATGTCAAACAAGTTATATATGGTCTTAGTAAATACATGAGGTAAGTAGTTTTGATTTATACGCAAAATCTAATTGCTACAATTTATTTTTGTACTTGATGAAATGATGTATTAATTGACTTGTAATGAAATATATATTATGTTTCATTGAAATAACCTTGCATAATGATTTGCAGATGGTTGTCATTGAAAGAAATCCATCAAGATGAAATAAAGTATTGGAAGAGAGAAATTCCTCGGCTAATGTGTGAAATGCAAAAGTATCTACCTTCAACATTTTTCAATGCACAAGAACACTACTTGATACACCAAGTTGGGGAGATTGAAATGTGTGGACCAGTACACACAAGGTCAATGTGGATGGTCGAGAGGCACCTGAAATCCTTGAAGGCTTTGGTTAAACAAAGAGCACGACCTGAGGGTTCTATGGTGGAGGGATATGTGGTATATCAATCCATGGTGTATATTAGTCATTATCTTCCTAAATTAGCTGCGCCGGTCATGAAGGCGGTGGATTGGATTTGGGATGTGAACTCCATCAAAAAATTTGAAGAGGAGCACCTGTTGGGAAAAGGTAGAATGAAGAAAGTGAGAGGTAAAAGATTTATTATGTATAATACATATAATGTTTCATTTTTTTACATCATGTATATGATCATTATATTCATTCGGGTTTTATTCTTTCATAGTTTATTAATTAATATAATTTACCATGGTTATAAGTAATATTTATTAATATTGGTGAATTATTGTTTTTTTATTCAGGTGCTCAAGATTATGAGGCGCTACTTTTATACATTGCAAACAATCTTGAGTGGATGAGTGAATGGATTGAAACATGTAAAGCACGTAACGACGGTGGGTTATCATGGCAACTACTGTCTGAATTGATTAGAGAAGCGTATCGTAGTGGAGATGGGAACGTTACGGACAGGGAAATCGATTTAGCATATGGTTTGAAAGATAGAAAGGTAAGCAATTAATTCACCTATTTATAATGTGACAAGAATTTTGATTTTTCAGTTAATTTTCATGTTGTGTAAATTATATGTTTAATTATTAATTGAGAATGCATCTTTTTCATGTTTGGCATATTTCAGTTGAAACACCACAAGGCTATGTGGTGCAATGGTCGTCAATTTCGCGTTAAATAGTTGGATGATAATAGGAAAACTTCTGATAATGGGATAACTGCAGTATTCCAGGTCACTAATGTTTCCGCCAGGAGTGACAGACATCCTCGAGAATCTGAAAATAGATATTATGGGTTCTTAGATGATATAGTTGGGTGTGACTTTAATTCCTTCAAAATAGTTTTGTTCGACGTCAAATGGTATAGGCTACGAATGAATGTGCGTGATGATGATAGAACACTTATTCAACATGACAATGGATTTCCAATGGTTAAAACATCGCAGTTTGAAGTAGGAAAAGATCGCTATGTTTTTCCAAGCCAATGAGAACAAGTTTTTTACTCAGAGGTTCCAGGTGAGAAGGAATGGTCATTTGCTATTAGATATGATCCAAGAGGAAGGCCAGTAGAGTATACTGTAGAGGAAGAAGATGATATTGATCAAGAAGAAGATGATGCAATGGCAGATGAGCAGGAAGATGCATGGACAGATGAAGAAGATATCTTAGAAGATGAACCAGGCATAGGAGATGAGGCAACAATTATTGATGATGATGTCGATGAGGATATTATTGAAAATGACATAATTGATGATGATGATGACATGGTCGATCATTTCAACACCATTTCTGAATCAGATGTTGATATAGATGTCGATCAGTTGGATGAAGATCAAGAAGATACAGAAGAATATTGATACAGATGTTATGTTTGAGTATGAGCTCGTCCTTATTTATATCGATTCTCCATTAAATACAGAGCTTGCCATCAAGGACAATCATATAATAGGATACAGGAAACATATTGCCAACATTGTCTTTAAATAATTTACTAATTATGCGGGTTTGTTGCATGTTGTTTGTTGTTTCAAACCAATAAATAATGGCCTTACTATTGTTTATTATTTCGCAGGATTCGCAGGATTCATTTGATTCTATGGTCAGGTCTCTGAAAAAGCCAATTAAACACTTAAATAGTCAAGATCTGGAAGACAGGCTTTACCCCCACCATAAATTTCTGAAAAATCGGCCTTCAGTTCAGCTTGCTGTGCTGAAGACGAGGGTGGATTTGCATGATCAGTTGAATGAAAATGAATCAGATATTCGGGATGCTTTTGAGGGCAGATCCATAATCCCCATAGATGAAGATCCCATTGTTGCAGAATTTCTGTCTGCATTGAAGCACAAGTATAGTGTTGTATCGGAATACAAATTAGAGGACAACTATACCAAGTCTAAATCAACTGAATCCAGTTCTAGTGCTCTTGAACTTACCGAATTAAAGCCAGAAACAGGATTTACAATCTCTAATGGGAATGGGTATGGTAGTTCCAATATTGGATTAGATGTCCGGAGCTCTGCAATAGGCACTGGACCTGATCGTAATGAACCCCAACTAGTTCAATGTGATGAAAATATGGACTTTGATGATGATCAGGAAAACAAGCCAGAGCATTTTGGCAATATTGAAGAAACTGAAGAGGTTTCCTGTGAGCGATTGAATCAACTCGGCCATAAGACATCTACTGCAGGCTGGTTTGTATCAGATGGAGAATCGGTTTTGCTTTCCCATGATGATGGATGCTGCTCTTTTCACGATATAGCAAATTCAGAGGTGTGGAGGTTTTAATTATTGTACTTAATTTTGGGGTTTATGGGTGTTATAATTTATACAATTTGGGCGTATCCTAGAAATAGGGAAAATCCTAGGGGTTAGATTATTCTCATGGTTTAAATTTCTATATTTGAAATAAAATTCACCAATTTCTGTTTAAAAAAATGATTTGCCTAAATATTTGATGTATTTTAAATAGGATGTAGTTCATTTCAAAGACTGTTGAAATTTTCTAGAAACTATGATTGGCATTTCAAGAATATTTATGCACTCTTTAAATTTTCCCTTAACATAAAGGGCAGTTGATGTATGACTAATACTCAGTATTGTTATTTTCCAATATCCAAGAGAAGGCTGAATATAAAGCTCCATATGGGCTTACCCCAAACATGTGGGGTGATTGCTGGTTGATCAGAGCAGCTGGTTCAGATGGTTGCTCTGGTAAATATGTTGTGGCAGCATCTGCAGGTTGTACATTGGACTCGGGTTTCTGTTCATGGGACTTTTATAATAAAGAAATTATGGCATTCCATACTGAATCAGAGGCCTTCACTTCAACGTCCAGTACCATCTCTCCAGTTTTTGCAGAGAGGGATGTCTCGGGGAGAAATTTTGGCTTTGCAAATGTTGTGCCAGAGAATCAACATTGGTGGTACAGGCCATGTGGGCCTCTTATGGTATCTACTACGAGTGCCCAAAAGACAGTTAATATTTATGATATTCGTGATGGAGATCCTGTGATTTCAATGTGTTTGTTTTTAAAGTTTAGGTTTCATAGTAAATCATCAATGGGCTCTAAAATAAGGCCACATTGAAATCTTGGATACATGTTTCATGCCAAAATCAGTTGTATCTTCCATAAATACACAATCTTGGACCACTCTGTATAAATCTGCTTCTTGGACAATATTACATCTCCCTCATTATACAGGTGGTGTTCTTACATGCATAGCAAAAGCATTGTTTTGGCAATCATTTTTTAAGTCACTAGATATTGTGGGTACAAGGATCTAGGGTCTCCACATGAAACTGTGTTGCCCGGAGACTCACTCTGCCTGTCCTTAAATTTGTAAACATAGTAGTATGCCAATGCTTCTTTCATATGCATAAGACGATTTTTTGTCAAAGTCCATAATTGTTTTTAAGTTTTATCCATCCTATTTTTGTTGTGAATGCACAGGTTTTTGGCTCAACACATATCTGTTATATCTTTGTACTTTTCCTTTACTAACTATTTGAAATTTCTAGTTATATTTAGAGGTGTCTTTTAAGGGATGAGGGGAATTACTTGGATTTAGTGCTGCCAGGCTTATCATTTATTCTCCAAATGAAGCCATGTAATCTGTAACACTATATGCGCATGCAGCTCACTTGTTAAAATATAGTTGATACAAAACGTTGTACATGAAGCCTGGAATTGTGTACATTCCTGGAATATATTAATTTTCAGGCATGCTTAAAAGAGAGATAGGTTTTGATAAAATCAAAAACCCTGAACATGAAGAAAAATACGAGGCAAACGTTGTACATGAAGCCTGGAATTGTGTACATTCCTGGAATATATTAATTTGCAGGCATGCTTAAAAGAGAGATAGGTTTTGATAAAATAAAAAACCCTGAACATGAAGAAAAAAAAGAGGCAATTATTTTATACAGATAGAACCAAGACACTATCTCCTCATTAATAACAAAACCTCAGTCCAAAAATCATATGTAAAAATTCTAGAAGTCGAAAGTTGAAAATTTCTGAAATGGAACCAGGCCCTTTTCAAAAGAATAAATTTAGTAAAAACGAGGGTGAATAAAGTTATCAAAATTTCCACATACCGTGTTAGCAAGGAATGACTACGAGTCCTGAGCAGTGAGACTGAGGACTTGCTCCTTTGCTGCAGGTTGCAGTTCTCTTCTCCAACACGATGAAAAGAAAATTCTTAGCTTTGGAGTCTGAAGCTCGAGTCACAACTTGGAAGTTGGTAAGGAAAATTATCAGGGTTGTTGCCAGTTGGCTTGGAGTTCGCAGCCTAATTAATTTTATTTAATGCATTTCCTTCAATGCTGCGCCAGTTGTCACTGGCCAGCAACCTTTACAATAAAATTTATTAGACCCGTCACGCTACGAGGAAAATTTGACGTGATCACTGATCATTGATTTCTTATTGTGATAACAAACATTGGAGATTTACTGTCCTGTTTTAAAGTTTTATATTTTTTTTTTTAAATTGAAACCGCCGTCGGCATACCGACGCCTTATAAGCGTCGCTCTTTTGACGTTTTGAACGATTTCCATTTTCGTCGGTCTTGTGACGTCCGTCGATATTGCGACAGCTCTAGAAACGTCCAAAATTTCGGACCACATTTCGTCGGAAATGCGACAGTTATTCCTGGCGTCGATATTGTGACTCTTCTGGAAAGCGTCGGTCTTGTGACACTTTTGCAATACGTCGGTCTTGTGACACTTTTGTATGGGCGTCGGAAGAGCGACGAGTGTTTGGAAGCCACGGGAAGTGTCGGTAGTGCGACACTTTGTATAGCCGTCGGAATTGCGACCGCACGAGAAACCACGTTTTTGCCGGCCTCGAACTGTCGCTCTTGCGACGACTGTGTGTCGGAGACACTTTTGCAATACGTCGGTCTTGTGACACTTTGTATGGCGTCGGAAATGCGATAGTATAAAGACGTCGAAACCGCGACGTTCAAAACGTCGGACCAAATTTCGTCGGAATGGCGACATTTTACAAACGTCGGTTTGGGAGGCGTCGGAAGAGCGACGAGTGTTTGGAAGCGACGGGAAGTGTCGGTAGTGCGACACTTTGTATAGGCATCGGAATTGCGACCGCACGAGAAACCACGTTTTTTCCGGCCTCAAACTGTCGCTCTTGCGACGACTGTGTGTCGGAAAAGCGACGATTTGGCCGTCGGAATTTCCGCCAAATGTACTAGTGAATGACCCAGAATTCAATTTTTTGAAGGAAAACTTGGTTTTTTTCTTGGGGAACTTGGAGAGATCGACGCTTGAGGATGCAAATGACTAACTTCTTGATCTTTGGGAGTCTTTATACTTGGAGAAATTTCATTAAAAAAAAATAGGACCCACATTTCCTTTCTTGAAATTTGACTTTACATTGCTCTCTATTTTTAATTTCTAAATTAGATCATTGGACTTCATCTTTTGATGGCTTAGGAACACTGATTGAATTTTGGAACTTTGAGTGTTTAGCTACTTGAAATTCTGAGAACTTATTACAAGTTAGGAACATAAAATTACATCTTGCTTATGAAGTAAAATTTACAAATCAAACTTACTGTTGAAATTTATTTATTGGCACTCCTTCATTTGCAAGATTGTATGCATGAAATGGTGATTTGATGACTTTGGAAACCCTAAGACCTAATGGAGACTCTGACTGAATGAAACCATATCGAAAATGACTAAAATAATGATGAAAACTCATGACTGATGGTATACTCAGCAAAATGGTGAAATGAGCCAACAAGTAGTAAAATTTTGAAAGGAGTGAGATCAGACCTAAATCTGCACCAAGTGACCAAAATTTTTCATGATGACCTAATGGAATGACAAAAATTTCAAAATGGGACCCTAACATGACATTAAAGAGTTTATTTGGTCACTGGTGGAAGGATGAAAAAACTAACACTAATAGGAACCTCATTGGAAATTGAAGGAAAGAAAGAAGTCATCGAGGACAAGGCTCATCATACATCAAATCAAGAAGAAAACATCTACTGGATAGGGATATGCAATATCCTCAAGATTCTCTGAAGGAATTTTCATTGGAATATTCATTGATATAGAGAGGAAGCAAGTGTTTCATCAAGAACTCCAACTTGTGGAATTCATGGGATGATGGTGTGATGACATACGAGATGAAGCAGATCAAGGGGTTGAATATATTTTAATCAAGGAAGCCATTGAAAGAAGCCTAGCTAACTTGAAGGTAGATGAGGTATTTATTCTTGAACTTAATATTATAATTTCATGTCATATGGTTGCAGGTAACATGGATCACTACTTCTATCTTGAGAAGCATGATCAAAGAAAAAGGATCTCCTCCTTTGAAAGGATGTAGTAAGGCATAGGTCACACTAGATGAAATCAACATAATATGTCCTCATACATAGTATGAGGTGGTTGAATACAATCAAGGAAATATGATTGGAAGCTCCTGGGAATGAAATGTGTGAAGAAAGGAAGGAAAATATCATGAGATATGCAACCATGGTAAGGGAAATCAACATCCATGAAGACCAATAAGATTTAAAATCTCCTGGAAAGATATGAAGAATCTGATGAAAATTTGAAAAGGATGGAGACCCTTGACGATGGATATATTTGGGAGATGTGTCAACATGTGATCTAAGGCTCAACTTTTAGCTAAAAATTGAAAGTGCTCAAAATTTCTTCAAACCTGAACGATCGGATAGAGTTCTTCGCCAAGATTTCGGCACAACTCGTTTCATCAAAATCCTAGTTCATATGACTGAGTTATCGTCTGCTATTCATTTTCCAAAACAAGCAAAAATGAGTAGAACAGGTACAGTGTTGATGTGGCAGGTACAGTTAACATTACAGGAATATTCTCCAGATTGCAGCCAGTGACATTGTGACAAGTGTCATCTTCAAATTCGCCAGATGGGTTAAGTGAAGAGAAAAATTTCCCAATGACCTTCAAATTCTTCCTAAGTTGGAATTTGAAAAATTTTTAAGGGGTTGGAGTGAAACCCAACTAGAGGGTGCCACATGTCCTCTTTGGTGGGCCACCTCCTAACCCTAAGGTAAAATTATTTGATGTTGAGGACATTGGTTATGGTTGAATATATATATATATATATTATAGTTTCAAACTTATATACAAACCGGCGGACATTACTAAGTTTGGAGAGCCACTATACAAACCTGGAGCAAGTTAAATTTGGCGAACTGACATATATGGTGGAGGACCTATTTGTGCATTGGTATAAAATTTTATGGCAGAGTCGGGGCTTGAACCCCTGACCTCTCGCCTACAGACTGAGCGCCTAACCATCTCTACTGTCGGGTAGTTCTTACCCCTATAGTATTCCGTGTATATTTAAATTTCAACTGCCAACCCGTTAGGGGTTGGAGGGGGCCATCCCCCTCCCCATGTGACCAGAAGCGTGACCGAGAGCTAGTTCAAATGAAAGACCAACAAAAATAAAGCATGATTAATTAATGTTAAGTGTGGCTTAATGATGTTAATACGTCAGTAGCATGTAAATCATGATTAAACATTAAAACTATCTTATCCACCGCTAATCATGCTTAACTGTTAATTAACGTGACATTTAGACTGGCAGAATTTTCGTAGGAAGTGCCAAAATTGGCATATTTTCCAAAATTAGAATTTTAACTGGCAATCTCTCCAGTTTTGGAGGATAAATTGGGGCAAAGTTGGTTTTGGTCATAACTCACTCAATTTTCGACCAAACTGAGCTCGGTAAAAGTCATTCCTAGATAATTTTCATGCTAGGAACTCAATGGAGTAGGTCGCAGAGGCAGAAAAGGTCATATACAGGTGTTTTATTTCATTTTAAATATTTTGAAGGCTAGGGCCACTAGGTGTTGGGGTCATTGCCAGAGCATCCAGAGTCCAAATTCAGCAAAAAAAATAGTCATTTTTGGGAGATTATGATGTTTTAAACACATTGGAATAGGTTCCAAGAGGTTCTAATGCTTGTAAAAAAAATTTGAGCACACTTAAAGCTAATACAAAAGTCACACTATGAAGCTGGACCAAGGAAATGTAGCCTAGGAGGGGTGAACTCCTTTATCAAAATTCTCTGTGTTAAGCTTTGTTAAATGTGCTTGTTTTTTTTATTATTGCTTCTATTATGTCATTTAAAATTATGTTTTTTAAGCTTATGACAAATTCATAATTTCACTAAGTACATTTTTTTCCAACGACATGCTCATAAACAAACTCATGAAGGATAAGTAAAACAAAGAAAAGAAAAGTTTATATCTGAAATGAAACTAGCACAACATTAACTAGCAAGTAATTTCAGATCAAGTTGGTATCAGAGCAAAAGTTTTCTTGCTTGTTTTACTTGAAGATTTTTTAATAGTGCAAATTTACAAATGCTTACAAGATTGAGATTGTAGAAAGGAGAAGGGAAGCTACTGATAGCTATTCTGGAAGTTAGGAAAAAAATGAAGAAGGATGAGAAAGCATCCTCCTTACCCAAAGAACCACTCAAGGTAACACTTGAAGCACAAGAGAAATTAATTGCACAAGAGGCTAAAGTGGTTGAAGAGATACAATCTGTAGAGATAAAGCTTGAATCTACAGCCAAAATTTCAGGCCATGAAGGAGCTCACGAACATTCTGAAGAAGAGGACGTCAAGAAGGAGTTCAAAGAAATGCAAAGGATGGTGAAACTTATGTATGAAGCGTTTGTGGCAAAGGAAACTGGAGAAGGTTCAAAACATCCTCATAGAGAAGAATCTTCAAACAGTAAAAGGGAGGAAGAGGGGAGCTCAAAAGCCAGTGGTGGAAAACCACCTCCTTCTCCACCATAATCATCATCATCATCCTCAGCAGCATCTTAATCTTCCAAATTCACTACAAAAACTCATACCCATACTCATTCCAAGATCCCAAAAGGTAAAACTCCATTACTCAAGTTGGACATAAAATTTGAACTTCCTACATATAATGGAGAAGTTAATGCTGAAAGAACAGATAATTGGATTCGTCAATTAGAAGTTTACTATAGAATTCAAAATATACAAGAAGACGATATTAAAATCCAATTGGCTTCATTAAGGCTAGAAGGAGCAACATTAGTTTGGTGGGAGGCAAAGACACAAGAGGAAATGCACATCCATGGTAAGATTTCCATTTCTTGGGTCGAATTCATTTCTTCCATTAAAAGATAATTCTATCCATTAGCCTATATGCATAAAGCAATAATGAGCTAGCAAAACTTTATATAGCTTAAAGGTCAAAGTGTCTAAGAGTATACACAATAGTTTAGGAAAAGAGCTTTATTACTTGGAGTAGACTTAAATTCACAAGACACACTCTTGAAGTATATAGGAGGTCTACGTTCCTACATAAAGCACACTATTCTCATGTTTAACCCAAATAACTTAGATGAAGTATGTGTGCAAGCCATGCATCTTGAAGCAAGGGGTAAAAACATTTTTGAATAGGGTAGTAAGAGGAATCCATTCAAGGGTAAGGGAAAAGAGAAAGGAGGAAAATGGAAAGGAAAGAAGAATGCAAGTGTGAAGAAATAAGGGGAGAAAATAACATGCAAACATTGTTCCAAAGAGGGGCATGATGAAGCCCATTGTTGGAAACTACATCCCAAACTAAGACCAAAGAAACCAACTAACAAAGGGAAACAAAAGATGATTGCCACCACACAAAAATATCTTGGATCTAATTCAATATATGAAACCAAGATAGTTTCCATGGTTAATAAGGGAAAATAAGCAATAGAAATTGCAAGTTCTAGTACCTCAAACAGTCACAATAACACTTCAAATGAAGATACATGGATAGAATTATTCCATGTTAGAGTAATTTCTAATCATACAAAGATTGATGCCTTATTTGATACAGGGTCACAAGAAAACTTGATTTCAGAAGACTTAGTTAAAAAACTGATCCTTGAAATTGTGCCTCATCATAAGCCATACCCTTTGGGTTGGATAGTTAACAATTCAAATTTACAGGTGACAAGGAAATGTATTTTCAGATTTTCTATTACTGCAAACTTTGTTGATGAAGTTGAGTTAGATTTTGTACCACTTGATATTTCAAGAATTATCTTGGGTAGTCCATATTTGTATGATAGGAAAGCAGTATTCTACCATCATGAGAAAACATATCATTTGATCAAAGATGGAGTGGAGTATATTGTGAGAGATCATCACAAGAAACTGGATATCTCTTTAGTTAATGCAGGGAAAATGAAGAGGCTAGTAAATGCAAGTAAAACTTTTGTGCTTCTTATGATCAAGAAAAAGGAAGATGATGAAAATGAATCTTTTGAAGGATGTGATGAAAAATTTAAATCTGATTTGTTTGATGTGGTAAGTCATCATGGCGAGGTGTTTCAAGAACCAAAAGGGTTGCCACCCAAGAGGGGAATTTAACATGATATTAAGCTGTAGTAGGATGCTCCACTTCCAAATATTGGTATGTATCGCATGTCAATTATGGAAAGTTTGGAAATCAAGAAGAAAATCCAAGAGTTATTGAATAAAGGTATCATACACTCATCTACTTTTCCATTCAGTTCTCCAATAGTTTTGGTTCCAAAGAAGGATGGGACTTGGCACATGTGTATCCATTTACGTGCACTAAATAAAATCACAGTAAAGAATCGCTACCCACTTCCACGCATTGATGATTTTCTTGATTAGTTAAAGCATGAAAAGTATTTCACTAAGTTAGATTTGAGAAGTGGTTATCATCAAGTTAGGATAGTTTAAGAAGACAATTGGAGAACTGCTTTCAAAACTAGACAAGGATTGTATGAGTGGTTGGTTATGCCATTTGGCTTAACAAGTGCACCAGCTACTTTTATGAGAGTGATGAATTATGTACTTAGACCATTTATAGATGAATTTTTCATTGTTTACTTAGTTGACATACTCATATTCAGCAAATCAAGAGAAGAACATGTCATGCATGTGAACAAGGTACTTGATGTTTTGAGAAAAGAGCAATTGTTTCTTAAGATATCAAAGTGTGAATTTGGTAAGACTTCATTGGTATATTTGGGACACATAGTTGGAGGAGGTGAATTGAAGATTGATCCTTCCAAAGTTGAGGTCATTTTGAATTTTCCCAAGCCTAATATAGTTACCAAGGTAAGAATATTTTTAGGGGCAACACAGTATTGGAGGAAATTAATTGCTAATTTTTCTTCCATTGCAGCACCATTACATGCATTGACAAGCATAAAGAAATTCTTTCATTGGGGATATTTGTAACAGAAAGAATTTGATGCTTTAAATAAAAAGAAAAGTTCAGCACCGGTACTAGTAATTCCAAATCTAAGACAGCCATTTGAGATCCAAATGGATGCAAGTTATTATGCTATGGGAGCAGTGCTCATGCAGCATGGTAAGCCTATCTCATTTCATTCTGAAACTTTTAATGAAGTTATGACTAAATATCCTACATATGATAAAGAGTTATATGCATTGGTACAAAGTGTAAAGAAATGGAAGCATTATTTTATGGGAAAAGAGACCATTATCCATACCAACCATCAACCATTGCATTACTTATAATAACAGTCCAAACTGCAGTAATCAAGACATTTCAGAAGGATGGGTTTTCTACAAAAATTTCACTTGTTTATCAGGTAAAATAAAGGAATTTACAATAAAGTATCTGATATGCTCTCTAGGCCTATTGTAAATTCAGCTACTATTCTCAAGCACAATTCTATTATGCATGAAAGTTACATTGAACAGTATGTGAATGATAGTGATTTTCAAGATGTGTATGAGAACTGGAGTAAGGGAAACCAAAGTGAAGTGTTAGATTATCATGTGCATAACAGTTTGTTGTATCTCTTGGGCAAGTTATGTATACCACACAGAGAAAGAAACAGTATCATAAGGGAGGCGCACACATCATTGATTGCAGGACATTTCGGTGTAGGCAAGACAGTAGTGCATCTGCAAAGGTATTTTTATTGGCCACGCATGAATGAAAGAGTTTCTTGTTTTATTAGAGGATGTTTTTTATGTGGAACAAGTAAGCCTAGCAATAGGAAGCTTGATTTTTACACACCACTTCTAGTTCCTTCTCATCCTTGGGAGAGCATCTCAATGGATTTTGTAGGAGGCCTTCCTATGTTAAGGAAAGGTCATGATTATTTGTATGTTTTGGTAGATAGATTCGATAAAATGTGTATTTTGATGGCATGTAAGAACTATTACAGCTGAAAAAACCACTAATATTTTCTTTCGAAATGTATGGATCCATTTTGGTCTTCCTATTTCTGTTGTAAGTGATTGAGATTCTCGATTTGTTGGGAATTTTTGGTCAAAATTATGGGACATGATAGATACAAAGTTGAAGAAGAGTACAACATTTCATCTGCAAACAGATGTTCAAACAAAGGTGTTAAATATAACTATTGTTCATCTTTTAAGAGGCTATTGCAACAAGCATCCCAAGTTGTGGGACAAATAGTTACACTACATACAACATGCATACAACCGGGAAAAACATTCTTCCACAAATACATCGCTATTTGAGGAATGTTTTGGTTACTTACCAAGATCGCCATTGGACTTTATATTTGAGAAAGATGTTGCTATAGATGGACATAATGACATAGATAAAGCAAGAAATATCATTGAGAAAATTCAGTTGGTACATCACACAGTGCAAGAGCAACTTGGAAAGAGTCAAAGCAGCTATAAGGCAAGGCATGTCAAACATCGAGTTGATCACGAATTTCAAGTTGGAGATGAAGTTTGGTTATACATAAGAAAAGAAATATTGGAAGGGAAAGTTACATATCTCAAACTAATCCGTTATGGTCCATTTGAAATTCTAGAAAAGATTGGTACAAATGCATTCAAGCTAGATTTGCCTCCTTATCTGCAAATTTATTCTATTGTTAATATTGAGAATTTGAGATTGTTTGAGCCTCCTCTGATTGATGATCAAGGAGAGCATGTTCAGTTGCCATCAATAGATGATTTCTCACCATAATATCATGATGAACTTCAGCAAGATCTCATACTTGATAGAAGAATCAGAACTTCAAGAAGAGGGAATGTTGAATACCTTAGAGTTGGAATCAGAGATCAAAATCCTTCAAAGAAAAAATGGTTGGAAATTGGAAAAGTGAGGGAGTTGTAACCTCACTTGCTGAACAATTGATAATATATTTTGGGGTCCAAAAGGCTTCTAGTGGGAAGGAATGATCTAAGGCTAAAGTTTTAGATAAAAATTGAAAGTGCTCGAAATTTCTTGAAACCTTAATGATTGGATAGAGTTTGTCGCCAGGATTCCGGCGCAACTCGTTTCATCAAAATCCGAGTTCGTATGACTGAGTTATCATCTACTATTCATTTTCCAAAATAGGCAAAAAATAAGTAGAACATGTACAGTGCTGATGTGGCAAGTACAGTTAGCATTGTAGGAGTATTCTCTAGATTGCAGCCAGTGACACTATGACAAGTGTCATCTTCAAATTCGCCAGATGGGTTAAGTGAAGAGAAAAATTTCCCAATGACCTTCAAATTCTTCCTAAGTTGGAATTTGAAATATTTTTAAGGGGTTGGAGTGAAACCCAACCAGAGGGTGCCACGTGTCCTCTCTAGTGGGCCACCTCCTAACCCTAAGGTCGAATTATTTGATGTTGAGGACATTGTTTATGGTGGTGGAATTTCAAATATATATATATAGTTTCAAACTTATATACAAACTGGTGGACAGTACTAAGTTTGGAGAGCCACTATACAAATATGGAGAAAGTTAAAGTTGGAAAATTGACATATATGGCAGAGGACCTCTTTGTGCGTTGGTACAAAATTTTGATGGTGAAGTCGGGGCTTGAACCCGTGACCTCCCGCCTGCAAACCAAGCGCATAACCATCTCTGTTGTCGGGTAGTTCTTACCCCTATAGTATTCCCCGTATATTTGAATTTCAGCTACCAACCCATTGGGGGTTGGAGGGGGCAAACGCCCTCCCCATGTGACCAGAAGTGTGACCAAGAGCCAGTTCAAACAAAAAACCGACATAAATAAAACATGATTAATTAATCTTTAAGTGTGGCTAAATGATGTTAATATGTCATTAGCACGTAAAGCGCGATTAAACATTAAACCTATCTTATATGTCGCTAATCATGTTTAACAGTTAATTAACTCGACATTTAGACTGGCAGAATTTTTGGAGGCAATGCCAAAATTGGCAGATTTTCCAAAACTAGAATTCTAACTAGCAGTCTCTCCAGTTTTAGAGGAGAAATTGAGGCAAAGTTTGCTTTGGTCATAAATCACTCAATTTTCGACCAAAATGAGCTCAATAAAAGTCATTACTGGCTAATTTGCATGCTAGGAACTCAATGGAGTAGGTTTTAGAGGTAGAAAAGGTCATTTATAGGTTTTTTAGTGCATTTGAATATTTTTGAAGGCTAGGGCCAGTAGGTGTTGGGGTCATTGCCAGAGCATCCAGAGTCCAAATCCAACAAACAAATAGTCATTTTTGGGACATTATGATGCTTTAAAATCATTAGAATAGGTTCCAAGAGGTTCTGAAGCTTGTAACAACAATTTTAGCACACTTGAAGCTAATAAAAAGGTCACACTATGAAGCTGGACCAAGGAGATGTAGCCTAGGAGGGGTGAACTCCTTTATCAAAATTCTCTATGTTAAGCTCTATTATGTGTGCTTGTTGTGTTTACTATTTCTTTTTTTCTGTCATTTAAAATTATTCTTTTTAATATTATGACAAATTCATAATTTCACTAAGTACAATGTTTTCCAATCACATGCTCATAAACAAAATCATGAAGGATAAGTAAAAAAAATCAAAGAAAAGTTTATATCTAAAATGAAACTAGCAAAAAATTAAATAGCAAGTAATTTCAAATCAACATGTGTGCAAGATGTTGATACCTACAGGAAGATGTCATGAAGAAATACCATCACAAAGGTAATTTTGATAAGTGTTCATTTTTATATTGAACAATTTTTGGATGAGCTTATGCGTGACTGTCAAAGGGAAGTGTATGCCTTCCACCGTTGATAACCATATGGAGGATGAAATATCCTTAAATAAATATGGTATGAAAATAGAAGCATGCCATGAAGTAAGGCAAGATGAAAGATTGATTGATCACTCTCCGATGAAATGGAATGATGACATGACTCATGGATAAAATTGATGGATGGTATGTGCCCTATGAAGAGGTCCCAAAAGATCAAGACTCCATAAAAAATAAGAAATGTATGACATCGAAGGAAGGAATTCTTCAAAGTAGCTGTTTGTCCCATTATTTTCCATCCGAGGAGCTACTGCAAGTCCCCGATTAAGACGGAGCCTGGAAACAATTTTCTTACTTGGTAGAAACTTGGAAATTCCTAAGCCAAGAGGGAGCTTAGGTATATTACTTGTATAATAAAGAGTACATTCTTTATTGGAATATGTCCTCCATAATTGAGAGGGAGAGATAGACACACCATTATGGTCTTCACCTGGGAAGACAAAATGGAAGATTGGGTAATCATCTAGCATATGATACTCTTTGAGGATGTAGTAGGGCATATAAGATAAGAGGAGTTGTGAAAGGATTGATATTATTTGAGGAATGGGAATCCAAGATAAGAATAGTCTTGGTGGAACATACTCTGAGAGAACTCGGGTGGAGTATGTTACGAGAGAGAATATGATGAGGATGTCTGTTAAATAATTGGTCTATCCAACATTGAGCTCAAGATATCGTGGTGAGATGGAGCTATTAGTCAAGGTCTTGTTATGTGACAATTTTGGTTTATATGATGATATACAGATGGGTTACCAATATAATTCTTCTTATGAGAAATTATTCAGATTGAGAATGACCAAGTACCATTATGAATATCTCCCAAGTTAAGAAGAAGCGTTCAAAAGTGTAACTAGGTTCGATCTTAATAATGACATGCAATTGTGACTTGTATAAATGATGTAATAAAATTATTTTTGTAAGTCTTACTTCATGGATTTCATGAGCAAGTGATTTTATAGAATTATGATTTTCCATTTAGAATGAAATAATTAATGTCATGTATGAAGAGCTCTTCTTGAACATGTGTCAAATGTATATTAGTTTATCAAAGTGTCTAGAATCCCTCTAAAGACAAGGAAAATCTCTCTTGTGAAGTGGGGCTCCAAAAAAAGATAAGAAACATTCATGTCGGCTCACATAAAACACACATATATTTGGATGCTCAAGTCGGATAATTAAATGTGGGAAACTACTATATAAACTAACCTAGGGTCTTCTCATAAATACAAAGTCTACAAGCTCGGATCTCTCTGAAATGGGCTCAGATAAGGTCACATATCTCGGTCAATATTGCAGAAGATAATTTAGATGATCAGAGGAAGAAGGCTTATATATACTATAGTTAAGGAGTCTGGATTTCATTCCATGAATATGTCTTGGACCTCTTGGAAATACATTCAAATCACACCACAGTCTCGACATACAACAGTGACATTACCTCTATCTCAAGATAATGTATCACGGTATAGTGATCTCGGTACAGTGCCTATGGTCTCGATGATATAATAGTATGACTGAGTGAGATTGTAATGTGGCTCGGTAATATTACAGTATGTTATTTCGGTGTGCTACAAGTGCTACATAAATTCGGTTCTATTACAGTCTTAGACTTCGGTGTTATCTTTGTCATGATGTTATGATGGTGTTGCAATATTAATACAATGTTACACTCTTGGTAACAGGGATGAGAATGACAGTAATGATAGCAATGAAGATCTACATTATGTTTTGTAGTGTGAAAGAAGAAGAAGGAAGGAGAAAAAGAAAGTCAAAGGAACTAGTGTCATGGTCTTGGAGTGGCTGAATAGGTCAAGGGTGTCAGTCTTGGTATTTGTCAATTGGAATCTATGTAAGAAGCATTGGTGCAATTTTTCCTCTCAAAGAGTGAGAGGTTTTGGCCCTAGCTCATCGCATACATGTTGTGTCTCTTATCTATTTATGTTTATGCATTGGTTACTATTTGATGAAGAAATAACACTAAGAAACTAAGAAGAAGAAAATCCTAATATAAATAATTAAAAGGATTTCACAAACAGTCACTAATAAAGAGAAATATCCTAATGCCAATGTCCTATATTTCTCAACATCTTTTCTCCTTTTGCTATTAACAAGGCTCCTTTAAGTAACTACTAGGTTTTGTTTGTAAATGTAATTACATAGATTTCACCTCCGAACTACCCTATTGAAATTATTTTTTTCTTCACATCTTCAACATGCCTTACCTCCTTTAGTATTCATTGGTTTATATTCTGTTGTTTTCTAAAAATCTTATTGATACTAATAATTTTACAAGATTTATCATCACCCAGATGAACTTGCGTAAAAGAAATTTGAACATAGTCATGAAAATGTTTCCTATCAGGTGTAGCATGGAATGAGGCCCCTGAATCTACCACCCAAGCATTAATAATATTTTCTAATGAAAGAATAAAAGCATCTTTCAACACATCACTTATTACATTCGCTTCTTGATTGTTCTCTTGATGTTTATATCTATATTTTCCCTTTCGATATTTACAGCCTTTATTCAAGTGTCCTGTATTACCATATTTTCCAACACACTTTCCCCGAGATGGATTTAAATATATGTTTCATTGACATACTATGATGTCTTTGACTATTTTCTCTCTCTAGTTTTCCTCCTCTGGTCTCTACAATCAAAGAATTACCTATTGTCTCACTTGAGCTTTTCCGTCACGTTTCCTCGTTAAGGATCACACCCACAACATCATCAAACTTTAAAGTACTAGATCTTGAGAAAAAACTACTAATAGCTAAAAATTTTTGGAAATGAGCATAGAAACAATAGAGTGCTAACTTCATCGTCAAAATTTACCCCTACGGAACTTAACTGAATGGTAACCATGTTAAGTTCAATTAAATAATTAGCACAATATCAACCTTTTGACATCTTCATATTAAAAAAACACTTCATAAGAAATACCTTGTTTACAGTCGAGGGTTTTTCATATAGGATGGTTAATACCTTTGTTACACCCTCTATTGTCATTTCCTTTGAAATGTTGAAGACCATCGACATTGCTAGGCACAGTCGCATTGTTCCTAGTTCCATTCTGTCAAGAATATCTCATTCATCATCTATCATACTTGTTGGATTATTTTCTTTTCTCACTCAATGGTAGGTAAAGATATTTCTGATACAAATAATCTTCCAATTGCATCTTCCATAACTAGTAATTTTGGTTGTTTAATTTATCAACCCTAAACCTACTATCTTCTTTTGTTGGTCCCACTTGAACTAGGATCCTTTCTTTCTTGTGATTTTATTGATACCAGTTGCTAGAAATTAAATAACAGAGTAATGGATCACATAAAATATTGCAGAAACACATACAAAAACACATAATCAAGAGAGACATAGATATACATGGTTCAGCCAATTTGGGCTATGTCCACGAAGAAACGGCTAGTCATTCCTTTTTATATTATCCAACAAATTGAAGGGATACAACCTACAACAAATTTCTTGTAAGTTCCTCTTTGCTCTCACATAGTCTCTTCTCCTTTTATCACACGTAGAATATTTATACCAAGTTTTAATATGATTCCCTCATATAAACTGAGGTTTTCCTTCTAGGGAAGAAACCCTAAAGTAAAATAACTTCTATCATTTTTCGTCTAATGAATGACCCAAATTGACTACAAAATTACAATATTTTATAATGCAACATTTTTATCTAAATTTTTCTTTGGTGGAACTACCCCAAAACACTTGCCAAAAGGGGGCTAAGGGATGACGCCACCCCCCAACGACACTATTGGCGGGACACCCCCCCCACACCCACCTCATCAGGGACTAGATCTAGCCATGGTTGAAATAAAACCTCTTGTTAGCCCCCCTATGAAATTTTTGACAAGCAAATAGGGGGCTAATTTGTTGTTGAGTCTTCAAGGAATGCTTTTCCCCTGAAACACAGTCTCCTAGAAGCCTCTATGTGCCTTTTATCCTTTGATCGAATCCCCTTTGCTGATTTCCCTTATAAAGCCTCTCTGTTGATGAAGAAATGCCCAAAGGCTTCCTTTTCCCTCTTATTTCCCCCTCATTTAGCCTCTTTTCATCCCCTTGTCTTCCCCTTTTATTTCCCTTCTTACCCCTCAAATCCCCCCAAAATCCCCTTTAATTTCTTCCCCTACCCTTTGTTTAGCCTTTTTCCCCCTTTTTCCCTCTATCGTTCCCCTCCTTCACCTTCAAAATCCATTAAAAGGGGCTAAAACCCACTTTCTGACCTTATTCTAAGGCCTAGCCCCTTCCCCTTAACCACTTCCCCACGTGACCCTTCCCCAAGACCAATCGCTTAAGCCTTGGGGGCCAATCGCAATCGGAAGCCGAGCGGGTGCGTATTTCCTTTGTTTACAACGTTAAGTCCTCGATCTGTTCCGCACCGTTGATCTGCTTCGATCGAACGTTTGAGCGTTAATCGCAAGCCCCCCGCTCAATCGCAATCGCAACTCTTATGGTGCACCCCCCGATTGATCGCATCATGCTCTGATTGCGATCCTCCGATCATATCCTGACCGTTGATTTCCCTTCCAGATCCGACGGTTCTCCGCTAATTGCACCCTGTCTTCCGATCCCCCGATCGCTCTGTCCCTCTGATTACACCTGGACCGTTGATCTGATCCCCGATCCAATGGTTAGCGCTCAATTACAAGTCCGCCCGATCGCTGATCGCATGATCTTCCGTCTCCCCCGCGATTAAATCCCCGCCGTCTGTTTCCTCCCAGATCTACGGTCAGCGCTCAATCGCAAACCCCTTCCCAATCGCAATCGCAAGTCCCTCCTTCCGTCTCCCGATTAAATCCTGTCCGTCCGTCTGTTACACGATCTGACGGCCATCGCACTCCCATTTCCTCCGATCGCAAGCCATCCCCGCTGTCTCCCGATTCAATCACAGCCGTTCGTTCCTCCCACGATCGAACGGTCATCGCTCGACCGCTTCCCCATTCTCAATCGCAATCGGAACTTTCAAGAGGTGTGTTGCGATTGACACCCGCTCCGACCTCCGATTGCGATTGCCCGATTGAATCCTAGCCGTCCATCCTTTCCAGATCTAACGGCTCACGGTTTTTCGCCCTCTGCCTCCGCCGGGTCCCACATTCACGCCTCCGTGTACTGTTTTTCGTGTTTCCCTGTGTAATTCGCCCAAGCAACAACCTTTGTGATTTTACATTTTTAATCATTTCTCCGCCATTTTGCTCGTTTCTCCACTGCTCCACCACCATTCCTCCGCCTCTGCAGCATTTCCTCTGCCGCCACTGCCCGGGCTCTATGATGAGTTTATTTCATTATGCAGGTAGTACAGAGACGGCCAGTTCAGCATTGCCAGCGACCAGCAGAAGGAATTCAAAGGGGTTGGTGCCTGTTATTAATGTAATTAAATGTTTTGCCCCGTATTCAAAGGACTAGGGCGTAGTTGAAGACTGATGCACACACAACAAGTCTTATCTGTGTGTATTCCAACAGAGTGTTTTCTCCAGGACAGACATCTACCTACATCACCCCCATATCTCCTCGAGCCCTGAAACGGTTGATTATACTGACAGAGCTTTTACAGACTATCCAAACAGAAGTGATGGAGGTATGGAGAGTCTTGCAGTTTCCCTATCCATGTCATTTATTTCAGAGTGGCAGCATAGAGCTCCAGGCGCCGAAAGGACTCCAAAGAAACATCCGAGGTCAATTTCAGCCTGACAGAGATCTCCAAAACAGTCTACAGAGTACACACAGCGCTGCAGAAAGCCATTAAGCAGCATGGGCGTGGACACTTCCGCCTTACTGTCTTAATGAGTCTCATTTATTCATTTATTTACTTCTGTCTCTTCCTCTTCTCCTATAAAATCCCTGAGAACAAATTGCAAAGGTTGTTGTTGCCTTGCTGGGCATCTGCTGTTAGAGGGATTCATTCTTGACTGTTAGAACAGTCGTGGGAGGGAGTAGCAGAGTAGTTGTATGTAATAGGCTGGGAGGAGAAAGTCTGGGCTGTAATAGCCATTGAGCCATACTGTACATGACTGGTGTTGCATCAATTAATCAAAGCACTTTTCACAGGATCCTGGTCTATTACTATTGGTGATGTGTTTCTTAACTCTGTTTATTACATTTTCACATTGTTTCATGTTCTTCTGGTAGGCATCAGAATAATGGTATAGGATTCACCCTTGTTAGGTGCCCTATGCTGTCTGCTCTCCCTACCTTTATGTTTTCTGCTCCATGTGCTATCTAAGAGTTAATTCATGGGTTTAACCAGTGCAGCGGATGTTATTGCCTGCTGGCTGATGTATGAACTTGGGGGTTTGCCTCTTAGATGTTTCTTTGTAATCTTATCTCTGTTTTTCCCTTGGAGTTGCTAAAGCAGACCTGGAGTTAAATGACCTCTGGTCTGATCTATAAGCAGCCCCTTTGTCTCTTTGAGAGCTGCCTTTGAGTATGTCCAGGCAGGTCTGGAGTTAATTGACCTCTGACCTGATCTATAGACAGAAATTCGGTTGCTTTCCTTCTTTCACTTTCCTCCTTAATGTTCCATCCCATCATCTATCTAAAATATCCTTTAGTGTAGATGACTTGCCCTTTGGAAGCCTTGGCTAGTTGTTGCAATTAATTCCCTTTCATGACTCCATAGCCCAATGGATGGCACTGTCTTGGCCCATTCTCCTTGCTGAAACATCCTGCTGCTTTGTTCCTTTTCTCCCATTGCTTTCCCAGTCCATGATCTCCTAACCAACCCAGCAACCCTTCAACCAAATCATTTAAAACCCCCTTTGTGCTTCATAACTAGCCTAACATCTCATTTTGAGCTTCATAGATATATCATTCTTAGCTCTATTTGGAGAGATCCCTCTCCGGGTCCAGGAGGGCTAGATCCTAGGGCCCCAAAGTGGTTCTGATGTTGTCTCATCTTTTGGTCTTGCCAATCTGGCCAAAACATGGGAACCCCAACATAATGGCGACTCCACTGGGGAGACGAATCTGAGAGTCAAGAACCGCTGATAGTTGGTCTATTTCCCATTGTCGTCACCAACATAATGGCGACTCCACTGGGGATGAACCACTTTTCCTTTAGATTGGCTTCTCATTGCTGATGGTGGATAGCATCCTGCTTCAAATTGTTAAATGCATCCACCTGGAGACTCCACACTCCATAATCCTAGAAGACTCCACTGGAGGAAGAACCTGAAAGATGGCCAGACCTCATAGAAGGGTAGAACATACGGGTTGGATTTGGTTTAAAGAATTCATTGTTTTTTTCTACCACTATGTTCTGTCCTACTTTAAGCCTAATCAAGTGTACAAAGATGAAACCCATGATGAGTATGGGAAAGATCTCAAGCCTCAGTCTTCAGACCGTGAGCAGACCTATACTCCTATGAAAAACCTGGTGGAACAAGAAGCTCATGTTGTATCTCCCACTCTTCAAGAAGCTTCAAGCAGCCATGAGCCTATTGTTACATCACCCACACCTACAAAGGTCATAGAAAGATATAAGCCTTTGGTTTTACCTCTCTTCTTCCAACCCCTGCCTACGGAATTAATAAACCAGCTGCCTCATTTTAATGGGGAAAATAAAGGGTCCTCTGCTGAAGAACATGTTCAAAATCTGAAGGATTTACTTGAGCTGTATGAAATAGAAGAAGATGATGTGTGCATTAGGATGTTTGCTTTGTCGTTACAAGGAAATGTTAAGAGTTGGCTCAAAGGCCTTCCAGAAGCAAGCATTTTCTGCTTCCATCAGTTTTCTCAAGTTTTCCTTGATAGATGGGCGGCCTCGAAGAATGCTCTCCTCATCCTAAAAGAATATCAAAATTTGAGAAGGCAGCCAGGAGAGACAGTGCAAGAGTTTTTAGCCAGGTTCAATAAGGTATATGATGCAATGCCTTCTGATATAAAACCACCTTTGGGATGGGCTTTATTGCACTATCCAAGTTCTTTTGACCCCGAGGTGGAATTCCATATCAGGCAAAAAGAGCCTTTGAGCCTGGAGGAAATGCAGGATATAGCAATCACTGTCGAATACAACATACAGTGCAAGGAAGAGAGATTAAAAGCAGCAAGGAAGGACCGAACAGAACAAATAGCGCAGATCTCTTTAGAGAATAAGCTGGAAAGACTGATAAAGACTGCCTACTCCTTGCTAAATGTAAAAGAGCCAGAATATGAGGCTGAAACTAGAGGGGGTGATTGGGAAAGACCTGCCCCTCGTCCCTGAGAAAGACAAATCAGATCTCTGCAAGACAGAAGTCGCATGCCAAGCATGTATGATGAACCAGAGCTTGAATCAGAAAATGAACTTGCAGAGTATTTTGAAGAAAGAATTGCTGAGAGTCCTGAAGATTTGATGGGTGACAATACTTACAATTATGATTTCTCTGATGTGGACATGTCTGACGATGAGTTTTTCCAAAGGGAAATTGAGCTTGCACGGCCATCATCAGAGGTCTCATGGGAGGAAGACTACGACCATCAACTTCAAGAAAATAATGAGCTAATGCCGGCCATCTATGATACTGATGGAGAAAGTGTTGAAAGCATGATAGCAGACGAAGATTCATTGAATCTTCTATCTGCTTTATATCCGAACATCAGTTATACTTTCCAAGCGAACAGAGGCCAGCAGCTCTTCAGCGCAGAGGACGAGGGGAAAAGAGATGAGGGAAGTCTTGAGAGGAACGAATATCCAGAGCCTTCTCCCGAAGGGATTAAGGTAATAAAAGAAGCCCCCGCTCAAGAATATGTTGATTTTTTCACAGAGTTTAGCCCGTTGCAGCAGAACTGACCTGTGGTACTAGAGGACAGCACTGTTGAAAATAATGAGCCCTCTAGCTCAAGCTGCATTGAAGATGAGCGAGGTCCTCTTTCCCACATACATCTTTGTATTGGTTCAAAGGAAGAGGAGTTACTCTTGGTTGATGCCCATATGCCAAATACTCCCAACCAGGAAGAGGAGGAGTGTGAATACAAAGGCCTCACTACAGACGCAGTGATTGAAGCTGCCCAGGATGCAGACAGCCTATCATTCATGGTAGGCTTTGAAGGAAAAGGTTTACATCATGAGTTTGTTGACCCTGTGGCAGACTACATGGAGGCCCTGATTGGCTCAGCTTCACAAGCATCAATCTTTTGCAAGAGCCAAATGCATCAGAATTGGTCACCGCTGCTGGTGGCCTCAGTTTTGAAGAACCACATGCCGAGCACCTTGTGGTTATCTCTGACAGGCATTCAGTGCTCATATCCTTTTTTGCTGTTATTAGACTGGCTGCATTGGCATTATTGTATCACTTAAAGCATCAGATATTTCCAGTTAGGGTAGGGTAGGTAGGAAAATCTCAATAAAGCTCAGCATATGAGCAAGTAGGTTAGTTGTTTCATTTTCTGTCTTAGAATGTAGAGAAGAAACATGCTAGACAGTCTAATCCTAGCAGGTAGTAGTGTAGGTAGAGAAGCATATGAGACCAACAGTCTAATCTGGTCTCATGGAGCAATAAGGGTAGAAGTAGAATAGGTTTATTTTTTTTTCCTGTTTGAAAAAATTTATGATGTAAAGGGTCTGCAAGTCCAAATGCACCCAAGAAGAAAAAATGTTAGGACTATAGTGTGGGTAGGTAGTTGTTTGGAAGAATTGTACTGCTGATATGTTGTCTTCACAGTTTGTGGCAGCTGATCAAAGAAAGAAATGGATGGTTCAAGCAGCAGGCATCTAGCCTACACCAAGAGATCATCTTCTGGTTTCTTGGCTCCTTCAAGAAGAAGCCATCCCCATGTGGAGCCACTATTAGCCCCCCTATGAAATTTTTGACAAGAAAATAGGGGGCTAATTTGTTGTTGAGTCTTCAAGGAATGCTTTTCCCCTGAAACACAGTCTCCTTGAAGCCTCTATGTGCCTTTTATCCTTTGATCGAATCCCCTCTGCGGATTTCCCTTATAAAGCCTCTCTGTTGATGAAGAAATGCCCAAAGGCTTCCTTTTCCCTCTTATTTCCCCCTCATTTAGCCTCTTTTCATCCCCTTGTCTTCCCCTTTTATTTCCCTTCTTACCCCTCAAATCCCCTTAAAATCCCCTTTAATTTCTTCCCCTACCCTTTGTTTAGCCTTTTTCCCCCTTTTTCCCTCTATCGTTCCCCTCCTTCACCTTCAAAATCCATTAAAAGGGGCTAAAACCCACTTTCCGACCTTATTCTAAGGCCTAGCCCCTTCCCCTTAACCACTTCCCCACGTGACCCTTCCCCAAGACCAAGCGCTTAAGCCTTGGGGGCCAATCGCAATCGGAAGCCGAGCGGGTGCGTATTTCCTTTGTTTACAGCGTTAAGTCCTCGATCTGTTCCGCACTGTTGATCTGCTTCGATCGAACGGCTGAGCGTTAATCGCAAGCCCCCCGCTCAATCGCAATCAAAAATCTCATGGTGCACCCCCCGATTGATCGTATCGCGCTCCGATTGCGATCCTCCGATCATATCCTGACCGTTGATTTCCCTTCCAGATCTGATGGTTCTCCGCTAATCGCACCCTGTCTTCCGATCCCCCGATCGCTTTGTCCCTCCGATTACACCTGGACCGTTGATCTAATCCCCGATCCAACGGTCAGCGCTCAATTGCAAGTCCGCCCGATCACTGATCGCATGATCTTCCATCTCCCCCGCGATTAAATCTCCGCCGTCCGTTTCCTCCCAGATCTACGGTCAGCGATCAATCGCAGACCCCTTCCCAATTGCAATCGCAAGTCCCTCCTTCCGTCTCCCGATTAAATCCTGTCCGTCCGTCTGTTACACGATCCGACGGCCATCGCACTCCCATTTCCTCCGATCGCAAGCCGTCCCCGCTGTCTCCCGATTCAATCACAGCCGTCCGTTCCTCCCACGATCGAACGATCATCGCTCGATCGCTTCCCCATTCTCAATCGCAATCGGAACTTTCAAGAGGTGTGTTGCGATTGACACCCGCTCCAACCTTCGATTGCGATTGCTCGATTGAATCCTAGCCGTCCATCCTTTCCAAATCTGACGGTTCATGGATTTTCACCCTCCGCCTCTGCCGGGTCCCACATTCACGCCTTCGTGTACTATTTTTCGTGTTTCCCTGTGTAATTCGCCCAAGCAACAACCTTTGGGATTTTACATTGTTAATCATTTCTCCGCCATTTTCCTCGTTTCTCCACTGCTCCGCCACCATTCCTCCGCCTCTGCAGCATTTCCTCCACCGTCACTGCTCAGGCTCTGTGATGAGTTTATTTCATTATGCAGGTAGTACAGAGACGGCCAGTTCAGCATTGCCAGCGACCAGCAGAAGGAATTCAAAGGGGTTGGTGCCTGTTATTAATGTAATTAAATGTTTTGCCCCGTATTCAAAGGACTAGGGCGCAGTTGAAGACTGATGCACACACAACAAGTCTTATCTGTGTGTATTCCAGCAGAGTGTTTTCTCCAGGACAGACATCTACCTACAGCGCCCCCATATCTCCTCGAGCCCTGAAACGGTTGATTATACTGACAGAGCTTTTACAGACTGTCCAAACAGAAGTGATGGAGGTATGGAGAGTCTTGCAGTTTCCCTATCCATGTCATTTATTTCAGAGTGGCAGCACAGAGCTCCAGGCGCCGAAAGGACTCCAAAGAAACATCCGAGGTCAATTTCGGCCTGACAGAGATCTCCAAAACAGTCTATAGAGTACACACAAGACCCATCGTGAAGAAAGGCGGCGTGGACACTTCCGCTCATCGTCTTAATGAGTCTCATTTATTCATTTATCTACTTCGTTCTTCCTTTTCCTCTATAAAATCCTTGAGAACAAATTGTAAAGGTTGTTGTTGCTCTCATTGGCATCGTTAGAGGAATTCATTCTCGATCACAGAAATGCTTCTGGAGGAGTAGAAAAGTAAAGGTATGTAATAGGTCAGAGGAGAAAGTCCTGGCCGTAATGCCCATTGAGCTTATTGTACATGACTGGTTTTGCATCAATTAATCAAAGCACATTTCACAGGATCCTGGTCTATTACTATTGGTGATGTGTTTCTTAACTCTGTTTATTACATTTTCACATTGTTTCACGTTCTTCTGGTAGGCATCAGAATAATGGTATAGGATTCACCCTTGTTAGGTGCCCTATGCTGTCTGCTCTCCCTACCTTTATGTTTTCTGCTCCATGTGCTATCTAAGAGTAAATTCATGGGTTTAACCAGTGCAGCGGATGTTATTGCCTGCTGGCTGATGTATGAACTTGGGGGTTTGCCTCTTAGATGTTTCTTTGTAATCTTATCTCTGTTTTTCCCTTGGAGTTGCTAAAGCAGACCTGGAGTTAAATGACCTCTGGTCTGATCTATAAGCAGCCCCTTTGTCTCTTTGAGAGTTGCCTTTGAGTATGTCCAAGCAGGTCTGGAGTTAAATGACCTCTGACCTGATCTATAGACAGAAATTTGGTTGCTTTCCTTCTTTCACTTTCCTCCTTAATGTTCCATCCCATCATCTATCTAAAAGATCCTTTAGTGTAGATGACTTTCCCTTTGAAAGCCTTGGCTAGTTGTTGCATGTAATTTCCTTTCATGACTCCATAGCCCAATGGATGGCACTGTCTTGGCCCATTCTCCTTGCTGAAACATCCTGCTGCTTTGTTCCTTTTCTCCCATTACTTTCTCAGCCCATGATCTCCTAACCAACCCAGCAACCAACCAACCAAATTATTTTAAACCCCCCTCTGTGCTTCATAACTAGCCTAACATCTCATTTTGAGCTTCATAGATATATCATTCTTAGCTCTATTTGGAGAGATCCCTCTCCGAGTCCAGGAGGGCTAGATCCTAGGGCCCCAAAGTGGTTCTGATGTTGTCTCATCTTTTGGTCTTGCCAATCTGGCCAAAACATGGGAACCCCAACACCTCTTACCCAACATGATCTCTAGTTCAGAGAGTGAGGTTGAGGCAAAAACCCTAGTTTACCAAGCACATCATTAGTCATAAAATAATTAAATTATTATCATATGTTCAAAAAAATTATCTTTTATTATTGAATTGATTTTGAAATATATAAATTGAAAGATAATAGTTTGAATAGTTAGATTCAAATTCTTAATAAAATATTTCACCTTTATTCACATATATATTTAAAATTATTTAATACTTGTTAAACACCATGTTAAACACACACATGGTGTATGAGAAAGATAAACACATACACACAAGAGACTCAACACACAATGAAGGATAAGCGTGAGGTTTTCTTATTTTTCCATTACACATGATGTACATTTATAATACAATGGTGTGACTCTTGGTTTCACATTCCAAGGTCACTTGGACTCCATTGTGACTTTCCGCATTCCACACCTACCCATAGAGGATTAGGTGTTCCAACATCCCCCCTTAATCCAAAGGGGTATGTGTGAGTCCAAGAAGAGAGTTGTAATACAAATATGAAAAGTATACATGGCAGCACTTGGGCTGAATCAACTCTCTGAAATGTTGGAAAAAAGAGGTGGTTTAAGGATGACCACCAACACTGGAACACAAAACTTGTTGTAGTTCCCGGAACTCTTCCAAAACTGGCAAGAAGCTGAAGGTTTCTGTTAGAGGAATTGTCCCTCATAAATAAGGGAGACCTTCAACTTGAAAGAAGGGAGGTCTACTACCTGTGATGGTTTTAGGATTACCAACAACTCTGGAATGCTTAAAGCATTTCCTGGAACTCAACCAAAGCTGGCAAGAAGCTGAAGGCTTCTGCTAGAGGAAGTGTTCCTCATATATGAAAGGGAGACCTTCAACCTAAAAGAAGGGAGGTCTACTACCTATAATGGTTTAAGGTTATCCACCAACCAAAGATGATGGTTTAAGGTTGTCCACCAACCGAAGGCATGCTCATGGGCATCTGTGTCTCTGGCTACATCTCTGAATCTGGAATGACGAATTATGGCTCAGGCTCGCTTGAACTGCTGTCTCTGGCTACAAATATGAACATGGAATGAGAGATTGTGGCTCAAGCTCGCTTGATCTGACGTCGAAGCTTGTACATGACCACCATTTTCCCCCCTGTCAGGGACAAGGTGAGATGATGGAAAAAACTCAACTGCAAGTTTGCTCAATATTCGAGAAAATGTTCTGACATGTGACTTAAACATCTTCTTGGCTGTTGATGCCCATTGCCAAGAAACGATCCATCCAAGATGAATCTTTGTTCTTGCAGGAGGCTTGGTTTTTAAGCATCTGTGTGAAGAATGGGTGTGGCGACCACAGTGCTTGCATGGATGAAGATCAAAACAATGATCTTTCATATGGCCAACTCGATCACAGTGTTGGAATTTTACAATTTGTTTTTGTTGTGGAAGCGGAACAGGATCTGAAACAACTGCAGGTGAACTGTCATACAAGAATCCAGCACTCTGAAATATGATGGGCTTGGTGTAGTCTAGAATATGAAAGGACACATCCTTGTCATATCCAAGACCAGTTCTGTGCTTGTTGTGGACAAGCTCTTCCCAAGGTCTGATGATGGGCTTGAGAAGCACAGGCTGAGTTGCTGCATCTGCATGTAAATCTGCTCTAGTACAAGGAACTGAATGTGAATCAACTGCAACTTTATCTTCTTGCTTCTGATGGGAGTCCTCAATATTCTGAACAGAAACAGGTTCAGAATGGTGACTCTTTTGCTAAAGTTCATCTTGCTGGAGCTGAGTTTCCAACTTCAAAAACTCAATCTTTTCTTGTGCATCTTGCAAACAACTTTGAATGTTACAAAGAGCATCCTTGCTCATTTTTATCATATCATCAACATTAGAATGAATGAGGTTATTCAAAAACTCTAATGCCTCATTGATTTTAGCCATTTCAACAACTTAGGCTCAAAAAATGAAAGGGTGTCGGCTTCAACTGAAAATGCACTCGTTTACAATGCGATTCAACTTTCTTTCAAACAAATACAAATGACTCTACATAATTTCCAACTATGGAAATCTGAGAGTACAAAATGTGCTCCTCAAATGATGGAGGACAATCAACAATTTTTCCAACAACTCAAATTCTGATTGCAACTATGAATGAAGAAGCAATAAAATGTCAGCTCAATACAATATTTATGCAAAAATATGCAGCAAAAAACACTATGCAAGAAGCCTTTAAGGCAGCTGATTTTTTTTTCTTCTTCAAGGAGCTGCTTTCAAAATGAGGACCAATCTTCAATGTCTTCACATGTAAATTTCTTCAGAAAATCAACCTTCTATGCCACAAACAATTCAATGTAAAAATCCAACTGCTTCATATGCCATTTCTGCTTTTTACTTTTTCTCTTCCTCTCTCTCTGTTGTTTTCTTCCTCTCTTCCTCTCTCTCTGCTGCCCTTTTTTTTTTTTTTTTTTTTTTTGAAGGAAAAATTAATTTAAAAAAAAAAGGATTAATTGAAATGGGAAGGAGGGGGCATTAATTAAAAAATGTTGGGGGAGGGAATTAAAAGGGAAAGGGATTAAAGAATTTTAAAAATCGAATTTAAAAAGGGGCCAAATTTAAAATGGGCGGTATTGTATATGTGGGGGGGTGAGCGGTATTGCATATGAGGTAATTGTAGATGGGCGGTATTAAAAAACAGGGTGTGGGTATTAAAAAAAAGAGTATTAGTGTATGCAGGTTAGGCGGGCTGTGTGAAGCGAGTAGTTATGGGTGAGGGGGATCGATTGTAGGTGGAGGGAAGGGGAGGCTCGAGTGGGAGGGAAGGTCAAAGTCGTAGCACGTGAGAGCTGGTAGGAGTAGGCCGTTGGATGTAGAGCTTAGGGAGAAGTGTAAGGTGCTGTGGGTAAGGGGAGAGCCGTAGGCGCAGGTGGAGTGGATTGAGAGTGTGGATAGACAACGCAGGGAGTTGGGGTAGGGGGAGAGGGGGTGGGAAGGGTTGAGAGGGGGCCTGGGTAGAGAGTAGGTGGAGCGCTGGAGTGATAAGGGTGAGAGGTGGTGAGTGCAGCCGAAGGCTGAGGGGGGTGGTTGTTTGCAAGTGGCGGAGGGGGTAAGGGAGAAGCGGCCAAGTGAGGGGGCGGGTAGCGTAGGGCCGTATGGGATGAGCGAATGGGTAAGGGGTGTGTGGAGGGCCGTGTAGGGGGTTGGGAAGAATGGCAGGAGGGAGAGCGTAGGGTTGTGGGTAGCGTAGGCTGTTAAATGCCATGCGTGGAGTGGTGTAGAGTTGGGGCAGGCTGAGAAGTTGGTGGGAATTGGAAGTGTTGCAAAGCGAGGGGGGCGTGGGGAGAGATGTAAGGGCGTAGGGAAGCTATGGGGGTTGGGTTACATAATTTTTTATTTTTATTTTTATTTATTTATTTTATTTTATTTTATTTTAAAATAGCATAAAGTAGAAGGATAACAGGAGAAATGCAGATTTTATAGCAGAATTGGAGAATTTCACAGATATATAGCAGAGTGGAATTTTTCAGCAGAATAACTTTCAGAAATTGCAGAGAAAATTTCTCAAGTAAAAGCTCAGAAATTTTTCAGTAAAACTGCAGGTAGAAAACACAGAAATTTTTCTAGGAAAAACCAAAAAATTCTTCAGAAACCCTCTTTAAACTATTTTCCAGCAACTCTCCAAAATGCAGAATTTAATAAGCAGAAATTGCAAAATAATGAGCAGTGAGAAAACCTGCAGAATGCACCCCAAATGTTGCTCTTCTTCAAGACGAAATTTCTGAATGTGCCAATCTCTGAATGCTGCAAAAAGCTTGATGAATGCGGCAAAAAGACTGTTGTAGAAAGACTCTGAGTGCTGCAAAAATGCCAAGAATTTTTGCAGATATGCACAGGCCATAAACACAAATGGCTCACTCAAAGTTGAGCTGGTTATGAACTTCTCAACTCTGATACCATGTTAAACACCATGTTAAACACACACATGGTGTATGATAAAGATAAACACATACACACAAGAGACTCAACACACAATAAAGGATAAGCATGAGGTTTTATTATTTTTCCATTATACATGATGTACATTTATAATACAATGGTGTGACTCTTGGTTTCACATTCCAAGGTCACTTGGACTCCATTGTGACTTTTCGCATTCCACACCTACCCATAGAGGATTAGGTGTTCCAACAATACTTTTTTATATTAATCATAACTATATAAATTAAATAACGGATAATGTTAATACATATCAATTTATAATGAAGATCAAAACATTTCTCCATAATATATTTAAATATATTTAACTAGTTATATAATTTATAAAAATGTGATGATTTGTTATTTTATATTTTGATTTCAATTTATACCTCGAGAGCTTGGAAAACTAGGGAATTTGAAAACACTTTATTTGTTCGAAAATTTATTCGATGGTAGGATTCCTCCTGAGATAGGAAATTTGAGAAACCTTGTAGAAATCAATCTCTTCGATTGTTGCCTCACAGGCCCTATCCCTATTGTGACCTTAAAGTTCTTGTATCTAGTTGATAACGGTCTTTCTGGTGAAATACCCGTCGAACTCTTAGAGCTCAAAGAGTTGAAGAAGTTGCATATGTATGATAATAGAGTACATGGCATGATTCCATGGTCTCTCAATTGGAATACCAAATACAAAATTGCAGTGGAAACTGCGCAGGGGTTGAGCTATCTTTATCACGATTTTCGGCTGTCCATCCTTCATCGCGATGTGAGGTGCAACAATATTCTTTTGGACTCCAATTTTGAAGCTCGTGTTGCAGATTTCAGCTTAGCCAAACTTTTGCATCAATCTGGTATGTCTGAATATATGTTTTTAGTTGCAGGGACCTTTGGCTACATAGTTCTAGGTAAGTATTACTTTCATCTTTAAATGTTCAAGTCGTCGATTTCTAATTTTAGTAGAGGGTCACTGGAAAGTTTAACTAAGCTGCTAGCTTTATGAAATTCTATGGTCTATTATTGAAGTCCATGATCTGTTATTGCCAATTATAAATAGAGTATTCTGAGGCAGAGAAGCGCTGCATTATAAATAAAAGCAATTATATAGAAGTCAAAAGTGCTTAACATTATGCGTATTGCTTATTTTACTATGATTTTTCCACTGGTCTTTGATCTAGAATACCATTTAATATTGGATGTTAAATTTACAGAGTATGCATACACTATGAAAGTGGGCGAGAAGAGTGATGTATACAAATTTGGAGTGGTTCTGCTTGAGCTGATCACTGGAAAAAATGTGGTGGGTGAAAGTGAATTTGAAGAGGATATGAACATCACAGGGTGGGTGAAGAAGATGACCAATTGGAACAGAGAAGAAGTTATGAAGATTATTTACAACAGAATTATCAATGTCCCAGTGGAGGAAGCCCTATGATATATTCTTAGTGGCTCTGCTCTGTATACAAGAGCAAAGTGTTTGAAGACCCAATATGCGCCAGGTAGTAGTAATGCTCACATACTTCAATCCCAGACAATAATTTTCATGATCCACATTTGATCACGGGAAATTATTGGAATAAAGCATACTCATCCTCACTTAGGCAGTCCAGGGTTGATTAGATGTGTACTTTGATGAAGGGTAGCTATCTTGACTGAAGATCCATATCCATGTGTTCTTTCAGCATCTGTGTGCAAGAGCTTCTAGCCTCAAAGTCCTCGCATTTATTTTTAACTGAGGTAATTTATAAAAAAATACACAACCTAGGCATATGGGTCAGCTTTTCTTTCAGGTTCCTTTGAGTTTCCTTATAATGGACATCTGAATCAAAGTTGCTTTCAGATTCCTTTGTTTTTTGTTTTTTGTTTTAATTTTCTTTCATATTCCTCATTCTCTCCAATCCAAAGTCTTCATGATGAAATGCCTCTAATTATCTTCTTTGCAGTGTTGGCATATGTTAGTATTATTCAAATCTCCTTTCATGGATTACTCTCAGATAGATAAACCTCGAGGATGTCCAGCCAGTTTTAGATCTCCTCCATTATTCCTTTGAATGGTGGATATTTCTAAACTCCTCTTCATTTGTAATATTCCTTTTTCAGAAATATCACAAGTCTGTGCCAGAGATGGACTGTTGGGGCATTTACTAGATATGTCACCTTCTAATGAAGGGTGAGATCCGAAGGCTTGCTGGCCCTTTGCAGATTCTGTCTATAGATATGTGAAATTCCCTAGTAGGAATGACTAGCAACCCAAGCCTGGAAAACGCATTTCATAGGAATGGAGGCAGCAGGATTTGATCCCTGGTCTGGGATCCTTTAAATATATCTGTCTGGAGCTGAAATCCTGAAGTGGAATCAAAACAAATCCTTCTAGGAGCTTGAGACAAGTCTCCTTCACCTGTTATCTTTAGGAAAGGGCCCAATGAAGAGGGCTGCAACAAAACTTTGCTCAACAAAGGAAATGACAGTGTTATTACTAAGGAGCTATGTCATATGAAGATGAAATAAGCATTTAAATACATATGTAGCAGAAAATGTAGAAAAAATCTTGAGAAATCTATTACTCAAAACAAGTAAAGAGTCTTAATGAGACATGTGCATAGAAATGGAGAAAACACTGCTTGCATAGTTTTATTCTCAACTAAGACTGCACAGTCTATGGAGGTACTGCATAGTAAATACATAAACATGAATGATACAACAATTTAAGCTCAAATAAAGAAGGGGGAGCAAGGCTTCAACCCATAAAAATACAATACAACAATCCTCTAAAAGGACTGGATGAGAACTAGACAAAATGGCATTTTTACCAAAATACCAGAGTCGCTGGGCAGCTGCTGCAACTCAATAGAAACTGGAAATGAAAGGATATTTATGAATATGATGCCTTTGCTAAAATAACTCCTTTGTGCAATATTCTAGATGAAAGGCTGACCCTTTCATTGAAGATCTCACCACCCACTAAAATACTGCAACCCTCACTACAAATGCTCTCTATGAACTGCGCAGTCAAGGAAGAGGGATGCTCTTCTGGTGATGGAAAATGATTGGCCTAATGCCAAAGATGATGGAATGAAGATCTAAACTCCCTCACTGATCTCCCAAAGGAATGGGGTCTCCCTCCTCTGAAATACAATGCCGGAAGTGGTGTTGAGAAACCCTCCCCTGCAACACCTAGCAACACAACTCAACCACCAATGGAGACAGCGCTGGAGCTGAATGGAATGCTTTGGCCTCAAGACAAAATATGGGGAAAATGAAGAGCAAGCTCTTCCAAGAGCTACTCTATGGAAGATATGGGATTCCCTCCCGAGAACACCCAGTGCTAGCAGCACTGCATCTCAGCTAAATAGCTAGAGAATGCCCTTGTCTAAGAAGACAAGAAAAATTATAATCAAAATCATGAATGAGAATGGCTTCTTTGTTCTCCTTTTAAACAAGTGAAAGGTGCTTTTCGATGGGCCCCACACCATAGGGTTTCCTCTCTAGAATGATCTCCTCCTCATGAAAACTGCGCTGGCCCACCAAGTGAACCTTATCTTCTCTATCTGCGCAGTCAACTTGGCCTCTTCTAGAATTATCCACCTACAATTTGTCTCTTTTCACACATGGGGTGTGAAATCTAGTTCTTTATTGACCCCTTTTCACATTACAAGGGTTCCTTATTCAGATTTTTATTATCAATGGGTTTTCCTACCCATTTATTCTTCTCCTAAAGAAAAAACAAAAGTTTTTAATGTTCCACAAAATTTTGGAACATTACATCATTTGAAGGGTGGGTTTTTCTTAAACTCGACATCTTAGAATATCAGAGCTTTAAAGACCATGGCCAAAATCTAATGGATTTTATGGTTTTTAGGGTTTGATCAATTTCTTGTAATTTTTTGTATAGTTTGAGTGAGTTTAATGGTTATGAGCATGTGTTTTTTCTTAAAAGGCCACAGTTCAAAATCAAAAAAGTAGAGTATATATCTTTATAGACTTAGCAATCAAATCGATAGAATATTATACAACAATTTGATATTTGGCTTAGCAGTGACATTAAAATTAAATAATAATAATTAAAAATAATCTATGTGAATTATGAGTTATAAGTCTAAACGAATTCCCACAAATTTCAAATATACATGATTAAGATATAAAATTTGAACACCATTATATAGAACACTGAGAAAAAAAAATATCATCATTTTTAACTCATATAAAACAGATATTTCTTTTTATCTGAAAAATTAAAAGTTCCCATGAGGAATTTTTGTAAGAATTCTCAAGTTTTAAAAACAAATCTTCATGTATTGATGAAAGCAACTCTGATTCCAAACACGAGTGACAAAAAAAAGCTCATTCCATCACAAAATTTTGACAATAGCAAGAATCAAAGGCTGTTCAACATCAAGGGTCTTGATATATATATATTTTTTTTTGGAACAACAAAGCATAATAAAAATGAAAAGCTAATATAAATTATCGATGATTCTCAATTACTAATGCAAAAATTAGTAGTAGCATGTTTGAATCGATGTCTCAAACTAGCCATGTTTATATACAGACCAATAATTTTCAATTATTAAGGTTAAAATTAGGGTTAAGTAATATTTTGAGTTTTAACAAAGTTTGAGTTAAGGTCTCAATTTATTGTTGAAATTGAAATTATTTGAAATGTATTACATTTTAAATAACTAATATATTTAGGTATTTATGTATTTTTAAAAAGAGATAAGTTTTGATTGTTATAGTTTTAGAAAGCCTAATAAATTTATTAATGTATAATGGATATATAATTTGTCATTTATTTTATTATTTTTTGGATGGAAAAATAGGAGGAATTGGCTTGTATAGCTCATTTTTAGTGTAGATTTGAGTTTCATGATTTAAGGTTCGAAAATTCCAAAGTCAACTTGCAGCATCAAATAGCACTTTCCAGGATTTAAACTTTACAAATCTACCTCCCAACCTCAAATTTGAAGGGTAAGTTTATATTTCAAATTGAAAGGTTAAATTTATTTAACTTACCATATGAAATAAATTATTCTTTTCATATGAACTTCTAAAATAATTTAAAACATCATATGTAAAAATATTATTTTATAATCCATTAGTTCTAAAAAAATTTAACAATATCATTATCAAAATATATCTTCTTAATTTTCAAATTAAATTTAAATAATTAGACGCAACTTTAATTATTATTAACTATATAAAGATAATAAATTTACATATTGATATAAAATACTTATTTAAATGCATTATTCAAAATCTTGAACATTACAAATTTGAATAAAAAAGGGTGATTCATTGTACACATTTCTTAAACTATGTTCCAATTTACTTGGTGCAATTCTTGAGGTGTTGATAATGATAAAAACATAAAGTGTCTCATGTTTCTAGACAAAGTCTAGATTTATCGTCATTTCTTCCTACATTTAATTTAAAGAATCATTTTTCACAACTAATAGTGCTAGCATGAAGAGAAAGAGTAATTTGCTACGATTTGATTAAATTTTGGTAAGAGTGAGACCACTTAGGTTTTCCTCCACATTGTCCCATGCTCCAACCATGATTTTCTTTGGATAGCTTGATTTAGAGTAATATTCAATCTTTATCTTTCACCTTCACATTTTTATCAATTATTGGTGAATGTCTAAATTATCAAAACTTTTACATGGACATCTCAACTATCATTTTATTTTAAATTCTCTTACATTCTCTTCTTCAATGTAGGAACGAGGACTCCATAATTTTTTGCATTCACTACTTACAAATTTTTAAACCCATAATTGAGACAATCAATTAACTTTTGGAAAAATGATTTACCCAAGTGAATACAATATTCCATAATACCTAGGCCAAGTTAATTAGGTATAGGTTCAAATCTCAACATATTCACATAGAAGCACTTGTAATATCAACAAAAATAAAATTTCTATGTTTTTTTTTTTCTAAGAAATATGAAACAGGTTGAGAACTTGTTCCAAATTTTTTTTGCAAGAATATATGTGACGAAGATCAATAAAGATATCTAATTGCATGCCAATATATGTTATACCAATATGCTCCTCTTGAAATTATTAACTAAACTTATTTAACTCACTTTGAACATCTACAAGCAAATGAATACAAAATTGAACTTGAAATATTGTTCCCATGTCATACATATTTTGATGATCATGTTTCCATTCTTGTAGTAATGTTATTCTGACAAGCTTAATCATCACTTGTTCTCTAGAAATCCATTGAATTCGTTGAATGTGAACTAGTTGTAACTTATCGATTTGAAATATGTTCATTAAACTTTTAAGTTCTTCATGCATCTTTGCATATTTTCCCAACAAGGAATATACTTTAATGGTCAATTGATCAATATAATCAAACTCGGGAAAACAATTTGAGAAATGAATGTGCAACACAATCAATGCATAACAAGTGAGATACTTCTCAAAGCAACTTGGAGGCCATAATTTCATGAATATCTCTCAAATGAATCTCCATTTGACCCAAATCCTACCATTTTATATTTTAATCAATCTATTTTTCATAATAATCCCAATAAGGATTCATACATTGATTTTGCAGTGTTTCCCTTGATTTTTAAAAGAAGAATAATTTTGTTGCAAACCGAGGACTTCCTCCATCTATTAGAAATGAAATATATACAATAAGGTGTTTATCCATTGTTTTATCTATGCTTTAATCCAAAAAAATATAATAAAAGGGACCTAGACAAATTTTTACCTTCAATTTATCCCATTAAACTATTTTTGATGCTAATAAAAACACTTTTTCTAGATGTAATATTAGTATATGAAGAATATGTAATGCACCCCTCCCACATTTACCCAATTTCAACAATTTTCCAGGGTAAACATGAGCTTAGGGTCACTATGATAAGACTCAACCTCATATATGACCTTAAGGAAATGGAGTCGACAACTTAAGACTTTACTTACTTCCCTAAGGTGCTACAAGACCTCCAGGAGCTACCCAACCCCTTCAAGTGTCCAACCCCTAAGGTAACTCTCTTTTTCACTGATCTAAACTCTCATTCACATGCACAAGCTTTCATCCATGTGACTAAAATCCTCTAGTCACATGCATAACCACTGCAAGGGTGTGATTGCAATGTTTTTCAGCCAACCTTGTGCCTAAGATCATGAAATTTGTGCCACCTTTTAAGGGCTAGACTCCAAGTTATTTCCCAGAACATGAAAAAAATTTATAGAATGATAAATGACACAAGGAAAAGGCCTCTAACATAAAATTTAAAAAAGGAATTTCCCTAAAGGTCTAACCATGACATTCATTTCGTCAAACACATAGTAAACACAAAATCTACAGGTCATCAACGCATATGTGAACATAGAGATATGAAACTTATCTGGAAAAAATCAAGAAGGTCTAATTCGCACTCAAAATAGCTACCATAACATCCATTGGGTCACACATTCATTAACCAATCATTTACAAGTAAAAACATCATAAGAGTCATAACTTGAATCTGTCATAGAACCATGCTTATAACCAACATATCACTAGATAAATAACAATGATACAACAACCATTAAAGCCACATAATAAAAAATATAATTACTCATGAATCACAAGGGAAAATAGCTCTTATCATTCATATACAACTTCTAACTAATTCAGGGACTTCCACGTACCACCTGACCATAGATTGAATTGAACCAAATCTTTCTTTCAGCCAATCACCCTCATGCCATATTCCAAGCATGAATGTGGGATATCATGGGATAAAATAATCCATAAAAACTAAGGGAATCTAGAGGTTAAACCACCTCCACCCTCACCATACTGTGATCTCACCTAAACCGACTCTGAGATCACAAAAACCAAACCAAGCTTGGATGCCTCATAATTCCTTCATCGTCCCTTGAGCATTTTTCTTGTCTCTTCCAACCTGTTGAGGGATCCATGGATAAAACCATCTCCACCCCCAACCCTTGATATTTTACTGAGACCACCTCTCCCAGATCCAAAACCTTCCGAAAATCCGAAGTTGAACCAAGAATGAATCCCATCACACCATGGCTATCTGGAAATGGCAATGCAAGGCAAAAATCCACTTTCTAAACCTAGAAAAATCCATGCCAATGATATCAAAAGAACCAAATACCAACATGCACATACCATGCATGTCAAAACCATCTAGGAAATCATACATGTCCCCATTTATGTACAAGTATTCATGTTGAATGTAATATTCCCAATTAGCCTCAAGCTAATTGGAATATTAAATTTTTCTTTACTTTTATGTTCATGAATAAGTGTAAAAGGGAGGAACATAAAAACTCCTAAAATCAGTGAATAAATCAATGCCCCATGTGAACAAGGCTAAATCTGGGCTACTTTAATAAAACACCCTTATGTGTGAAAGGGGTTGAGACTTTTGACTGGGTCAATAGGACCAAATCAACAACGTTGTATAGATTCAATGAACCTCCTAGATGCACATCGCAGTTTTAGATGGAGGCCATACATGTGAAAGGAGCTAAATCATTGAGATGGTTTAGTGTTTTTGCAAGATCTCAATCTTATAAAAGGAAGAGGAGGACAACAAGAGAAGGGTTGTTGATGACCATATTATTTCTGGATAATATTTCTATTTATACATTTCTCATTCTCTTGGTTGTTTAGCAGAGAATAGTGTTGTTTAGCACAAGGATCTCCCATTTAGGAATCCTTCTCTTTCCTTGAGCAGTTCTTGGAAGAGTCTTGCATTTCTTGTCCACTATCAGGCATTTGGCCAAGCTCTTATTCCAACTACAATGCAGATCTTGTTGAGGGTTTGGTTGTCTTTGTAAGATGTAGCAAGTGGAGGCTATATATATTTAGATCTAGGCCAATCTAATGCCCCTTTTCAGTGGGAGAGGCTTGTATCGCATTGAGAAGAGTTTCCTATATCATTGGAGCTTCAGATATACATCTTGGCATCAAGAAAAACTATTCTTCAAGCTTACAACATAGTCCCTCTTCCAGTACTGCATTATCTACAAAGAGGAAAGTTGGAGGCTGTTTTGGCAAAGTTTGTGGAGTGATCTATGGTGTTGGGGATCTGACCATCACTGTGGTGATCCATGGATTTCTGTTCTATTCCATGTCATATTCAGATCTGATCTGAATACTCCTGTATATACTTCAGAAATTTTGAATAGATCTACAGATCTGCTACATAGAATCTCAGATCTACTCCATGTGCTTCATGATTTGTTGAAATTCCCAAGGGGAATGTAAAGTAGAGACACTATAGTGTATGGATATGTAATATATCTAACTATTCATGCATTATTTTGCTCTAGATCTAAGTTGTAATCTACTGCTATAGTACACTCAATAAAATAACATTGTCAAGCCTTTGCAGTAAATTCTATGTGTTGCAACACCTCTTTTTGAGGGTTTCTTTCTGTATAAGTCTTCTATTTTATGTTCTAAGACTTATGGGCTTAAATATAATTCTTATTTTCTGATATATATGACATTATTGAGCCTCAATATTGGCCTACTACTACTACCTTGCTGAACTGCGTTATTTTCTAAGCAGTTTTGTCACATAGTGTTGCAGTCCCATTCTTGGGCAATTCCTAAGTTGTAATAGGTGTGGGAGACCTATTTAACCCACCTAGAAGGATTTGTTTCTGATTCCTTCTTGGATTCAAGTCTTATATTGTCAAATCTAAGGGATCCAAGGGTTGGTTTCCAATCTTGTAGCACGGATTCCTGAAAAATGTGTTTTTCAGGCATGCCTTGCTAGTAGTTCCAATTTGGGGATATTACAGTGGTATCAAAGCAACTTTCTTGGCATAGCCTGTGCTTTCTTTGAAAGAGACAATATGTCTTTTCATGAAAAGAAGAGACTAAAGAAAAAGTATGATTACACTGAAGACACAGAAGAAAAGGGTAAGATCCCTTTATCTAGAAGAATGAAAGGGAAAGAGTTCTCAAAAACTTTGTTCCAAATTCTGTATGAGCTTAAGGGAGAAATCAAAGAAATAAATAGGGAAAGACATGAAGGTCCCTCAAAAAGATATTTACATGAAGAAAGCCCCAGTTATTCATCTTATATGTGCAAGCACTCAGCTACAAAATCAGATCCACAACATTATTCTATGCCTAGATTTACTGCAAGAGATATGAAGGAAGAAAATGCACCAAAGGAGGAGACTTTGAGTGATTATCTTCAGGAGTATGAATATAAATCTTGGAAAATCAAGGAGCACTTGAGCTTCCAAGAGTTCTGCTAGCTCAAGGAGGAAAGGAGATCCAGCATGTATAATAGAAGGGGAAGAGGTAGATTATTTCTGCCAAATTTTGATGGATCCTCCACATGCACAGCCAAATCATGGATAGATCAGCTAGACTCATATTTGGATCTACATCAAGTTTCAGAAAAGGAAGCCCTTAAGGTAGTAGCGCTGCATCTTAAAGGTAAATATTATTCTTGGTGGTTATTTGAATCCCTTTCATTAAAGAATGCAAATATATCTACTTAAAACTAAAACATCTTTGATTGAGCTAGCAAAGCATGAGCATGAAAAACCTTTGCATGAGTTGGAAAGATCTATTGTGCAGACTCCACTTCAGATTTATGTTGAAGGGGACAAAAAACATTTTGATACCTTGTCAAAGGCAAGATCCCCATTGCATGAAGATATTTCTTCTCAAAGGGAAATCATGGAGATTCCTCTTTCAAAGGAAGACCAAGATCCAAGGTCTCTCATTGATAATGAGGCATTCTCAAATATTGATGAGAAGGAAGAACAGGAGGGCAATAACAACGCTGTCACTTCAGAAGAAGACCCATCACCACATGGGGATGGACATGAAGTTGTTGTTTCAAGGGAAAGAGCTTTTGCATCTTTGCAAATGATTCCCAAGGAACATTTTATGACACCATTATTGGGCAGTGATACCTTGCTTCAAGCAAGATGAGGAAGGATGGATCAGCATCCAATGATGAGGAGCATGAACCCTTTTTTATTTCAAGGGGTTTCTATTCATGAGAAGGAGACTGATATATGCAGCATGGAAATGGACACATCAGTCCAACCATTCATACAGTCTACTTCAAATCTTGATGTCTCTTTACATGGAGGCATTCCACCAGGGAGAACCCCTGATGGGAAGAAGAATAAAGTGTTTTCTCAACCTTGTGTAGCAGTGACACATTTGGCTACCACAGTGCTGAGATCTATTGATGGATTCCAAGGAGGGCTGAACAATTTTCTGAAATTGATTTTTCTATTTCTCACTCATCTATTTGCGCTAGAAAAGAAGAACTTAGATATCTATGATGACATTATCATGATGTCAAATGGCCACTCCATAGATTTGGGGCTGCAAATTATATCTCTACATACAAATAAAATTTATGAAGAATACAAGATGGGGCCAACACTCTTGTATGCATGGGCCAAACTATGGAAGTTTTGGAAGAGAGAAACCTTTCAAAAGAAGGTCGATCTTCCTATTCTTCAATCTTGTCTTACACAAGGTCAACTACAAGAGAGGCAGCAAAGATGGAGCTACAATACTCCAACATGTGACTTTGGCACTGAGCATTTCAAAGAGGTTAATTATGATATGACCACTACTTCATTTCATAATTCTACAGCATTGTCATTTTTGGGAAGCCTAGATCCATATTGAGAGTCCCAACCCTTGGTGGAATATTCCAAGGATCTTCATACCATCATGATTCTTGATGATTTGCTACATGATGGGAGCTATTAAATCCTTGATGGAGTCATCTATAATCATAATAGGATCTTCTTTTCTAGAGCTTCCAAGCTCAAGGAGAAGTTACTACAAAGGGCTTATGAAGAGTTCTATTTCAGCCACACATATTCTATGAAGCTCAACAACATCATCTTGAGGAGATATTATTGGGAGGGCTTTGAAAAATAACTATATCAACATTGTCAAAGATGCATGAACCTTGAGGATTTGGAGCTGCAACAAGACTCTATGATGAGTTATTTCAGCCAACTCTTCCTATCTTGGGAGGAGGAGAAAGATCCATACACCACTCCACTTGTTTGAGGAGGACTATTGGCGAAGAGCATACTTATGTAAATCATGTTTTATTTTCTGATTGTATGCATTCTTTTGTTATGTATATGCAGGCCATGACTCCTAAGAGGAGTGTTATACCTTATAAATATCATGGCCAACTTTGGGCCAAAACTATTTTTGATTATGGCCACTCCCTTGGTGAATAAAGGGAGATTTTGCAGCATGATGGGTGCTTTCCTAAGGCACCAAATATATCTTCCACTTTCAGCCATGGAGATATTTTTTGGGCAGCAAGTAAGTGGTGGGAAAACCACTTACCACATCTAGATCTGAGGTAGGCAGGAGATGCACTGTGTTGGTTTCTCTTGGGTGAGTATGGGTACTACCCAAAGGTTCATATTTTCTTTTCTCATGCCTTGTGTTTCAATGAGAGGATGCATAAGAAGAAGGCATGGTTGCCTTGGTTGACAAGAAGAGAGTTTGGACATCACATGTTAAATCTCATATCCATACTTTTGGTTGGGATGAATCTCATGTATTTACATGTATTTTTGTTTGGAATGTATCTCATGATCATGTATGTGCTTGGGTTTGGGAGAAAATGTAACTCTCACATGAGGAGGCATAAGAGAGCTTGTTTGTATCATGATGATAATGATGCTCTAATATTTGTTGGGAACATGATAGGAGGGATGACACATTGGGTGGATGTGTCCATGGGGAATTAAACTTCCCATACTTATGCATACTTCAAGAAGAGGATGGAACATTGTATGGCTGCTATACTATGTCTTTTTTTTCCTTATGTAAAAAGCCATATGAATAACTTATGTCTTTGGGAAACGTCTCTCACACGGGAAGATTTTTGGCAATACATGTGTTATTTGAGTCATATTCAACTAACGCCTATTATCCTCTACTATTTTCAAGCTTTGAAGAAGCTTATGGCAGCAAGGAGGTGGTTGGGTGGCCACTTATTGTACTATGTTTTGAGGCAACAAGAAGGAGAACAATGCTGGTCTCAATGGAAGGAATATTGTCACCACCCAATACATCATATGACACTTAGTCCATGTTTCTTTTGGAGCACATATGGTGATGATACTTTATTCACTATATGCATGGAAGATTGGGCAAGAAGGGTCCCTAGAATCAATGAAGGAAATCATGAGGTTCCAAGTATCTTTTGGCTTCATGAGGACTATATTAGTGCAGCCCAGGATCAACCGCTCCACATTTATCATAAATGGAGGGAGAAATAGCATAAGTTGAACATTCTTACGTCTCATTTCCAGCCATGCAACCCCTATACATTACATAATGAGGGGATTGGTGATTGTTTCTGTGAGTTACCAAGGATGGCTCACTTTGTTTGGATGATAGCATGGAGATTGGAGTGTCTCATGGGGGTTGAATCACCCATCATTTATCATCTCCCATGCCTTGATAAGACCAATGGACAACATATGTTTCTTTCTATGTATCTCCCACTTCTTCATGATGACAAATATTTGGGTTATTCACCAAAGGAAAACTTGTATTCTTGGGACAAAACAAATCCATTGGAGATTTTGCAAAGTCCTTGTGAGTTTCTTGAGGACAAGAAAATTTTTGGAGGGGAAGACTGTAATATTCCCAATTAGCCTCAAGCTAATAAGAATATTAAATTTTTCTTTACTTTTCTATTCATGAATAAGTGTAAAAGGGAGGAACACAAAAAATTCTAAAATTAGTGAATAAATCAATGCCCCATGTGAACAAGGCTAAATCTGGGCTACTTTAATAAAACACCCTTATGTGTGAAAGGGGTTGAGACTTTTGATTGGGTCAACATGACCAAATTAACAGCATTGTCTAGATTCAATGAACCTCCTAGATGCACAACGCAGTTTTAGATGGAGGCCATACATGTGAAAGGAGCTAAATCATTGATATGGTTTAGGGTTTTGCAAGATCTCAATCTTATAAAAGTAAGAGGAGGACAACAAGAGAAGGGTTGTTGATGACCATATTATTTTTGAAGAATATGTCTGTTTAGACATTTCTCATTCTATTGGCTATTTAGCAGAGAATAGTGTTGTTTAGCACAAGGATCCCCTATTTAGGAATCCTTCTCTTTCCTTGAGTAGCTCTTGGAAGAGTCTTGAATTTCTTGTCCACTATCAGGCATTTTTCCAAGCTCTTCTTCCAACTACAACGCAAATCCTGTTGAGGGTTTAGTTGTCTTTGTAAGTTGTAGCAAGTGGAGGTTAGATCTATTCATATCTAGGCCAATCTAGTGCCCCTTTTTAATGGGAGAGGCTTCTATCGCATTGGCAAGAGTGTTCTGGATCATTGGAGCTTCATATCTACATCTTGGCATCAAGCCAAACCGTTCTTCAAGCCTAAAACGTAGTTCCTCTTCCAGTACTAAGTTATCTGCAAAGAGGAAAGTTGCAGGGTGTTTTGGAAAAGTTTGAGGAGTGATCTCTGGTGTTGGGGATCTGCCCATCACTGTGGTGATACATAGATTTCTGTTCTATTCCATGTCATATTCAGATCTGATCTGAATACTCTTTTATATACTTCGAAAATTTTGAATAGATCTGCAGATCTACTGTATAGAATCTCATATCTACTCCATGTGCTTCATGATTTGTTGAAATCACCAAGGGGAATGTAAAGTAGAGACATTATAGTGTATGGATCTATCATAGATATGATTGTTCATGCATTATTTTTCTCTAGATTTAAGTTGTAACCTACTGCTGCGGTACGCTTAATAAAATAATGCTTTCAAGCCTTTGCAGTCAATTCTATGTGTTGCATCACCTCTTTTTGAGGGTTTATTTTTGTATAAGTCTTCTATTTTCTGTTCTAAGACTCATGGGCTTCAATATAATTCTGATTTGCTGATATATATGAAATTATTGAGCCTCCATATTCGCCTACTACTACTACCTTACTGAATTGCGTTATTTTCTGAGTAGTTTTGTCACATAGTGTTGCAATCCCATTCTTAGGCAATTCCTAAGCTGTACTAGGTGTGGGAGACCTGTTTAACCCACCTAGAAGGATTTGTTTCTGATTCCCTCTTGGATTCAAGTCTTAGATTATTAGGTCTAAGGGATCCAAGGGTTGGTTTCCAATCCTGTAGCATACAAAAATGCGTTTTTCAGGCATGCCTTGCTAGCAGTCCTAATTTGGGGATATTACATTGAAGCTGCTTGATCCAACATTTCCTTGCTTGATCCTTGCTTCCCTTTTCCTTCGTTGCTTTCTTTCTCCTCTTGGTGCTCTTCTCCTCTCTGAACAAATTATGAAGCCCAACTGACAAAAGGCCCCAAACTGATGCTCTCATGTATTTTTATTATTGATGTCTCTAACTTATTCAACTTTCCTCTATTTTCCTTCAATTTCCTCCTCACATGCAACCTATGTCCTTTCACCTTCCTTTTCTCCTATTTTCCTTTATTTTCATAAATAAATTTCAATTAATATTTTTTTTCCTATCAAATTCCCTTACCATTTCCTTAGCCATAAATAAACCGAAGTGAACACCCACTAGGATGTTTTTACCAACATTCATATTGGAATACGTGTCCTATGACCTTGATCTGATTTTTCCTTATTAACTTTATTACATAAATTGTTGCCCCAGGTAGTTACAAACCCCTCCCCCTTAGGGGAACACTGTCCTCGGTGTTCTATGACACATAAAACCAGCAAAATCGTTGAAAAGAAAAACATATAGCTTATGGAGCTTTATAACTTAGCTCGTTGTAGTATTTACAATGAACAACATGCTTGAAAGAAAAACCATCATGAAAATCATGACAACATGACAACCATATTGTTTGCTGGAGCTTTATAACACAACCCATTACAGTATTTACAGTAACAATCACATATACTTATGCATATTTCCTTCAACCGGCAAATAACCATACTTTTTATGGATCTTTATAAATCCAGCTCAATACAATAGTTACAATAATATAAACATATATACATATGCACATTTTCTCAAAAAAAAAATAAAAGGATACAATGCATGTATCAACAACAAGGGAATCTAGAGGCTCATACCTCCACCCTCAAAGTAAAACCAAGATTCATCTCCTTCTCAGAAAGTCCAGAATCCATTGTCAAATTCAAACCTGCATCAAATGTCTAGTGCTACAATTCTTGCGATACTTTTCCTCCCAGTGAACAGTTACTGACTCATTATTCCATAGCACACTCCTAATGTGCAATTGATTCCATATGGAAATGCTAATGACCAAAAAAAATCCATCCCTTGGACTTCCCTTCTCTACTAAACAATCCCTCAGGAAATATGGTCACCCCCTTTCGTGCAATCACTCACCTTCCAAGTTCCTCGACATCCCCTTTCCTTGGTGATCCATCCCTTGGCAAGGCTTCCTTGCATTGGAAGTTCTAACAACTAAGGAATATACCTGCCTCAAAACCATCTTATCGGTAATAGCATGCTCATGGAAATTAATGGACACTATTGTGTACCAGTGTCCCACAATGGCCCTCCTCCTGAAGTGTTTTACCAAGATATTGTTGCTTGTCCTAATTCCTTTTACTACAGCTAATAATTCTTGCAGTTGGTTTCAACCACCCCAAACTGGAAATTTTCATGATTTCCTATACCAAACACATAATTTACATTAGATTCAAAATAAATATTCACATTATATCTCATTGGTGGTTCATATATAACACCCTCCTCCCACATTTACCCAAGCTAATCACTCCACTAGGGTAAACATGTGACGATAGGATACTATGATGTGATTCAACCTCCTAGGTCATCTTAAGGAAGTGGAACCGATATAACAAAACCAATTTGACCTTCCACACATACTATAGAACCTTTTAGAGCCAACCAACACTTCCAGGTGGTCAACCCCTAAGACAACTCATTATTTTACTGACATGGACCCTTAGTTGCTCCCATGACAAGTCATGAAAGTGACTGAGGCCTTCCAATTGCTCCCACAACAAGGCATGCTAGCGACTATGGATTTTTCCAGCTATTTTTGTGCGAGTGACCCTAGATTATGTACAACTTTTTCAGGGCCAAGACTCAGGCCACTACCCAAAACTTCATGAAAAATTCAGAAATGATAAATAACAAGGGAGAAAATATATAAATGCAAACTTTGATACAAATACTTGATCTGATCCCTAATATCCATGACAATAATTTCGTCAATCATGTCACAAATGTGTAATATATAGGTCATATAATCATATATGAGCATAGGGGTCTCATATGTGATTTGTAAATAAGCGTTGTTTCCTTGTAAAAATAGATTCATTATCATCTATTAGGACATATATACATTGTGTATTCATTTTCTAATCAAAACATGATGAGAACCATACATCAAGTTTTTCATAAATCATAGAACCACCCAACCATAGATTGAGTTGAACCAAATATTTCTTTCAACCAATCACCCTCATGCCATATTCCAAGCATGAATGTGGGATATCATGGGATAAAATAATTCATAAACAACTAAGGGAATCCATAGGTTAAAACACCTCCACCCTCACCATACCGTGATCTCACCTAAACTGACTATGAGATCAAAAAAACCAAACCGAGCTTGGATGCCTCAGAATTCCTTCATTGTCCCTTGAGGAGTTTTCCTATATCTTCCCACCTATTGAGGGCTCCATGGATAAAACCATCTCCACCCCCAACCCTTGGTATTTTCCTAAGACTACCTCAACCAAATCCAAAACTTTCCGCAATCCAAAGTTGAACCAAAAATGAATCCCATCACACCATGGCCATCCGAAAATGGCAAGGCAAGGCTAAAATCCACTTTTGAAACTTGAAAAAATCCATGCCAATGATATCAAAAGAACCAAATACCAACATGCACATACCATGTCCCCCTTGAAAATCATACATGCATGTCAAAACCATATGGGAAATCATACATGCCCCCCTTTACCTGCAATTATTCATGTTGAAGCCGCTTCATCCAACCATTCCTTGCTTGACCCTGCTTCCCTTTTCCTTCCTTGTCCTTCCTTTGCTTTCCTTTATTTCTTTCCCCTCTCTAAACAAACTATGAATCCCAATTGACAAAAGGCCCTAAATTGATGCTCTCATGTCTTTTTACTATTGATGTCTCTAATTTATTCTATTTTCCTCTATTTTCCTTCAATTTCCTCCTCACATGAAACATGTGGCCTTTCACCTTCCTTTTCTCCTCTTTTCCTTTATTTTCATAAATAAATGTCAATTAATACTTTTTTTCCTTTCAAATTCCCTTGCAATTTCCTTTGCCAATATCCTTAGCCATAAATAAATCGAAGCGAACACCCACTAGGATGTTTTTCCCAACATTCATCTTGGAATACGTGTCCTATTACCTTAGTCTTATTTTTCCTTTATTAAATTTATTACATAAAATTTTAACCCGAGGCTGTTATAGACCCCTCCCCCTTATGGGAACACCATCCTCGATGTTTTATGACACATAAAACCAACAAAACCATTGAAAATAAAAAAATATTTCTTATGGAGCTTTATAACCTAGCTCGTTGCAGTATTTACAATGAACAACATGCTCAAAAGCAAAACCATCATGAAAATCATGACAACATGACAACCATACCACTTACTGGAGCTTTATAACACAACCCATTACGGCATTTACAATAAGGATCACATATACTTTTGCACATTTTCTTCAACCAACAAATAACCATACTGTCTATGGAGGTTTATAAATCTAGCTCAATACAATATTTACAATAATATACACATATATACATATGCACATTTGATCAAAAAATAGATAAAAGGATATAATGCATGTATCGCCAGCAAGGGAATCCAGAGGCTCACACCTCCACCCTCAAAGTAATATGAAGATTCACCTCCTTCTCAGTATGTCCAGAATCCATTGTCAAAGTCAAACTTGCATCTAATGTATAGTGCTACAATGCTTTTGCTACTTCTGCTCTCAATGAAAAATTACTTACTCATTGTTCCATAGCACACTCCTAATGTGCATTTGATTCCATCTGGAAATGCTAATGACCAAAAAAAATCCATCCCCTAGCCTTCCCTTCTCTGCTACATAGTCCCTCAAGAAATCTAGTCACCCCCTTTCATGTAGTCACTCACCTTCCAAGTTCCTCGACATCACCTTTCCTGGGTGATCCATCCCTTGGCAAGGCTTCCTTGCATCGGAAGTTCTAACAACCAAGGCATATACCTGCCTCAAAACCATCATATCTGTAATAACATGCTCATGAAAATCAATGGACACTATTGGGTACCAATGTCCCAAAATGGCCCTCCTCCTGAAGTGCTTTACCAAGATATTGTTGCCTGTCCCAATTCCTTTTAATGCAACTACTAATTCTTGCAGTTGGTTTCAACCACCCCAAACTAGACATTTTCATGCTTTCTTATACCAAACAAATAATTTCCATTGGATTGAAAATAAATATTCACATCATGCCTCATTGGTGGTTCTTCTATAACACCCTCCTCCCACATTTACCCAAGCTAAATGCTCCACTAGGGTAAACATGCAACGAGAGGCTACTATGATGTGATTCAACCTCTTAGGTCACCTTAAGGAAGTGGAACTGACATAACAAAACCAATTTGACCTTCCACACATACTACATAACCTTTTAAAGTGAATCAACACTTCCAGGTGGTCAACCCCTGACACAACTCATCATTTGACTGACATGGACCCTTAGTTGCTCCCATGATAAGTCAGGAAAGTGATTGAGGCCTTCCAATCTCTCCCATAGCAAGGCATGCTAGCCAATTTGGATTTTTCCAACTAGTTCTGTGCAAGTTGTGTATCACTTTTTCAGGGCCAGGAATTAGACCACTGCCCAAGACATCATGAAAACTTCAGAAATGATAAATAACATGGCAACAAAGATACTAATGCAAACTTTGATACAAATACTTGATCTTAACCCTATTAGCCATGAAAGGAATTTCGTCAAACATGACACAAATATGTAATCTACAATTCATAAAATCATATATGAGCATAGGGGTCTCATACTTATTTGAGATTCATAAAGAAGCATTGTTTCCTTATCACAATAGCTGCATTATCATATATTAGGACATATATACATTGTATATTCATTGTATAATCAAAACATTATGAGAACCGTACATCAATTTTGTCATAAATCATACTCATAAGCATCAGTAACCATACAAAATAACAAGGATATAAAATCCACATATAAACTAGTACATTTACACATAAAATACCAAGGAGAAGAAGCTCTTATTAATAAATGAAAATCTAACAAGGTATGGGACTTCCATGAACCACCCGACCATATATTGGTTGAACCAAATCTTTCTTTCAACCAATCACCCCCATGCCATATTCCAAGCAGGAATGCGGGACTCAAAACTAAACCAAAGCAGGTTTCCTCAAGCTTTACTAGAATCCCCACCAGATCACTAGGCCCTAAATATGCATGGATACTGCTGGATTTCTCCACCTACATCGTGAGGAATTTTCCCGCCTCCTAGTCTCTAGGATTCACTGTATATCCTCTCATTCACTGGTTTAGGATTCCTAGGCCTAATCGAGACTCCACCCTCCAGGATTTACCATATATCCTGTCATACAAAGGTCAAGGATTCCTAGGCCTGATCGAGGTCACACACCTCTAGGATTTGATGTATATCCCACCATTCACCAGTCAAGGATTCCTATGCCTACAGATGGAAACAAAATCTATCTTTACCACAATTTGAGTCTAGTTTAGGTATTCCTAGGCCATGTGTTCCTTATTTTAGAGACCACATCACTCAATTTTGAAAGAAACCAACAATCCATCTTAACCAAATACAAGATAACCCATCACACAATGGTTATCCGTAATGGAAAGGCTAGGTTGAAGAACACTATCACACCTCAAAAATCCCATGCCAATGACAACAAGAGAACTAAATACACACAAGCATGTACCATGCATGCCAAATCTAGAAAGGAAATCACACATGCAAATTGATACCTACAAGTAAACCTGATGTAGTCGCTTAGTCCTACTCTTCCTTTCTTGGTCTTTTCCTTCATTTTCCTTCTTGGTCCTCCCTTTGCTTTCCTTGATCCAATGCTAGAGTGCTCCAAGAAAAATCTAAGTTTCCAAGAGTGTGAGAGAGAATAAAGAGTGAGCTCCAAAATTGAACTAACAGAAGGTACCAACTGATCCTATGAATAATTTTTATTAATGAGGCCTCTATTTTCTTCAATTTTCCATTGTTTTCCTTCATTTTCCTTCTCACATGTAACATGTGACCTTTCACTTCCCTTTTCTCCTCTTTTTCATTTCCTTTGCCAATTTCCTTAGCCATAATAAACCAAATGAACACCCACACTAGGATTTTTTTCCCAACATTCATCTTGGAATACGTGTCCCATAACCATGGTTACTATTATTCCTTTATTAACTTTATTTACATGATTTTTTTATGAGGGTTGTTACAGAACACTCCCCCTTGGGGGAACACCATCCTCAATGTTCAATGACACCTAAAAACAACAAAATTACTGAAGAAAAATCATACTTCCCACGGAGCTTTATAACTTAGTTCATTGCAGTATTTACAATGATCAACCTACTGAGAAGAAAACCAAAATGACAAAAATAAAAACATGAAAATCATAATGACATGACACCCATACCACTTATTGGAGCTTTATAACACAACTCATGGCAGTATTTACATCCATATACATATGTACATATACCAAAACATCACACCAAAAAATATACCAAAACATTTTATTAACTAGTGAATAGATAAGGATACATAGCCCGCATCTGATATGCCATCTCCCATGTAGCTTCATCGGGTCCAAAGTGCTTCCACTACACCTTAAATTGCTCGTTTGCTCGGTTCCAAAGCATGAACATATTTCTTTGCAAAATACACAAAGGTTCTAGCTGGAATTTTACATCTGGCTCCACCTACAATACATGCCATTCAATCACATGATCAACATATTTAACATACTTCTTAAGTAATGACACATGGAAAAAATCATGGACTTTCACTATTAGAGGCAATGCAATTCAATAGGATACTAGTCCAATCCTTTCAAGAATATTGAAAGGTACACAAAACCGAGGTGTTAGCTTGGCACATGATCCAATACTCAAGGGGCTCTTCTTAGGTTTGATGCACAAATACACCTGTTCCCCAACCAGAAAATCCTTAGACATCCTATTCCAATCTGCATAACTTTTTTTCATGTCCTGTCTTTTATTTATAAGATTCTTCTTGATTACCTGCATTTCTTGTTTTGTTTTTTCCAACATATGTGATCCTATCAACACCTTGTTCACTAGATTACTCCAATTGATGGGAGTATTATAGCTCCACCCATATACTGCCTCAAACTCACTCATCCTCAGTGACTCCTAGTAACCATTGTTGTAATAAAACTCAGCCAATGAAAGGTACTCTTCCCATATTTTCTATTGATGCATCACATACATCCTCAACATGTCCTTCAATATCTTACTAACCCTCTATGTTTTTCCAACTGTTTGTTGGTGATAATTTGTGTTGAAGGCCAACTCTGTTGGGAAAAATACTGAGAGGGGGGGGTGAATCAGTATTTACTGCATATTCAAAACTTTCACTTTTTCTTGCTTCTAAAATGCATACGCTACTTTCCTGAACCAGACTTGCGTATATACGCGGATATCCTTCATAAAACTTGCGTATACACAGAGATCTAATTATGCCATTAGTTCTTCACTTATATCTTTCATCATTAATTCATTAGATGTTCTATAAACAGTAAGCATGTGCAGTAAGAACAGAATAAACCATCACACAAAGCATCACACATGAACACCAGGATTTTTAGGTGGAAACCGTGGGAAAACCACCGGCTAGTTACCTTCAATATTTTATTATAGAGAAAACATATTACAACATATGTCTTTGGCGGAACTTGACCGGCACGCAGAGCACCCACACTGCACTCGTTCGACCTCTCTGGAAGGGAGCTCCAACCCCACGACTCGTTTACAAGCCTCTCTGGAAGGGAGCTCGACAGATCTCGTTTGCAGCCTCACTGGAGGAGCTGCAACCCCAGGGCCCGAAGGTCACAACCCTCGGCACCACCTTGGACCACGTTTCATCAATTTTCACCTTGGATCAACAACTAATGTGGGAACACCAGCACCAGGGCCACAATTCATCATATTTCCAGACCGAACCCTTTCCATACTTTTAAGTACAAACATATATCATCAACAGATACATATCAACACAGATCAGATAGCAGAAACACAGCAGAACAGATCAGATATTTCATACCCCTTGCTTCAGCAAACCCTAGTTTGCATACGCGCTTTTACTTCACCGATGTCGCGTATATACGCGCTTCCGTCCACACAGCAGTGTACCTCGCTTGTATGTTTTGTGCGTATATAAGCGGCTTTCTGTCGTGAAGGCGCGTATATACGCGCTTCCTCCGCGGCGAAGTAGCGTATAGATCTTCAATCATTACAGAGCAGCATACTTCATCAGATCAGATATTCAGTTCAGATCTACCCTTTTGCTTCAGACAGATGTTCGCCTAGATGCTCGCCTCATCACGGATCTAAGCCTTCCATAATCAGATCTAGCAAATACAAGAGCAATTCAGATCTAGATCCCCTTCTTCATCATTGGTGCATCATACATTCAGATTTATCATTCAAGTGTAACCCTTTCCATTCAGATATACTTCAGAGAGAAGTATTCATTCAAGCTCAGACATCTTGCACCACACTCATGATTTGCACAATGAAATTCTTCTCCTTATATATGTTTATCCTTTTTCAATACCATGAGCCCCCTTTTTCAATACCATGGGCCACAACAATACCATGAGCCCAAAACAACCTGGACGGGGTCAATTAGGCGGATCATTACCCAATACAATGGGTCAATACCATGATGGTTGCCCTTGGTTTTGCACTTTTTGAGCGCTTTAGCCCATACGCGACTTGGCACGTTATCTTCCGCGTGCATACGCGACTTCACCTAGGAATATCCGCGTATACAAAGAGACATACTCTTTTCATCATATTTTGAGCACATTCTGAATTCCTTTCTTCATTGCCTTCTGTTCACACTGTAGATACATCAGATTTTATTTATCAAGGACATATTCTAACAAGCACAACTTCATCAAGTAAGTTGTCATCATCTTCATCAAGAGGGTTGCCTTTCAAGGACAACACTTAGCATCATATCACGTCATTTACTAAGTCCATCAAGTCAAGCATAACTTCATCAGGTGGATTGCCATCAAGGACAACATATGTCAACAGTCGCATGTCTTTATCTCCATTCAGTGGGTTGCCATCAAGGACAACACTCTGCATCATATTTCCAACAATCTCCCCCTTTGGACTTGATGGCAACCATGATGGTGTTTGGTTACCACAACACATAGGTACCATGTCACTCTCCCAAATATGTCACTCTCCTGCATTTGACATCAGTATCGTCTCTTCATTCAAACACCATGTCACTCTCCCCCTTTGACATCAAGGGCAAAGGGCACATCATTATCTTCATTCAATCACTATGTCACTCTCCCCCTTTGACATCAAGGGCAAAGGACAAAACCAGCAGATCAAAACCAATACACTCACCCCCTTTTCTCCTCATGCAGAAGAAGCGTTCTGCAGATCTGATGTATACTGAAGTGACCAAGCTCCCCCTGAGCTCATGCTGAATCTTCAAACATATTTGTCAATGAAGTACATGACTCTATGAACTTCCTATCACCAAAGACTCATACTTACATCAAATATCCAACCAAGTGGATTTACATATAAGACTCAAGTACCCAACCAAGTGGGTTTACAAAATTTGACTCAGCTACCCAACCAAGTGGGTTTACAAACATGACTCAGCTACCCAACCAAGTGGGTTTACAAATTGACAAGTCCTTACATGACTGAATATTACAATTTTTACATCATGGGTCTCAACAAGACCATTTCATCAAACTACAAATATAACTTTAAGACTAACACCAGAAAAGTCCTCAAGAAAGAGAACATATTTCAGAATCATCATAATGCCAATACTGCATTATACTCAGCAACGCTAATGCTCCCCCTGAATTTGTGCAACCAGGCAATCTTTCCAAATGACTAAGGCTCCCCCTTAGTTTCTGCATCCTGAAAACTTCCACCATCAAAACATTAGAGACAGAATTATGAGAACTGGAACACCACCAGAGATACCAAACAGTATCAGAGATACCAAACAGTACTGCAGCTGTGCTGAAAAGATATGAACCAACCAAAAAATTGTCAGCAACCAACCATACGCGGTTTTATGTGCAGGAACTCGCGTACATACGCGACTGTGTTTCAGGAAACCCGCGTATCCCAAGCCATCTTCTAAAATTTATGCAGATCTGATTCTCTATGAGGAAAAGACAAAGTTCAGCTTCTTTCTGAGAAATTTGACTGCTTCCCTGGACTACAGATATAACAGAATAGTGTAGTTGTGTCTTCAAGCGTCATCCAATGGTTGTAGCATAAGCCCATTAGTAACCAAGCCTTCAGATCCTTTGCAACATCAATACATTCTTTCCAAAAGAGATTATCATACCAGAACAGCATCTTCAGATATGTGTCAAGCAATCATCCATGTGGTCCAAAATCACCATGATCTTCAAGATGTAACATGAAGTAACATATGTAGGCAAAAGATCTCAACCATAGCAACCAAACTCTACATGATCTGAAACAAACGATATCCAACTCATCCACACAAAGATACTTATCAGCAACCAGGGCTCAAAAACTCATCATAATAATCCATGTACCAAGTCATCATCATTTGAGCATGAGTGTCATAAAGACCAAAGAATAAGCAATCATATTGCCAACAATGCACTCATCAGTATTCAATCTTCTGCTCCCCCTAAACCAGTGCTCTTCCTTAGCTTGTGCAATCTGAAACACCTTCAACAGCAAGCCATCAGCAACAATCTCTGCATGATCTGTCCTCATCTCTGAATTATAAGACTTTAATCTCAACAATGAATGCTCTTCATCATAAAGCAACCAGGCTTCATCCATAATGTTCAACACAAGACATCAAGTATCATATCATCAGCATGAATATAACCAGAATAATGCTAATAGTGCAATCATCAGCAGTCAGACTGATGCTCCCCCTAGACCTCTGCTCCAGATCTTCAGTTATCTGATAAATTTTCTTATCATCAATGCATACGCGGTTGTGTCAGCTGGACCTCGCGTATATACGCGACTTTGTTTCATATAACCTGCGTATGGAAAGTGAAATATATAAAATTTCACACCTTCATCTCCTCCTGCAAATTTTACCTTCTGTTCCTGTCTTTTCTTCACACCAGATGCACTGTCAGAAATACATAAAACCAGAATACTCAAATCAACCAAGAGAGTCATCATGCATTGCTCCCCCTGTGACGATACATTACTAAATCTCCTAATGTATCCCACATCATTCCTGCAGTCAATAAGAACGGTCAGCTTCAGAGGCGGATGACTGCAGTAGGGTCAGAATTCCCTACGTTTCTGATCGGTCCTCCTTCTTCTTCCATATTTGTTTGAACTTTCTATTTGTGTGCTGGAAGTTATCCTCTTTCCCAGATCTGCTCATCCTGCATTCTTTTTCTACATGTCCATACTTGTTACAAGCATGACATCTCATGTAGCGAGAGAAATAAACATAAAATCCCTTAATGTGTATTTCCTATTCTTCCTCCTTTTCTGATGGTACACTTTATGTCCATACTTGTTACATGAAAAACAATATCCTTTGAAGAAGAGCAGTACCTACTGTACTTAGGGCTGTTTGATTGAGGGAGGAAATGATCTGCTCCTGCAACTTGTTTGCCAACATGCCCATAATTATGACATTTGAAACATTCAACATTAATGAATGATTTCTTTTGAGATTTCATCATTGTTGATTGACCTTTTGTCTCTTTCAACACTTCAGGTGTTGCATTGACTACCTCTGAATTTTTTGCACTTCCTTGTGAGCTAGATTCACCTTTAATAGTTTCATGGAGACCAAGACCATGTTTGATAACGGGAGACCTTTGATTACTCGGGATATTGTCCAAAATTATTAGTACTATCATGAAACCTCAAAGTTTAACCTTTTCTTCTAATTTACCTTTGAAATATTTACCTCAACCTCCAAGTCTTGACATTGCTTTGTCGTGCTTTCTTCTTTCCTTCTTCCATCTTCTACTTGATGATTCAGATTTAGAATTTCTTCTCTCAACCCTTTTCCTTGTTCTTCAAAATTTTGTAAGAGTTCTTCATTCTTCTTATTTGATTTATCCAAGTATTCTTTGAGGGAAATGATTTCTGCTTCAAATCTTGCATTCTTCTTGTTTGATTCTTCAAGATCTGCTTGTAGAAGTTCTTCATGTTCCTTGTATGATTCTTCTATGATAGGCCAGATTTTTGCTCCAAGTTCTTCATATTCAAATGATTGTAGAGGTTCCTCACTCTTCTTACTTGATGCTTAAAGTTTTGCTTGTAGAGATATGATTCCAACTTCAAGACCTGTATTCTTCCTTTTTGATTTTTCCAGATCTCTTTTTAGAGAAACGTTTTCTGCTTCAAGTCCCTTACATTGATTGGTTACATTGTCATACAACTTTTGATACTTGTTCATCTGTTCTTTCATTCTAGAGATTAACTCTTTGTAGATATCAATTTCTCTATGTTGTTCTTCAACTTTGATCTTAATAGCTTCCTCTAGATCCAAAGCATTATTTTCTCTTTCTTCATCATTGCATGCATAAGAAAGTGAGTCACAAGAACAATTATCAATACCTGTTTTCTCTTCTTCATTTTCTGTGGCACATGTTTTCTGAAACATCTCCTTACATTGAGTATCCTTCTTCTTTTGCTTCTTTGCCATGAGCACTTCTAGAGCTTGGTCAGAATCTTCTTCATCTTTAATCTTGACAGCTTCTTCTAGGTCGACAGCATATTCTTCACTAGTCATTGTACCAATGAGACAATCATGACCCCAATCACTATCTGATTCATCTTCTTTGATTTCTGGTATCCATGTTCTCTGAAATATTTCCTTTCTTTGAGTGGGCTTCTTCTTTTGCTTCTTTCCCATTGTGACGGATCTCCTTCAAGCGATCAAGCTTCTGCAGAAGAACCTGCTCTGATACCAATTGTTGGGAAAAATACTGAGAGGGGGGGGTGAATCAGTATTTACTGCATATTCAAACTTTTTACTTTTTCATTCCTTTAAAACCCATACGCTACTTTTCTGAATCCAACTAGCGTATACACGCGGATATCCTTCATAAAACTCGCGTATACACAGAGATCTAATTATGCCATTAGTTCTTCACTTATATCATTCCATCGTTCATTCATTAGATGTTCTATAAACAGTAAACATGTGCAGTAAGAACAGAATAAACCATCACACAAAGCATCACACATGAACACCAGGATTTTTAGGTGGAAACCCAAGTCGGGAGAAAACCACCGCTGCAGCTGCTCAGCCTTCAATATTTTATTATAGAGAAAACATCTTACAACATATGTGCTGGCGCAGACTTGACCAGCACGCAGGCACCCACCTGCGCTCATTTACCAGCCTCTCCTGGAAGGGAGCTCCAACCCCCTGACTCGTTTACCAGCCTCTCCTGGAAGGGAGCTACGACCCCCGATCTCGTTTACCAGCCTCACCTGGAAGGGAGCTACGACCCCCCGATCTCGTTTACCAGCCTCACCTGGAAGGGAGCTACGACCCCCTGACTGAAGGCTACAACCCTCAGCACCACCTTGGACCACGTTTCATCAATTTTCACACTCGATCCAACAACTTCAATAGAACAACACTTGTAGACCAAGTTTCATCATATTTCCAGACTGAACCCTTTCCAAACTTTTAAGCACAAACATTCATCACCAACAGATACTTAACAACACAGATCAGATAGCAGAAACATAGCAGAACAGATCAGATATTTCATACCCTTTGCTTCAGCAAACCCTAGTTTGCATACGCGGTTTCACTTCACTGATGTCGCGTATATACGCGCTTCCGTCCACACAAACCAGCGTATACCTCAGTGTATATTTTATTGCGCATACGCGCTTTCTCTTCGCTGAAGCCGCGTATATACGCGCTTCCTCCGCGGCAAAGTAGCGTATAGATCTTCAATCATTACAGAGCAGCATACTTCATCAGATCAGATATTCAGTTTAGATCTACCCTTTACTTCAGACAGATGTTCGCCTCATCACAGATCCAATCACTCCATAAACAGATCTAGCAAATACAGATACATTTCAGATCTAGATATCCCGCTTCATCATTTCTTCATTGGTGCATCATAGATTCAGATCTATCATCAATCCTTTACCCTTTCCATACAGATATACTTCATAGAGAAGTATTCATTCAAGCTCAGACATCTTGCTCCCACACTCATGATTTGCACAATGAATTTCTTCTCTTTATATATGATTACCCTTTGTCAATACCATGAGCCCCTTTTTCAATACCATGGACCAAAACAATACCATAAGCCCAAAACTACCTGGACGGGGTCAATTAGGCGGATCATTACCCAATACAATGGGTCAATACCATGGTGGTTACCCTTGGTTTTGCACTTTTTGAGCGCTTTATCCCATACGCGACTTGGCACGTTCTTTTCCGCGTGCATACGCGACTTCCCCTAGGCCAATCCGCGTATACCTAGAGACATACTCTTTTTCATCATAGAATCTAGCATATGCTGAAATCCTTTCTTCATTGCCTTCTGTACTCACTGTAGATACATCAGATTTCCTTCATCAAGAACATATTCTATCAAGCACAACTTCATCAAGTAAGTTGTCATCATCTTTATCAGATTGGTTGCCTTTCAAGGACAACACTCAGCATCATATTGTCAACAAACATTATATCACATCAGATTTACATCATTAATTTACCAAGTCCACTAAGTCAAGAATAACTGAATGTGTGGATTGCCATCAAGGACAACACATGTCAACAATACATGTCATCTTCATCTTCATTCCGAGGCTGCTATCAAGGACAACACTCGCATCATATTTCCAACACCAAGTCAAACTCTCTTTCTTCCTCATGAAGGTCTTCCTCCTCTTGAACAACTACCTCTTTCTTCTTTTGATTTCCCCTTTTTTCTGATGAAGAAGGCAAGGCACCTTCCACAATATGTGGAGAAAACACTTGCCTAGGTCCCCTCTAGTAGGTTTTGACCTCTTTGACCTATTTTGTCTCTTTCACTATGTTATCACTATAAAAAGTTTTTCCAAACTTGGATAGCTTATATTTGTTCCTAAGTCATGGTCTTAGAATAGGGGTTAAGCCATTTTTATGTTTAAGAGTCTAAGTCATAAGGTTAGAGTCTCATCTCCATCATCAAATAAGGTCCAACAATTTTGTTTCGCACTTTCAAGGTCCCATGTCATGTTTCGGAAATCATCTGTCTAGTCACTTTGAATTTTTTTTTCGAATAAGCCACGAAACCACGTTTTCATAGTGTAGACAGTGTAAAAAACTTCTTTTGCGCTACGAAAACGCTGGTCTTTTCGTAGCGCCAAACCCTGAAAATACATTGCACATGCTACGAAATCTGGGATTCGTAACCAATCCTATCCAACTTTCAAATCCATCAAATTCCATTAAATTTTCATGAGTAGGTGTCAGTCCACGAATCCTTTCTCCCACATGCAACCATTCACAACCATCATGAGATTCGTTAGGGTCATTTATCATCCGTCATTTTAAAATTTGAAATGGGATGGTTGTCCTTGGTTATATTTTCTCATGCAAAAACACTTGATGTAAGTTTTTCTTCGAATAACAAGCTCATGGTAAGCATAAACTAGAGTTTTTGAACCAGTTATCAAGTGAGGCTGAAATAGTTATCAAGCGAGGCTGAAACCTTAATCAAGCGAGCCAGTTTATTACAGGTTTTCTGAAGTCACAGGGATTCCAAGTGAAAGATGACAAAGGAAAAAAGAAACCACAGATCAGGCCATTGTTTGAGAACGGAACCCGAAGGCATAGAGGCTCTCACTAAGGATAAATTAGTTGAAGAAGCTTTCAAGAAAGTAGGATGCTGGAGATTCTGCGAAAAGCTACAGGAAGGTCATAATCAAGTCACAAAAGAATTTTCCATCAATTTCACAGGTTCAAATACAAAAGTTGGATGTTTAAACTTACCAATTTCTCCTGAAGTTATTTCTTTAGTGACAGAGATTCAAAGAGGGGAAGAAAGGTGGTTCAATAATTTCAAGTTTGAAATGGAACCTTGTAAAATATTTTTGAAGCCAGAGTTTGTAGACACAGATTTAACCAAAGTAGTGCCAAGAGGTTATGTCAAGGATACATATGCTAACCTGCTCTCCAACATTCAATGGTACTTCACTTGCGAAGGAAGATACCATAAGGTGTATTCTTACCATTTCAAACTCTTATTGCATTTCACTGGAATAATTTCTCTGGATTTACCTTTCTTTTTGTTTCAGAGTTTGGCCAAGATGGCAGATAAGGTGCAGATGAAAACTCAAGCACGTGAAACTTCATTATTCCGTCATGGTCTTGTCAAATTAATAGTTTTGCATGAGCTTCAGAGGGTGAATAGAGAATGGTCATCGTTTTTGTTTCTGTGTGGATTTGGGGTGGAAACATATGGAACAGGTGTTAGCCCTAGGGCCAAAAAAAAATCACCATCTGGAATCACTGACCCTGCAGAAACAAGATCGAAGAGGTTTGTCAAGTTAAAGCCTAGAAAACAGGTGAAAGGGCCACAGATTAAAACAACAATAATTTTTCAAGAAACCCCTCAACCTGCACAAAGGAGGATAACCAAAGGTAAGAAAGCAGTGCAGGAACAATCAACCAGTAAAACAACTTAGAAAAGGTTGACTAGAAGTCAAATAGCAAGGGAAAAAGGAAAAATAGTGGTTTCAGAAGAAGATCCAGGTTTAAAGGGTAACTTGAATGATATTTTACAAGCTATTGATATTGAGGAATCTCCTTTAGTGCAGGCAAATTTTATAAATTTGGATGAAGGGAAATCTAAGAAGATCAAGTCTTCCAAAAAACTGGATTTTAATGATGAAATTTCAGAGTTTGTGTTCAAGCCCAGAAGGCCTCTAACTAGGAATTCAAAAAAGTTGAAAGGATTGGATGTGGAATTAGAAAAAGCTGGGGAAATTTCAAATGATTATGAGGAACCCATGGACCTTTCATCACCTATGTTTGAGGATGAGAGAAACAGAGTTTTCCATACACAAAGAGAAAAGAGCAGTTATGAAGGAATGAAAGAAAAATTAAGAATAGCTAATCTTCAAATTGCTAGGCTTGAGAAGAAAGTAAGAAAACATGTGGTGGAGAAGATAAACTTTGACAGAATTAAAGCTCTGTGGGAACTTGAAAGAGTTACAAATCCTGAAACAATCAGCAGTGAAGCTCAGTTTTTCACCTGGACCCTGCCTGCAATCAAAGAGGCCAAGTTTGTGAGAAGGGTAAATGTGAATTTAAGGGCTACTAACAGGAGGTTAAAGAGGCATATTGAGGATCTTGAAATCCAATTGGAAAACTTTGAAGAAAGTCAACTATAGTAGAAGTAAGACAATAAGTGACAAATCCTTGATATAATTTTGTTTTGGGAAGGTCATCACTTTTGGAAACCATGGCAAAGTTGACTTATATTCTTTTCAAAGTCCATTAGCATCAAAGTCATCATTAAAGACTATAGATATTCTCAAGGTTTAAATATGATGAAGAAACTGTGTAAATATGGAGACACAGCATTTTCGTAGCGCGCTACGAAACATTTGTAGGTGACATACACAACAGTTTCGTAGCATGCTACGAAACTACTGTAGGTGCAGTTTTAAACATTTTGATAAGCTTCTAAGAGGAAAAAACTAGGTTTTTGAAGTTTTGATGTTGTTAGAAGATGGAAATCAGACAGAAATGAAGTTCTAGCTGTTAAAGCAAAAGAGATTAGATGTTGAGAGATATTTTACAAAAGCATAGCTACTGCGCTATGAAAACAACTGATATTTTCGTAGTGCAGACATATCAGATCTCTTCACACTCTTTTAGGAACTTAAGTTTTCACATATGGAAGGACATGGTTCTATGGGAGTGATAACACATATCACTTGTCTATAGAGGTCCATTTTTTCAATAAAAGGATTCAAAGAGCACAAATGAAGGTTACAGCTATATTGCAGGAAACATGTTCCTAGTTTTCAGGACAGATAAGGGATAAGATAAAAGAATATGACAACAAGGTTATGGACATCATCAAGGTCGAAGATTAGGAGGAGTAGCTGTCAAACACAATATTTAATTTTCAGATAAGGTTTTTTTAGTCATAAGGAGTTTTACTCCTAATTGTATTATGACTCTAGAACAGATAGTTAACTGTGACATGTAATTAATAGTCAGTTTTGAGTAAATAGGTGTCAATCTAAGATAGAATTCGAATTCCTTTGAAGATGGATCATAGTATCCAATGTTGTAATGAATCTATAAGAAAGAGGAGGTCGAACTCCTCAAGGAGGGAAATTTTCATGAACAAGCAGACTATGTTATTGTAGAAAACTGTGTGTTTTTATCATAATACAGATATTGGCTCACTACTCAGGATTCAGAAAGAGTTTTTAATGTGTGATTTTCTTTTGGTTTTCTATATCTATCTTTTTGCAGTGGTATAAACATACGTGACTTAGAATTCATTTGAAAATTCTCTAACTTCCTGCATATGCTTGTAAACTGTGTTTTGTTCACTCTATTTTTGGTTCATTGATACACCTAAAAACTCTGAAATTCTATGACTTCCATGATGAGCTGATGTTGATATTTTTTGGGAAAATACCTAGACTCCATAGCCCAATAGATGTTTTTTGATCATTATTTCAACCAGTCATACACTTTTACACTATTTATTCCTAGAGTTAGCCATCTAATCCTTAATTAAAAATCTTAAGCCTAGCGAGAGAGCCCTCTCAAGTTGAGGAGGCTAAGCCTCAAATAAAAGTCTAGTTTGAAAGAGTTACACTGAGGTAGCCTGACAAGCAGCCTATCAGGTCCTATTTTGGTGATAACATTTTGGTTTATTTGCTAGGAGCCTGAAGATTATTCATTCCCGTAATCAATAAGCTGAACTTCTGAAGGTAGCAGGAGCTCAGAATCTGTTTGAGGTTGCAAAACTACCTTGGCGACTCCACACATCAAATAATTAAATTGGAAGGTGACTCCACTACTTGAAGATCAGTAGCTAGATGAAGTTTCAAGATGAGTTCCATTGCAAGAATGAATGCTAGGTATGCCCCCATGAATTGGTCTCATGTCCCTGGTTTTCCAAATCCTATGCCAAAGGTTGAATGGTTAGATGATCTTCCAATATTCAAAGATGAAAAGAAAGACAATGTTGCTCTTCATTTGGTTAGGTTTCACCTAAATGTACATATTCTTAAGGTTCAGTTCCCTGAAGACTGTCTTATGAAGATGTTTATGACCACTCTAGAAGGAAAACCATGGTCTTGGTATAAAGATTTAGCAAATGGTTCATTATATTCTCTTGCTAATTTTCATGATGAATTCTATGAGATGTATAAAGAGTGTCATCCCTCCTTATTACTGGGCAAAGATTGCTGTAAACATTCTGTGAGTTTTATTCAGTATTTGGAGGATTTTTATGATGATGATGAATTTATGGATGAAGAAATTTTATAGGCTCTTCATAACAATACATTTCAACACCTAGAAGAAAGGATAACATCCCATGACATGCAACATAGAAATCAGCAGGAGTTTACTTGTGAAAATCTTCTTACATCCTCTGAGATTGATGTAGAGATGCAGCAGACTTGTCAGTCGGATCATAATGAAGATGAAAATCATTGCAAATACCAAGAAGAAATACTAGAAGATAGTTTTTATAACCCTCAGGAAGAGAAAAAGGTTGATTACTTATGTCATACTTTGTAGCATCCTACTTCAAAGAATGATTGTAATAATGAGAAAAATTACATTGTCTATGAGAATCATTTAGAAAGGCAGTTGGATAGCTTATCAAATAAATTTTGTGTGGCTAAAAATCAGTTCTTAGAAGTTACAGGATGTTATGAGGATCATCAAGCTGATCATGTTTTCTGGGATCCTATAGGTAAATACATGGAAGAGTTTTACTCTCCAGTGTTTCAGTTTTATTTTTATGATGAAGATCAGTTACAATTTTAGTGGCAGTGGTCATCACAATATCATAATTTCTTCGAGTTCCAATGAATTCAAACAACTCAAATATCAGATAAAACAAATGACTGGCTACATTGGAAATTTCATATTGATTGAGCTGAATGAAGTTTGCAGTTGATAGGGTAGGTAGGAATGTGAAAATAAGGTCAAGCTTGACTGAGAATTTTTATTAGGTATAGTTTGAAGCAGATTGGGCAGAATTTCAGAGTTTTATTTTAAAGGAATGGATAGCAGCATTGGAGCTACCAGTTCTTAGTGTACCACAAGGGCACACTATCCCAAGTGGAGCCACTGTTATCACTATAGAAAAAAAATTCCAAACTTGGATAGCTTATATTTTTTCCTAAGTCATGGTCTTAGAATAGGGTTTAAGTCATTTTTATGTTTTAAGAGTCTAAATCATAAGGTTAGAGTCTCATCTCCATCATCAAATAAGGTCCAACAATTTTGTTTCACACTTTAAAGGTCCCATGTCATGTTTCGAAAATCATCTGTCTAGTCACTTTGATTTATTTTTTGAATAAGCCATGAAACCACGTTTTCGTAGCATAGACAGTGTAAAAAACTACTTTTGCACTATGAAAACGCTGGTCTTTTCGTAGCGCAAAACCCTGAAAATACATTGCACGCACTACAAAATCGGGGATTCGTAACCAATCCTGTCCAACTGTCAAATCCATCAAATTCCGTTAAATTTTCATGAGTAGGTGTCAGTCCACGAATCCTTTCCCCCACATGCAACCATTCACAACCATCATGAGATTCGTTAGGGTCATTTATCATCCGTCATTTTAAAATTTGAAATGGGATGGTTGTCCTTGGTTATATTTTCTCATGCAAAAATACTTGCTGCATGTTTTTCTTCAAATAACAAGCTCATGGTAAGCATAAACTAGAGTTTTTGAACCAGTTATCAAGCAAGGCTGAAACAGTTATCAAGCAAGGCTGAACCCTTAATAAAGCAAGCCAGTTTATTACAGGTTTTCTGAAGCCACAAGGATTCCAAGTGAAATATGGCAGAGGAAAAAAGAAACCACAGATCAGGCCATTGTTTGAGAACGGAACCCGAAGGCATAAAGGCTCTCAATAAGGATAAATCAATTGAAGAAGATTTCAAGAAAGTAGGATGCTGGAGATTCTGCAAAAAGCTACAGGGGGGTCATAATCAAGTCACAAAAGAATTTTCCATAAATTTCACAAGTTCAAATACAAAAGTTGGATGTTTAAACTTACCAATTTCTCTTGAAGTTATTTCTTAAGTGACATAGATTCCAAGAGGGGAAGAAAGGTGGTTCAAGAATTTCAGGTTTGAAATGGAACCTTGTAGAATATTTTTGAAGCCAGAGTTTGTAGACACAGATTTAACCAAATCAGTGCCAAGAGGTTATGTCAAGGATACATATGCTAACCTGCTCTCCAACATTCAAAGGTACTTCACTTGCGAAGGAAGATACCATAAGGTGTATTCTTACCATTTCAAACTCTTATTGCATTTCACTGGAATAATTTCTCTGGATTTACCTTTCTTTCTGTTTCGGAGTTTGGTCAAGATGGCAGATAAGGTGCAGATGAAAACTCAGGCATGTGAAACTTCATTATTCCTTCATGGTCTTGTCAAATTAATAGTTTTGCATGAGCTTTAGAGGGTGAAAAGAGAATGGTCAACATTTTTGTTTCTGTGTGGATTTGAGGTGGAAACATATGGAAAATGTGTTAGCCCTAGGGCCAAAGAAAAATCACCATCTGGAATCACTGACCCTTCAGAAACAAGATCGAAGAGGTTTGTCAAGTTAAAGCCTAGAAAACAAGTGAAAGGGCCAGATATTAAAACACCAGTAATTTTTCAAGAAACCCCTCAACCTTCACAAAGGAGGATAACCAAAGGTAAGAAATCATTGCAGGAACATTCAACCAGTAAAACAACTCAGAAAAGGTTGACTAGAAGTCAAATAGCAAGGGAAAAAGGAAAAACATTGGTTTCATAAGAAGATCCAGGTTTAAAGGGTAACTTGAATGATATTTTACAAGCTATTGATATTGAGGAATATCCTTTAGTGCAGGAAGATTTTATAAATTTGGATGAACGAAAATCTAAGAAGATCAAGTCTTCCAAAAAACTGGATTTTAATGATGAAATTTTAGAGTTTGTTTTCAAGCCCAGAAGGCCTCTAACTAGGAATTCAAAAAATTTGTAAGGATTGGATGTGGAATTAGAAAAAGCTGGAGAAATTTCAAATGATTATGAGGAACCCATGGACCTTTCATCACCTATGCTTGAGGATGACAGAAACAGAGTTTTCCATAGACAAAGAGAAAAGAGCAGTTATGAAGGAATGAAAGAAAAATTAAGATTGGCTAATCTTCAAATTGCTAGGCTTGAGTAGAAAGTAAGAAAAAATGTGGTGGATAAGATAAAATTTGACAGAATTAAAGCTCTGTGGGAACTTGAAAGAGTTTCAAATCCTGAAACAATCAGCAGTGAAGCTCAGTTTTTCACCTGGACCCTACTTGTAATCAAAGAGGCGAAGTTTGTGAGAAGGGTAAATGTGAATTTAAGGGCTACTAACAGGAGGTTAAAGAGGCACATTGAGGATCTTGAAATCCAATTGGAAAACTCTGAAGAAATTCAGCTACAGTAGAAGTAAGATAATAAGTGACAAATCCCTGATATAATTTTTTTTTGGGAAGGTCATCACTTTTGGAAACCATGGAAAAGTTGGCTTATATTGTTTTCAAAGTCCATTAGCATCAAAGTCATCATTAAAGACTATAGATATACTAAAGGTTTAAAAATGATGAAGAAACTGTGTAAATATGGAGACACACAGCAGTTTCATAGCGCGCTACGAAACTACTATAGGTGACATACACAGCAGTTTCGTAGCGCGCTACGAAACTGGTGTAGGTGCAGTTTTAAACATTTTGATAAGATTCCAAGAGGTATACACCAGGTTTTTGAAGTTTTGATGCTGTTAGAAGATGGAAATCAGTCAGAAATGAAGTTCTAGCTGTTAAAGCAAAGGAGATTAGATGTTGAGAGATATTTTACAAAATCATAGCTACTGCGCTACGAAAACAGCTGATATTTTCGTAGCGTAGACATATCAGATCTCTTCACACTCTTTTAGGAACTTAATTTTTCACAGATGGAAGGACATGGTTCTATGGGAGTGATAACACATATGACTTGTATAAAGAGGTCCATTTTTGTTAGTATGAATCTTTCGTCGTAAAAGACCACTTTAGCTACGCATAACAAATAGCCCTAACATCAATTATGGCTGCAAAATATCTTTAAGTTTGCTGCACAAATCCAGATCTAAGCACAAAAGACATTAAGCAGATAAAATATAATATGGCTCCATGCATCCAATGAACAAGACAAAAACAATGTATTTCAAAGAATTGTATATTATATTAAAGAATGGGGCACCTGAGAGGAAAACAAGAAAGGTGTTTTCCAATTCTCCTCAATGGGATGGGTTCTTGAAAGTCCTCAGTGTTTCAGATCTAACATTCCTCTCTCTTGGTATTATGGAAAACCTAGACAAACATAGAACTCAATGGGAGCTCATAAGGCAAAAATGAAAATATGTGACCTAGTATAGATCCAGAGTGATCTAATGCAATGGAGGTGACTAATGAATGGGGAAAACCCTTCTATTTATAACAAAATATTGGAGTGTTCTAGAACTCGGTGCATGAATAAAATATTATTAATCAAATTCTGGAATCACCCTTTAGGAATATTTTATTATATTTGTTGGAGGGAAAAGGGTTTTTGGCTTGGGTCAATTCCTTTATTTATAAATAACAAATAAATAAATGATTTATTTATTATTTAAGGGAAATGAAGGGGATATAATTAAATAAATAATGGTTTATTTAATTATTTATGTGTGATTTAGTCAAATTTAACTAAGAATATTTTTTAAATAATGATTTAAATAACTTATTCTTAGGAAATAACCAAATAAATAAGGATTTATTTAATTAATTTCCTTGTTTTGGGTTAAATATGACCAGGAAATATAAAAAACAAGTTATTGCACATGGTGAAAGAAATTTTACTTAGGGTAAAATTGGTCTTACATGGTGTACTTAGGTTCATCTAATGATAATAGGTTAGATGACCAAAAAATGGTGTAACAGATTGCCCCCCAATGTATGAGTGTTAGGAGCAAATCATATGACCGAAGTACGTTGTAAGAACTCAATCACTAGATGACGAAAGGAAAGTGAGAGAGAGGAATGTAATGTAGTCAAAAGTGCTAAAGGACTAGACCCTGAGGAGATGAGACTTACAGGTGCAACAAGTCTCTAGTGTATGAAGTGGTACCTGTGCTAAAGGCGGCGGGGGAGGCATACCTATGCCTGCCGAGACAATAGTACACAAAATAAAGCGCCCAGAAAACCACGGAACGTAATAGTAAAACAAGTGTTGGCCTAAACATGAGCCAGAAAACGAGAAAGATGAATCCCACATACATGATATGCCTGGAATAATCTTCAGGACTTATACAATAAGATTGTAGTACATGAGATACAAATACGCCCAAATGCCCCCTACACACGGGGAAGGGCTCACAAAATCTGACTGATACATGAAAATCAAAGAGGCGTTGGAAGTGGCGGAGGTCGATATCATCAAATACGAGGAGCTGCATCAAGGGCTGCAATGAAGAAGTCATCCGGGCGTGTGGGGGGCTACCTATAGGGCCACCCCCTCATGAGGGTTGAGACATCTCACACACACCTGGGTATCACCAATAGCGGCTGCTGCATTATTGAACCGTCAAGTGTATAGATCACGATTAGGCTGAAAAGAGATTGAACCAAGGTACACTGCCCCCCCAAACCTGGCTTGTGGAGTAAAGGAGCTGATGTCAACATAAGTAGGTCTGCCATAGGTGAGGCAATAAGGAAACCCCAAATAAGGCACGAGGGAAAATAGTAGAGCGATGAATAGATGAACACTAATGATGATAATGAAATGAGGGATATTTCCAATGGGGACCATAAAAATCATGAGTACAAACTGGTATCTCATGACAGAAATTATCACAAACATAAATGAGTGTGGGGGCAAAGTGGTGCCCCCACTGAAATGTGGTGTAAGTGAGAAAATCCTATTTTAAGGAGAGGTGAAGTAAGACTTCGTAGACAACAGGTGTCCTGGTGAAGTAGCGAAATGTGAAAACTAACATATGCTGGCTATCTACAAGAAAATAAAACATGCATTTCGAGCGGGAAATGCTAAGGGTAATATTTCTTAAGATAGAGTGCATTGCAAGGATTAGGAAGGGGGTGGCCTTCAAAGTCCTCTAAAAGATATGCCCCCTTCCCGCAAGATCTCTACTGATGATGTAAGGACCTAGCCATAATGAGTCGAACTTCCCACGACCGACAGTATCGTGGGCCTGGTCATATACTAGAATAAGGTCACCTTCATGAAAGGTGCAAGGGTGGACTTTTTGGTCATACTGAGCTTTTGTGCACTTTTTGGCCGCTTCAAGAGTTTGCAATGCAACACGACGATCTTCAGAGGCATGCTCCAGCATGATAATTCATTGTTCTAGAGGTTGGGTATCAGGGAGAAGTTCGACGGCCAAGTGAAGGGAAGGGATTTCACACTCGATTGGTAAGACTGCCTCCTCACCGAAGACAAGGTGGAAAGGAGTGAAACCAGTGGTGGTTTTAAAAGAAGGATGATAGGCCCACAAAGCAGGGAAGAGCATAAGATGCCAATTGTTTTTGTGCTTATTCACCGTTCTTTGAAGCATGGTCTTAAGAACTTTGTTGATTGCTTCAACTTGGCCTTTACCTTGGGGGTAATAGGAAGATGAATATTGGTGCTCAAAACCCAAGAGTGAGGATAGCTCATGCCAGATCGCATCTTCAAAATGTCGGCCATGATCAGAGACTAATTGTTTTGGAACTCCGAATCGAGAGATGACATGGTTAAAGAAAAAGAGGGCGACGGTGGCTGCCGTATTGTTGAATGTTGGCATAGCTTCGGCCCATTTAGTGAAATAGTCAACCGCCACGATGATATATTTGTGATTACCGGCGGATGGAGGTCGACATTCCATAAAGTCAATGGCCCATTTGTAAAAAGGGCCAGCTGTGATGACAGGATGGAGGGGAGTGGGTGGAGTTCATGCCTTGGGGGTGAAATGTTGGCAATTGGAACAGTGTTTGACTGCTTCAATGCAATCACTGAAGAAAGAAGGCCAAAAATACCCAGCGTGCATGATTTTTTGGGTGGTGGCGAGGGCAGAGAGGTGGCCACCACAAGCGCTGCTATGATAGGCATTGAGAACTTGTTCGGCTTCAGTGTGTGTGAGGCAACGACGAAGAACAGTATATACTCCATGACGATAAAGATCATCACCGATTAGAAGGTAGCGAGAGGCTTGGTGTTGGATACGTCGTCGAGCATCACGATCAAGATGAAGGGCAAAATTTTGGGTTGGGAAGTAAGTAAGGATATCACCGTACTAGGGATCATCGGTGGTGATGGAAAATAAATGTTCGTCGGGAAGAGCATCATTAATTGGAGTGTCTTACGTCCCAGTAGGCAAATCGGAAATGAGTTCAGCGAGGGCTAAACCTTTCTTAATTTTTGGGGTGACAAATTCAAGGTCGAATTCTTGGAGGATAACGACCCAACGAGCATACTTCCCACTGAGGATGTGTCGACTCAATAGGAACGCCATGGGGTTGGAATCAGTCACGACCTTGGTGGAACGCAGGAGGATATAATGACGTATTTTTTGGACCAAGAACACAACAGTTAGTGCTATTTTTTCTTCATGTGAGTAGGACACAGGTGGACCAGCAAGGTTTTCACTAACATAATAGATCACATGTTCGATGCCATTATCATCCTCTTGGATAAGGACACCAGCAACCGAATGGGTGGAAGCGGAGATGTAAAGGATGAAATCTCGGTCAAAGTCAGGATGACGAATCAAGGGGGCAGAGGTGAGAGCATGTTTGAGGGCATCAAAATACTGTTGAGTGTAGGTATCCCAGACAAAAGAGGTGTGAGAGTGAAGAAGTCAAAGGAAACCATGCGCGGTAGTAGCATAGTCGGGAATGAATCGACAAAGAAAATTAGCTTTGCCTTGGAGACTTTGTAGCTGTCGTAAGGTACGAGGGATAGCCAGTTCAAGAATGGCTTGAAATTTCAAAGGGTCAAGATTTATCCCGTTTTTAGATACTATGAAGCCGAGGAGATGACTGACGGGAACACAAAAGACACATTTCAAAGGGTTAAGATGGATGTTATACTTGCGATAGCGGAGGAAAATGGTACGCAGATCATGTAGGTGTTGTGCCCGATGTTTAGAACGCGCAGTAAGGTCATCTAAATAGGCAAGGATAATATGAGCTAAGTCATGGAAACAATAAGACATGGCTCGTTGAAAAGTGGCGCCAGCGTTTTTAAGACCAAATGGCATGACTCGGTATGCAAAAGTGCCCCATGGACTAATGAACGCAGTTTTAGGTTGATCAGCACGACGGATAATGAATTGGTTATATCCTGAGAAGCCATCCATAAAGGATAAAACCTCGTGCCCCGCACACTCATCAATGATTTGGTCAATAAATGGTGTGGGGAAGTTGTCTTTGGGACAAGCTTTGTTCAGATCGCGAAAGTTAGTGCAAACACAAATGGTGCCTTGTTTTTTTGAGAACGGGAACTAGGTTGGACACCCAAGTGGTGTTTTCAATGGGGTAAATGAAACCAGCCTGCCGGAGCTTATCGATTTCAGCTTTTATGGCATTACGTCTGGAAGGATGAATGGGTCTCAACTTTTGACGGACCGGAGTGGCATCAGGCCATGTGTCGATGTGGTGTTTGACAATGGCTAGATCGAGTCCGGGCATTTCTGAGTAGGACCAGGTGAAAAAATCACGGAATTCTATGAAGAGTTTGGTGTAGGCTTCAATTTCATCCGGAGTGCATTGAGCACCCATGGTGGTGCATTCTTCGATACCTGGTTTAATAGAAATGTCTATTTTGATGGTAGGAGAGATATTAGCCATATTTCCTTCTTCGAAAGCGTCAGGGGCAGGGATGGGGTTTTTGAACCAATCAACTTTATTGGGAATGAAGTCTTTGGATTCAAGAGCATATTGGTCATGTGATTGATGTGGTAGGAAGTATGCACGATGGTGCATATTGTCCCACGGAAAGTCAGGTTCGGTCATGGCTTCCATGATGTCTTCGTCAGACTGGAAGATGGGAAGAGTGGATGGCATAGGATGACCTGAAGAGGTAGAAATATCAAATACCTGATTTTGAGGGGAAAGGCTTATATTTGTGTCATTATGAGGGGTGACATCGGGGTCAGTAGATGAGTGGGTAGGAGAAATAGCGGGGGAAGGGACTAAGGGGTCGGTTGCCGGGGAACGCGGTGATGAGGAATGGTAGGAAATAGTGGTTGAAGGTTCGGTCATTTCAGTGTCAGAATAAGAAATGGTAATAGGGGTAGACGCGTGGTCAGGGGTTAAAAAAGGAGGACAGGCAAGCGCAGCTTTGAATTGGCGGTATGTGGCCAAAGAAGCATGATACTCGTCAAGGCGGGGGCAAAGGTGGGTATAATGCCCATGGAAATCGCATAAATAACAAGGGTGATTGGTGCGCAAGTTTTTAAGTTTGGGAAGGGAACCAGGGAGGGTGACATAGACCGCGGGGATATCAGATGCTGGAAACGTTTCATTGACCACGGTTTTTAGGTGTGGTAATTCGGGACAGGTATGGGTGGCGTGGTCGACAACATCGCACAAGGCACACTGGATGGGATGCTTGGGAAGGCGAGGAGGGGTGGAGTTTGTCAGAGCAATCGTGTCCTTTGGTGCCCCCCTATGAGATTTTTTATTGTTACCTAACACGGTTGTAACAGGAGGAGGTGTCGGATGAGGTGACTAAGGTGCTAGAGCAGCGGTAGAGGTCATGGGTATTGGTTGAACCGGGGTCAAAGTAATATATGGTTTAGGTTGACCGGGCGGAGTGGTGGCTGGGGGGTCAAGATACCAGACGGGTATACCCAAGGTCAAGTTAGGTAGGGAGAAGGTAGCCAAGATAGGGACAAAAGAAGCTCCGGGAGGGGGAGCGAGGAAAGGAATCTGACCAGTAGGAAAATGGCCAGGAGGAACGGGGCCGAGGGGGTTAAAATCGGCCGGAGTTGACCCAGTAGGGTAGAGGGGTATGTGAGGATTATTTGGGGAAGGAGATTTCGAGGGAAAAAGGCTGGCTAGCGGGGCTGAAGGGCTAGGAGCTGGTGGAGTTGGGGGAGGCTGAGGTTGCTGACTAGCCAAAGTGGGCTGTGTAAGGTCAACCCAAGATGATTGCATCATGCAAACGTTCGCCAGGGTAGGGTCTGATACAGTAGGAGGGTCTAGAAAGGTTCCAAGAAAGGAGGAGTCTTTATAGATGTCGGGAGAGACACTTGGCAAAGAATTAGTGACAGTAGAAATAGAGGACTCAGGGGAAGTCTGAGATTTGGGTTCATGATATGTTAACTGGTCGATGGTGACGATTGTTCCGTTATGGGAGAAAAACATCTTGCGGTGGGCTGCAGATGGGACAGTAGACATGGCATAGGTGTAACTACGCCCCAAAAGGATGTTGTAGTCAAGAGGGAGTCGATAAATTCAATGTTGACGCAAACAGTCTTTTCTGCAAGGGTAATAGGACAGTTGCGGAATAAGCCAATGGGCTGGGAGGCATGGCCGTCCCACGCACGAAGGGTGATTGTGGAAGGGGTCAGCTCAGGAGATTCGAGTTGTTGCCAAACTAAAGTGGAAATTACACAGGTAGATGCCCCCTCATCGATAACGCATCGAGCGATAGTGGCATTTCAGATTTTGACCGGGATTTGGAAAGAAACAGACGTAGGAAGTGGGGGTTGGTCTAGCCGACGGGCATCGAAAACAATTAACTGGTCATCAGCAGGGTTGACAGCACCCATGGCAGATAGTAGAGCCTTCTTTTGAGAAGGACACGACTGGAGGAGTTCCAGTGTTGAAATGGCAGCAGGAAATTGTGCCAAATCATCTACTATGTTGTATGAATGGGCAGTCCGACCAGAGGCAGCATTTCGGCGTAATGGGCCCTTAGGAATTTGGGTATGAACCTCAGCTTTGGGCGGAGGAATTGGCAAGGGACCATTGGGTGTCGATAGAGGCTCTGTAGGACCTGAGGATGGGAACTCAGGGATAGAAGGAACGGGAGGGTTGGAGTATTAACGAGATTGAGTTTGAAGGTTAAGATCGACGGTGAGAGGTTGGTCAGAGGCCATCATGAGAATCTGGTAATCAAAGGAACCAGAAGGAGAAGGTTGAGTGGGTACCGAGTCATGAGGTGATTGATTAGCTACGAGTCCTTGTTGAGGGAAAGGATCGGTAAACACAGTGGGTTGAGAGGTAGCCGTATGGGGAGGGATAGTAGGAGAAGAGTGTTGTCCCTGCACAGTGGCTTGAGACTCCCACATCTACCTCATTTGGGGTAATCAGGGACAATCATGAGTGTAATGACCGTAAACACCGCAACATGAACATGGCTTATTGGTGCGAAGCGACCTATCCGGCTTGGGCTGAGAGCCCTGTGGCTGGTTGGCATTGTTAGAGTCAATACAGGAAGGATTGGGTCTACGATTATCGGAAGCGAAGGGAGTGCCTTTCCTCTTTCTTTGCGAAGGAAGAGGAGGAGTTGCACCTTGCTCCGCAAATACTTGCCCTAGAGGGGGTGGTAAGTGCGGTTACGGGGGTAGAGAAGGCACAGGAGAGGGAGGTCCAAATGCTGGAGGAGCGGGGACAGTAGGCTGTGGGTAGGGAAAAGGTGTAGGATGGGCAAAGGGAGGAGGTATTCCAAATCCTAGATACATGCTACCTAGAGGGGGAAAAGTGCCAAAGGGGCTGGCCCCTCCTGGAGGGAAACCGTAGCCCAGAAGAGGTTGAGCAGAGGTATGCGACAGAGTGCCAATGATACTGTCAGCAGAGTAGATGCCCCCGAGGCGTTAGGGCCACCGGGTTTGGGGAGGTCAGGAAGGACAGTATAAACATAACCTGATTGAGTGTAGATAAGGTCATACTTCAAGGCTATTTGGAGGGTAGCTTCTTCGGTTTGGGGAAAATGGGATGCGACATATTTTCCAATGGGAGGTAAGAGAGAGCAAAGGAACCGGTCCATGTAAACTTGATCTTCAAAGGGGGGAGCATGACACAAGCTCCGTCTTCGTCGCCATTCCTGAACATGAGCGGAAAGACGGGTCAAAGAGGATTGATGAAACGAAGTCAAGAGTTCAGTACCAGTGTCGTATCGGAGAGGGAGCTGGAAATAAGATAAGAAGGCTTGGGCAATGGTTGCAAAGGTGGTATGGGAAGAGGTGGCTTGATCAAGATACCATTTGGAAGCTTCGCCAATAAGGGTGCATTGGAACAAACGAAGACGAATGGAGTCATCGGTGATGGAATTGGAAGAACACCACATGTGAAAAGATCAGATATGGTTGGGGGGATCGTCACTAGCAAGGCCTTCGAACTTGGGAATGTTGGAGGGGAGCTTGGTGGGCATAGTAGGCCAACTGTCATCGTGGCAGATAGAATCATTATTAAGTTGATTGAAGTCGGGGAGACTGAGGCCGGTCATATAAGGGAGCAATGGGGCAGTCGAGGTAGGTCCCGTAGTGGTTCCACTGGAAATGGACCCAACAATAGAACTGGGGTTGCTGTTGGTAGTAGGCCCTGAACTAGACATGGTGAAAGTGACAGGGGGAGAACCAGGAGTAGGGGGAGAACCCTAACAATCAGAGGAAGAGTCGGAGTGTGGACTTGGGGGAGGACTTACTCGATGATGACGGGAAGGAGGAAGTCGACCAACTGGAAACTGAGGGTGAAGGCCAAGAAGTCTCCTAGAGAGGCGCCTTGGGGGCGCAATGATGAAGGGAAGAAGAAAAACCGACAAGGGCAGGGAGGGACAAAATCAAGTGAGGTCAAGGGCAGAGAGGTGCAGTGACAATTGATTTTAAAGTCTTTTCTAGGCGGTGTTAACTAGGCGCTTCTTCACTAAGGGTCAGTGTGTGGCATGCGTTAATTTTAATTGTTTAAACCCAGACTTTTTGAGAGTAAAGGAAAAAGTGTGATGCGTAACTGAAAATAAATCTGCAGTAAATAAGACTGAAAGAACAAAAAATTAACAGCTAATAATGCATCAATCTAACCCAAGGAGGCGGGTCTCTCAAAACTAGTCAATAAGAGGGAAAAAACTAAGCAAAGCACGCGAAAAGGAGTCCAATAGATCGAAGGTCGGGACAGATGGGGATCTAAAGGAGAACTTTGCTGAAAAGAGGTGCAGAGAACAACAAATAGGCAGAGGTAAGGTTTCTGCTAAAAAGGAGGAGATCATCAAACAATAGAAGAGACAAGGCAGTGGCCTTAGAAAGGAACCCAAACAAAATGATATGAGGTGATTTGAAAGGGAGAAGAGCTGATCTAAAGGGATCTGACAATGAGGTATCAGATCTGAGAGAAATAAGGCTGAAACTCTGAGAATGCAGACTTCTGAAACAACAAAGACTCTCCCATAAAAAGTGGAGGGTACTAGAGCCCTAAGGGGCAAGATTCCCTCTTAGTTGAGTGAAGCAGATCAGAAACAGGTCTAAATAGGTAGAGACAGAGGCTGGAAAACCTTGACAGAAGCTTCAGACAAACCCAGAAAAAGTGCTGGAAAATTTGCAGAAAAAGGCAGGTCGCAGGTTTGGGGCAAAAAAGTGCGTCCTCAGGTCCAGGTCGCACTTTTTGGGCCGATAAGTGCAACCTACAGATCCGGCTCTCTCGGCAGCAGATTTCAGAAAAAATTGTCGTCTCAGCTGCGGCTGATGTCTATCACCTGCGCAATAAGGCCAGAAACACATGGAAGTTAAAAATTTGACTGTTTGAGGGTTTTAGAGGTGAAAAGCACCATAAAAATAGGAAAAACAGAAAATGGAAGAGAAACCCTAGGGTCTGAAATAGCTGGGTATGCAGGAATATATGAAACGACAGTGGTTGCAAAAGAAAACCCGTGTGGAGTCGCCAATTGTTAGTATGAATCTTTGGTCGCAAAAGACCACTTTAGCTACGCATAACAAATAGCTCTAACATCGATTATGGATGCAGAATATCTTTAAGTTTGCTACACAAATTCAGATCTAAGCACAAAAGACATTAAGTAGATAAAATATAATATGGCTCCATGCATCCAATGAACAAGACAAGAACAATGTATTTAAAAGAATTGTATATTATATTAAAGAATGGGGCACCTGAGAGGAAAACAAGAAAGGTGTTTTCCAGTTCTCCTCAATGGGATGGGTTCGTGAAAGTCCTCAGTGTTTTAGATCTAACATTCCTCTCTCTTGGTATTATGGAAAACCTAGACAAACATAGAACTCAATGGGAGCTCATAAGGCAAAAATAAAAATATGTGACCTAGTATAGATCCAGAGTGATCTAATGCAATGGAGGTGACTAATGAATGGGGAAAACCCTTCTATTTATAACAAAATATTGGGGTGTTCTAGAACTCGGTGCATAAATAAAATATTATTAATCAAATTCTAGAATCACCCTTTAGGAATATTTTATTATATATGTTGGAGGGAAAAGGGTTTTTGACTTGGGTCAATTCCTTTATTTATAAATAACAAATAAATAAATGATTTATTTATTATTTAAGGGAAATGAAAGGGATATAATTAAATAAATAATGGTTTATTTAATTATTTATGTGTGATTTAGTCAAATTTAACTAAGAATATTATTTAAATAATTATTTAAATAACTTATTCTTAGGAAATAACCAAATAAATAAGGATTTATTTAATTAATTTCCTTGTTTTGGGTTAAATATGACCAGGAAATATAAAAAACAAGTTATTGCGCATGGTGAAAGCAATTTTACTTAGGGTAAAATTGGTCTTACATGGTGTACTTAGGTTCATCTAATGATAATAGGTTATATGACCAAAAAATGGTGTAACAATTTTGTCAATAAAAGGATTCAAGGAGCATAAATGAAGGTTACAGCTATATTGCAAGAAACATGTTCCTAGTTTTCAAGATAGATAAGGGATAGGATAACAGAATATGACAACAAGGTTATGGACATCATCAAGGTCGAAGATTAGGAGGAGTAGCTATCAAACACAATATTTAATTTTCAGATAAGGTTGTTTTAGTCATAATAAGGAGTTTTACCCCTAATTGTATTAGGACTCTAGAACAGACAGTTAACTATCACATGTTATTAATAGTCAGTTTTGAGTAAATAGGTGTCAATCTAAGATATAAGTCGAATTCCTTTGAAGATGGATCATATTATCCAATGTTGTAATGACTCTATAAGAGAGATGAGATCAAATTCCTCAGGGAGGGAAATTTTGATGAACAAGCAGACTATGTTATTGTAGAAAACTGTGTGTTTTTATCATAATATAGATATTGCCTCGCTACTCAGGATTCAGAAAGAGTTTTTAATGTGTGATATTATTTTGGTTTTTTGTATCTATCTTTTTGTAGTGGTATAAACATATGTGACTTATAATTCATTGGAAAATGATCTAACTTCCTGCATATGCTTGTAAACTATGTTTTGTTCACTCTGTTTTTGCTTCATTGATACACCTAAAAACTCTGAAATGCTCTGACTTCCATGATGAGCTGAAGTTGACGTTTTGTGGGAAAATACCTAGAATCCATAGCCCAATAGATGTTTGTTGATCATTATTTCAACCAGTCATACACTTTTACACTATTTATTCCTAGAGTTAGCCATCTAATCCTTAATTCAAAATATCAAACCTAAGGAGAGAGCCCTCTCAGGTTGAGGAGGCTAAGCCTCAACTAAAAGTCTGGTTTGAAATAGTTACACTGAGGTAGCCTAACGAGTAGCCTATCAGGTCCTATTTTGGTGATAACACATTGTAGCTCTGCTAGATAACCTAGTCTTCTTGTGAGGAACTGATGCTGGTGGTGGAATAGGTCTAGCAGGATGACTTGGTCCTGCAGTGAAGACATATGCCTCAATGAAGGTCTCCCATGCAATGTTCAGCTGATTGAAGTGTTGAAGGACAATGATTTTAATCATAGAGTGATGGAAGAGGCTCTTCATTTGAAGCTCATAATCTTTGTTTTGCACTATGTTGGCCATCTTATCAATGCTTCTGTATAAGTAGTAGGGAAGGTTGAGAAATTTCACCCTAGTGAAATGAATAAGAAACCTGATATGATAGTTGTATAATGTGGAGAATTTGCCCTCACAAGTGAAATATTCATGATGATTGTTATCATGGAGGAAAACCTATTCAAAAACTGACCAAAAGGAAAGACCTTTTTGATTTTATCTTTGTAAGGTGCCTTGAGGTAAGGCTCATACAGCTGGGCATCCAAATCCTTAGTCTTAAACCATTTTTCACCCACATTGGGTATCCCTATTGTTGCTGCAATGATGCTAGTGGAAATGGTGAAATTCACCCCTGCTATAGTCACTTGGTCTTTTTGGGGGTTGCTAATGAAAACCCTGGTCAAAGTAGGATGACTTTGGACTCTTTGTACCTTCTCACAAAACTCAAATCAACCTACATGCTGGAAACACTTGACAGCTAAGGGAGATGCCATTAATTCCCTAGTGTCTGATGGCTCTAATCTCTGAATTCTCCCTCCTTTGTTATATGTTTTCTTATCTTCTTCTGTGGAATTTATTTCCTCCTCCATTATGCTCAGTTTTGTCTTGAAAATTCTAGGGAAGAAGTGGAAGTAACATGGAGTAGGATTATAGGGTTAGGGAGTTGGGATGAGTGAGGGAAAAATTGGGGAAAAGTGTAAAGGGATTAGGGAACCTAGGGAAGTAATGGGAGGGTGAAAATTTTAGGGAAATAGGGTAGGAAATTTTTATTACAGGGAGGTATCTAGCTGCCTAGGAAAGCACAAATAGGGTGGTAAGGTTTTAGGGAATAGGGCTTGGGAATGGGAACTGAGAGGATGTAATGGTAGTGGGGAGTAATTTAGGGTGTAGGGAGGTAAATGGGGTCTAGGGTAAAGTAATTAAGCTTATAAACTATGAATTAGGGTTTCACTTGTTTAAAACATGGCATAGAGGGTAAGGGAGGGTATGCACCATAAATTTGACACCACAAGCTGAAAGGAGGGGCTATAAGATGTGTACTTGCTTGAAAACAAGTGTAGAAACCCTGAACATGTGATGAGAACCTCTACAAGGAAGATTTGGGACCGTGACTCTGTTCTACAAAAAGTGTAGTGTATAGAGGAAAAGCGTAGCGAGTGACTGTGAAAAGCGCAACGTCCCTCCTGCAAAAAACATAGTGCCTTTGGAAAAAGCGCAACGAATGACCCAAAACTCGATTTTTTGAAGGAAAACTCAATTTTTTTCTTGGGGAACTTGGAGAGCTTGATGGTTGAGGATGCAAATGAATGATTTCTTCGTCTTTGGGAGCCTTTATACTTGTTGAAATTCCATTAATCAAACTTGGGGCCCAATTTTCCTTTTTGAAATTAACTTTACATTGCTTCTTTACCTTTAATTTCTGAATTAGATCATTGAAATGCATCTTTTGATGGCTTATGAACACTGATTGAATTTTGGAAATTTTCTCTTTGCTGATGGAACTTTGAGTGTGCAGCTACTTGGAACTCTAAGAAGTTATTACAAATTAGGAATCTAAAATTAAATTTTTCTCTGAAATCAAATTTACAAATCAAACTTGTTGATGAAGTTTATTTATTGGCACTCCTTCACTTGCTGGCCTTTATGCATGAAATGGTGGCTTGATGACCTTGGAAACCCTAAGACCTAATGGAGATTATGATAGAATGAAACCATGATGAAAATGACTGAAATAATGATGACAAGTCATGACTGATGGTACACTTAGCAAAGTGGTGAAATGAGCCAACTTGTAAAATTTTGAAAGGAGTGAGATCAAACCTAAATCTGCACCAAGTGACCAAATTTTTGCATGATGACCTAATGGAATGAAAAAAATTTCAAAATGGGACCCTAACATGACATGAAAAGTGTTTATTTGATCACTGGTGGAAGGATTAAAAAACTGACACTAACAATATCCATGGTAGTCTAAAAATTGTACTGGTATCTAAGCAATTTTTTTTTGGGTTTTGTGGGAAGTTGTAAGATCTACGAATTTGCTTAAGCAGGAAGTCTTAAAACCATAGCCATGGAAGATAAGTTCAATCAAACAACCCTTGAGATGAGGTAGAAGAGATATTTTCGAAGCTAGAAGAATAATCATTTATATCTCTAACAACATAACCTTCCTCATGTTGGCTCTAGAGAACAAGGTTAGATATTTTGAGGAGGATGGTGGCTATAACTTTGAGAGATAATGAAGACCTAAAAAATGAGTTTAAAATAGCCAAAGAAAGGAAAACCAAGTTCTAGTTTCATCACTTCTTCACAATATTTATTTAAAATGCAAGCAAAAGTAGACATCAAACATACAAAGGTGAGATTGTTGTTGTAAAGTTGAATAACTAGTTTTAATAGGTAGAATTTATTTCATTGTCCAAAAATCGGAGAAGAGAAAAAATTTGTATTTTCTTGATTGAAATTGTAGGTTTTAACCCTGTAAAGAAATTATCTGCAAATGAATCTTAAAAACAGAAAATAAAGAATAGCAAGAGCATAAAACATAAAACACATATACACAAAGATATTCCCCTAGATCCCAAATCGGGACGACCAGCTTGATTTTTCATTATATTCCTTTTAGTGTTACAACACATATATATACATGCCGAAGCATACATAAACCCCAATCCATTAACCCTGGATTAGAACACAACCATAGTTCCCTTGACCAGATCTACAAAATACCAGGGGCCGAAAACCATCATGCCCCAAAACCATGTGCAAATACATGCACAAAACCATGGGCGGGTTCGCCCACTGAAAAATAAGGACCAAATAACATTTCTCGGGGCGCTGCCCCAGACCCCAAATAGGGGGGGTTGCCGCCCCACCTTTGACCCCCCTGCTATGCTCGGCGCAACATACAATGGGGGCTTTCGCCCCCCCCACGTGTGACTAGTCGTGGAAAGAATATAACACATACCCAACATTCTCCCACTTGTTTTTTTATTTCCGTAGGGGGAAAAAAGAGAGCTTAGTCATTAGCCCAGCTCTACAACACCCATTATTTCTCTACACCAAGAGAACTTCTGAGTGCTCACAGACTTCACCAATGCATCTGCAATATTCTTCAAGGAGTCCACCTTTACCAGCAACACCCTTATAGCCTCAACCATATCTCTCACAAAGTGATATTGAAAATCAATGTGCTTTTTATTTGAATGATAAGCAGGGTTCTTAGCCAAGAAAATTGTACTTTGGATATCACAGTCTATCCGTATAGCTTGCTGCACCAACCCCATACTTGAACACAATCTCTGCAACCAAACTGCTTCTTTTCTTGCATGAGTGACTGCTATGTATTCTGCCTCTGTAGTTGAAAGAGCCACTACAGACTGTCTTTTACTCATCCAACTGACTGCACCTCCAAATAGGCTAAATACATACCCACTTGTAGATCTTCTTTGGTCCAGATCTCTAGCCCAGTCTGCATCAACAAAACTACTAATGTCCAACACTCGTTCCAATCCTGGTCTTCCCTGGTAGCATAAGCCATAATCACTAGTGCCACATAAATATTTGAAAACGCACTTCACTGTTGTCCAATGCTCCTTCCATGGGTTTGACATAAACCTGCTCAATACTCCCACTGCATGTGCAATGTCTAGTCTAGTACAGACCATTGCATACATCAGGCTACCCACTGCACTTGCTTATGGAACACAGGACATATACTCCTCTTCTTCTTGTGTCTTGGGACACTATTCAGCAGACAACTTTGTACCTACAAGAATCGGAACATTCACCAATTTACTATCCTACATATTGAACCTCTAAAATATAGTCTCGACATACTTCCTCTAGTTTAACCAGAGCTTCCTCTTTTCCCGATCTCTCTTAATTTCCATGCCCAAAATATAGTTTGCAGCACCAAGATCCTTCATGTCGAATTTGGAGAACAGTTGGGTCTTCAAATCTTGAATAACTTTGTCATTTCCAATCAATACCATATCATCCACATACAATACCAAATAACCAACACAATACCAATGACTTATATGACTTAAAATAAACATAGAGATCCTCCTTGCTTTTGGTAGCTTCAAGTCCCCATATATAGGTATCAAATTTCTGATACCACATCCTTGGTGATTGTTTTAACCCATACAGAGACTTCTTTAACTTGCATACCAGCTCTTTCTTCCCCTTCACCATAAAGCCTTCAGGTTGTTTCATGTAGATCTCCTCTTCCAGATCCCCGTGAAGAAATGTTGTCTTCACATCCATCTATTCTACCTCAAAATCAAATGTAGCAGCAATAGATAAAAGTAATCTAATAGAAGTAACTTTGGCAACAAGAGAAAAAATATCACCAAAATCAATTCTCGACACCTGTGAATAACCTTTTGCTACCAACCTAGCTTTGTATTGCTCCACCTTGCCTTCTACATTCATCTTCTTCTTAAACACCCATTTTCTCCTGATGGGCTTCCTTCCAGCCAGCAACTCCACCAGATCCAATGTCTCATTTTTATGCAAGGATGCCATTTCATCAACCATGGCCTCCTTCCATAGTTTTCCATCCTCTGAATCTATGGCCTCCCTGATGGTTCTGGGATCATCATCAGTTATATTTAAAGAAAAAATTGAACAAAAAGCAGATGGACTATAACTTTCTGGTTGTCTTCTTTTTCAAACCGATCTTCTCACAGCTGGAGTTTTTGGCTCTTCCTCTTCCGAGTCTTCTTCTGTTGTAGAGTCTAATTCATCCTCATTTATCTCAAACTCTATCTTTTCAGGTTCCTTTGCTAGGACTTCATGTTTAACAACATCTTTCACATTTCTAAACACCACATCTCGGCTATACACAACCTTCCTTGTTTCTGGGTTCCAAAGCTTGTAACCCTTTAAACCATCCTTATACCCAATAAATATGCACCTTTCATATTTATTATCCAACTTGCTCCTTTTCTCCTTTGCAACATGTACATATGCATCACATCCAAATACCCTCAGATGTGAAAGAGAGGGTTTCTTACCAGTCCATACCTCACGTGGAGTATTATCCTCCAACGTTGATGAAGGTGATATGTTAACCAAGTAACATGCAGTCTCCATTGCCTCTGCCTAGAATCCTTGTCCTAACCTGGTACCACTGAGCATGCTTCTTTCCTTTTCCATCAGTGTTCCATTCATTCTTTTTGCAACTCCGTTTTGCTAAGGTGTGTATGGAGTAGTCTTCTGTCGTGCTATACCACACTTCTTACATAACTCTTCAAATTCCTTCTTGCAGAACTCCCCACCATTATCTGTCCTCAACACCTTTATATTCTTCTCTTTCTGGTTTTCCACCAGAGCCTTAAATTCTTTAAATCTGTCAAAGACTTCAGATTTCTACCTCAAGAAATATATTCATGTATTCCTTGAGAAGTCATCTATGAATGAAACATAATACACAGACTTACCCAGTGATGGAACCGACATAGGTCCAAACACATCACTGTGCGCAAGCTCTAATATCTTGTTTTCCCTCTTAGCACCAGAAGGAAAACTCACCCAATTCTGCTTCCCATATACACAATGTTCATAGAAATCAAAATCCAAAGAGATATTAGACACACCTTCTACCATACCATTTCCATGCAGTATCTGAAGGCCCTTCTCTCTAGTATGTCCAAGCCTTTGATGCCAGAACATGGTATTTTCTCCAGAGACCGCTAGGCTTTCCGCTCCACTTTCGAGAACCACAGAATTGCACCCATCAATAATAGTGCTACCCTAAAGCTTGTACAGAGTTCCAATCTGAACTCCCCACATTAATACTAGTGCTCCTCGAACCATCTTACAGGCATCTTTCTCGAACACTATTTTTACACCTGCATCATCCATCTTTCTTAAAGAAATTAGATTTCTGGCCAATGCAGGAATGTGCAGAACACCAAGAAGTGTTCTAATCCTTCCACCTTGTAGCTTCAGCTTGAATTTTCCACATCTGACGTTTCCAGCCTTCTATCATCACCTAAGAAGACATCACTGCCATCATATTTATCATACTCGTAGAACCACTCCCTATGAGGAGTAAAGTGAAAGGATGCACCCGAGTCAATCAACCACGACTCATGATCTACATGTGTATTTGAAGAAGAAGCCAAATACACATCCCCACCTTCATCCGAGGTGGTTTTTTCTTCTGTAGAAGGAGCATCATCAGATCCCTTTCCTTTCTCAGGAGCTTTAGATCTCAGAAGCCCAATTTGTAGTGCCCTTCCTTCGCATTTCCAAGACACTCAGTAAAATTTCCGTGAGATTTAGATTTCCCCAGATTTAGATCTCCCACTCGAAACCTTATTCTTGTTTCTATTCTGGGACCTTCCTCGTACAGATAAGGCATCTCCATTCTGACCCTCCATATTTCTCTGTCTCATTTCCTCCGAGAGCAAGGCTGAGACAATGTCATCAAAATTCAAGGTAGTTGTATTGCTACCTATTGCAATAACCAGATTGTCCCACGAGTCTGGTAGAGAAAAAAACAAACTGATGCACTTATCTTCATCTAAGATTTTAATATCAACAAATGAAAGCTGACTTACCACAGTATTGAAGGCGTTCATATGCTCTGTCACTGAGTCTCCATCCTTCATCCTCAGGTTATACAGGTTTTTCCGCAGGAACAATTTATTCACCAGAGACTTAGATTGGTACAAAGTCCCAAGTTTTTCCCACAAATTCTTTATCGTAGCTTCCTCAGGTACATTTAACAATACCAAATCTGAGACACACAATCGTATTGTGCTCTTCGCCTTTCGATCCAACTTTTTCCAGTCTTCATCTGACATTGTCGTTGGTTTAGTACTTGGATCTACCGCGATCCACTGGTCTTTATCCACCAGTAGATCCTCCATCTTGAGCTTCCACAACGCAAAACTCTGACCATTAAATTTCTCAATCTCTATCTTTCATCGCAAGAATCGATCTCGTAGATCCCCCACTGAACAGGGTCTACCACATGCCTGAGAAAAAAACCCTTAGCAGCAAAGGCATCCCCTTGAATCCGAAACAACTATGATACCAAATGTAGGTTTTAACCCTGTACAGAAATTATCTGCAAATGAATCTTAAAAACAGAAAATAAACAATAACGAGAGCATAAAACATAAAACAGATATACACAGAGATATTCCCCTGGATCCCAAATTGGGACGACCAACTTGATTTTCATTATATTCCTTTTAGTGTTACAACACACACACACACACACACACACACACACACACACACATGCCGAAGCATACATAGACCCCAATCCGTTAACCATGGATTAGAACATAACCATAGTTCCCTTGACCGGATCTACAAAATACCAGGGGTTGAAAACCATCATGCCCCAAAACCATTTGCAAACCCATGCACAAAACCATGGGCAGGTCTGCCCACCGAAAAATAACGACCAAAATTTTTTTCCCGGGGTGTTGCCCCGGACGCCGAACAGGAGGGGCTGCCGCCCCCCCATGACCCTCCCGTGCATGACTAGTCATGGAAAGAATATAACACATACCCAACAGAAATTAGAGGTACATCCAATAACATAGTATGAAATCCACATAGAGACACTTGGACTAGAGTGTGATTACCCAATACCTAAGTGGGAGGAATTTAAAATTCCCATCAAGTACGTGTTCTACCTTATTTAGTATGTAGAATAATGGTGGATTCATTGACATCACTTTACCTAGAGGTAATGGAAACGTGTGCATAATTACACCATTGAGTTCATAAAATTTGTGATTGAGTTGGGTATATCTCCCAAGAACCTAGACATACTCCTTAAATATATATGGGGTCTACATAGTCAATTATAGAAGCAAGTGATGATATTTAAACATAATATAGTTGATGATGCCTATGTACATTGTACAAGAATAGTACCATAAGAATATAGGTAGTAAGCAAGGACAACCAAGTGGTTGCAAGCATAACTACCACTAAGATCCTTCCAAGAAGGGGAAGAAGAAGTGGAAAGATAAAGACAAGAACATAATAACCATTGCACAGAAGTGCAAGGATCCAAACAACCACTACAACAGTTGTAATAACAATGGTCAAAACTAGGATAATGGTTAGAATTACTTTTTAGGGATTATATATGTCGTTGATTTCCCTAAATTAAATTGTCAATCAGAGATCGTAGACTTCGAGTTACACTGCGTTTCGATTCAAGTTCTAAAAAACTTAGTGTGGAATTAAGTACGAAATGTTTAATTTCTATATCTAATAATCACAATCAGAAAAATTTAAGTGAAGAAACCTATTATGATATAATTAAATCTATGTCTTATTCAAAACTCAAATCACTATTCTACTTTAACCATGATTTATATAACTCAAAAAATTATTCAAAAGTGAAAGAGACAATTATCACTACTAATGTTTCCAAACCAAACTAATAGTAACTTAACTCAAAACCATTGCACAAGCTAGTTAGAATCATTGCATAAGTAATTCCATGGGGTTCTATGAATCAAAGAAAACTAATGATAACTAAACCAGTTCCTATAGGCTACCTGATTTAACACCTTCAATTTCAAAATACAGAGTCTAATTTTCTAATTTGGAGACAATCTAAATAAACTCACAAAATTTCAATCTAAATAAAAGCTTCATACAAAAGGAGAAGATAACCAGTGATCTATTTAAGTAATGGTTTCCTGAAAGTTCAAATGAATCTCACACATGAAATTGAAATGAATAAACTATGAATGTCATACAACTCCTAAGATGTTAACGAATGGTATACCTCAATAAAAAACACTCTTTCTCCATTGATTATAGACATTCCACGCAAAGCTTGATGCTACCGGAATCTTGTGTTATTGGTAAACATACATAATCCAAAATAATGAAGACACATTTCAATTCAAGTCGAGAGGTTAAGTTCGAAACATGACAATTGCATCTCCTTAAGGATTTGTTTTAAATTGAAAAGATCCTTTTCTAAGAATTCATGACTATAGATGTGCAATCATGAAATAATTCATGTAAAGGAGATATTAACAATAATATTCCTTTGCTCGCAAAGACTCAATGATGATAAAATTGTGGTTCTTCTCCATATTTGTGAAAATTTAGCGATAACTTAAGTACAAAATGAAGTATAGAAAGTCTAAGGTCTATTTAACAAAACGATTTTAGGAAATGAAGTACATAAATCCTAAGATCTATTTAACAAGATGATTCTGAAATGAAATGTAAATCTATTGACTAAAGCAAAACATACTTCCTATAGAATAAAATGGTTACAAGACGCTATTCTATGTTGTGGTGGGCCCTTGCCACTACCCAGAGAAAGTCTTAAACTAATTCAATTTCTTATGAATCAAAGGCATAACAAATACAGGAAAAATAGAAGCCGAGATAATAATTATATTAATTTTTAGTAAAAATATTAGTTTAGGAATTAGATCTTAACAGACATAATCAAGAATTGTACCACGATCATCAGCTCGACCTCAGCGTATATCTCCTTATAAAAAAATATGCATATGAGTATCTAAATTTTACATACAAAGTATCGGGATTTTTAAAGAGTTCAGCCGATGAAAAAATAGTTACAACTGATTGAATGAGAAAAGTAAAAATATAAAATTGGAACTAAGTAAAGCCATGTGAAATCTCCTGGCTAGCTTCGGAGAGATTGCAGCGGAATTTATCCCGATCGCAAAAATATCGATGAAACTGATTCCATGTTTGAGAATAAGGAGGCCTATTATGGGATTCGAAGGTTGACTGGGAACCCACTGCTGAGTAGAGTACTTAATGGGGTACAAAAGTAATTACATAATGGTAGGTCCAAAAATGATTTCCTGCTGCATCATTGAGAATGGTGTTAGATGATGTGTTGGAGTACTTGCTGACCTCTCCACGTGCCTCAAATTTCTGCAAGTCCTTGTAAATATTAGTCAAATTAATTCGGGAGTTACAAGTTAATTATCATCTAGTTAAATTAATTAAAGACATACGAAAAATAGCACTAAATAGAAAATATTACCTCCACTTGTAACGTAGTGTGGTTTAGATAATGTGGAGTGGTATTATGTTACAAAAAGGGTAAAGTAGGGTAAATTACAGTAAAAATGGTGGAATATGATGTGAAAAATGGGTACAAAAGTAGGGCCCAACATCCCCCCATGCCAAAGGGAATGCATTCCCTCATGCATATGTCCTTTTTACCCTCAACCAGTCATCAAAAAATAGGGCATCCCGTACTTTAAATTCCCGTTGTGCTTACTAAGAACTCCAAACCATGGTTTCCTTTCATTAATGGCCTTCGAAATCGCAGGGCTCACTCCTAAGCACTAATCCTCTTGGCAGGTCTCTATTGTTTCAGTTTCCAACTAACAAGGCGTTTATTTCTCAGGTTGAGTGCATCATTTTTGGAGACTAAGGTAGATTATTTTTCCGATAGTGTTCATTCATCGATTGCACATAAAGAAACATGGTTTTATACTTATGAGGCTTATCCTTTAGCTTTTTATTCTTTCTTTGTAACTTAGGCACTAGTAATTGCAAATCCTCCTCACCAAAAGATGAGGCACTTTTAGCCGATATTTCCTGTTGTTGAGAACTACTTCCCCCGTGAGCTGACCCAGTAAATGTACTGCTCTTCTTTGACTTAAGTGCTCACTTCTTCTTTCCTGGATTCTGATCATTTAAATCCTGTGGTGGTGAATTGCTTAGAAGGTCTTTAGTATTATCTATTGGATCATCCCCAACAGGCAGAAGGTCATATACTTCCTCATTGGCTTGAGAAGGGCTTTTCATCTCTCGTTTGAGAGAAGATAAAATAGTATCCCGCTCTCAGTCTTGAGTACCAGAAATGGACGGTTTTTTTTTGACATGCTTCATGTGCGTCATCGACCTTATGACAAGGTCGAGTTTTTTGATATTTTCTCTTTCTGTACTGGTGTAGCAGACACTGATGTCATTTCCGGCTCTTAATTGAATAGTTTCCTTTTCCTTTTCTTAAGGGAAACATTATTCCTCTCATACTATTGTTTTGTTGGTGAAACGAATGATTCCAAAACTTCCATTTGAGGCTTTTTCTTCTTTCTTGGTTGGGCTTCCTCAACTTGTACTCCTTCGAGAACAAGTTCATCTTTCTGTACCTTAATATTTTTACTTTTATTCCCCTTCGACATTGGGGTTAATTTTTCTATAGATGTACTAAGGTTCACCAACTTCTATAGGGATTTCGTTGAAAAACTCCATTCCTTTGTAGACACAAGATTTTCTACAGGGCTCTTACGTTTTTTAGAACTAGATTCGGTGGGAGCCTCAACTTCATGACTCTATTTCTTCGACCAGGGACTGTTGAGTCTTTGTTGAACCTTTACTTGGGTTTCCTCAACTGGAAAACTTTCCACCAGAAAATATTCCCAGGACTTCGATTGTTTACTTAACTCATGGAAAATCAATATTTTAATAATACTTTGATGGCACACACCGGTCTCAATATTTTTAAGAGTTGTATGAATCCCACTAGAAACCTTATACAAACTCTTATGTAGAAATTAGTATACACTAAGCATGCATACATCCAGATTCCCCTAATCCCACAATATTTAACTTCTTGCAAAATACAGAATCATTCCACCATTAATCTTTTGCGGAAAATTAATTGCACACACATGTGAAGCATAAATAAAAACAATCGCACATAACATAGTTGTTTAACAGGAAATCCTAAAGCTAAAAACCCCAACTATCATATATTATGTATCATGGAGATCATGTAACACACTCATACAAATATTAGTACATCAAGCTATCAGTAAAATCAATCGTCACACACTAATTAGTAAAAATCTACAAATCCATGCACCGATTTTTGCCCTCCTGTTAGCCTGCCTCCACTGCGCAATCCCTGCTAAATAATAACTCTGAATGAATTCGAATTACCCTTGCCTTGACTATGCAATCATCATTGGAAAATCCAATGTGTTTGTGATGCAATCAATGCATCACTATAATCACAATAGATATTCCATCTTGCCCTTTCACCTATCTCTCCACTGGGTCTCCATTGGAACTAACATGCACTGTAGTTAACTGCTATATTGTTCAGTTTATTAATGAGTTATTATTTGTGAATTAATTAACTAATTAATTAAATCCACTCTCACTAGTGTATCATTCCATTAGACTAGATACAACTAGCTCAACTGAGTCTAACTGAGTTAAACTGAATACAACTTCATGAACTACTCTTCCAACTCTGTCATAACTCTGCCACTTCAGTTATAACTGATTCCTCCATGCATGAACCACCATTTTCCCTTGGGAATTGCGTAATTCCCTCAACCAACTGATTTTCCAAATCTGTGCACTGAAATTAAGTGCTCCAAGAGAATAAGTTGTTGTTTATTGTCGGATTATTATTAAGAATTAATAATAATCGACACTTCTATTTTTAGATCGACGATCTATAAATAGACTTCGCCCAATCTTCTAAAAATAGAATTTCATCTATTTTTCCAACTTGATCAACCATCCACAAATAACATCCTGCAACTTCTAAAATACGATCACCATGTCTAAAAATAGACTTGCGCCAAAAATAGCTTGTGGGCCCACTTAGTGAAGGCGACTCTTTTCACTAAGCTCATCATCTTGTTGAATCTCAACATCTTATGCAAGAAAACTAGAAAATAATCTCAACTAATGTGATAAAGGAATACAACAACATACCTCCTTTCATAGGTAACAAATCTCTGTAATGCCGTGATGAGTGGGTGCAATTCCTCCTCCATGTAGCTATGTAGAACCCCTTTTTACTAGTTTATGGACTTGTAAGTTGGATTAAGGAATTTAGCGCAATCATCTGGCTCATGCGGTCCTCATTTGAAAAAATTCTCTTCAGTTAGTGGCAACCCAGTTGCCATTCTTATAGATTCCTCGGTCACTTTGAGATTCAAACTCACAATATTTTCAAATTTCCCATTAAAACTCTGCGCAAAGTCCATGGTCACTCTATCATTATAACCCTGAAACTTCTAAAGGAAACCCATCCATAATTTTTCTTTGAAAATAACCTTACACTTAGCATATTTAAGGCTTTTAGAGAATTGAATGAATGCAGGTTCGTGGTAGTCAGCCCCCATGTGGAAGGTGAAGCAATACTGGAAGTTATCCGAGAATTCAAGGGCTCACAAGTTGACTTTCCGCTGAAAATTATCACTGAGATAGACTATTATAATGTTGGCTTACACAAATTTAGATTTATTTTGGAAACGACAATTGTGAAATTCAAATCATCGTGTGAATTGGATGTGGTAATGATGAATCGATGCATGAAATTTGTGCCACATGATTAGAAATGAGGGGAAGGGGTAGTGGGGACATGATAGTACAAATATGGAAGGATAGGAAAATTATTACGATAAATGGAGATATATTATTACCAGCTTATCATTCATATACTTCAATATAGTCTAAGAAAATACAGATTTACCCATACCTTGATTTGACTACAATTAATGTTCAGGAACTAAAGAACAATGATGAAAGTTCCAAATTTGACCTTCGGTTGAGTATAATATTTATTGTTGAATCCTTGATGATAAATTGGTTTATGTAGCTATAGATAATTCAAAGTACTTACAAATTACCATCTTCGTTAATTTTGGTGTTGGTAGGCTGAAGTTGTTCCATGTATACTTCTTCTGAACTTGTTATATAAACTTAATAATAAATCATTCAGTACCCAATATTGGTTTAGCATAGTGCTAACTTAAGTATGAAATCCCTGGATTGAATTGAAAAATGAACAAAAGCCTTCTTTGATATTTCATGTAGCCAGTTGAAAAACTCTGTCTATAATTTGACTTCTGGTGGCTGCAACATAGTTTGAATCATCATTCCATGGATTCTAACCAAGCCTGGAATGATTATTTCCTGGGACATTTCATTTTTAGAGAGTATGAAATGCACAGAAGAAGACTCCAAAAAAAATTCTTTTCCGTACTTATTCTACCGAGCCCAAAAAAGAATAATTCTATACTCAGCGGATTCCTAGCTACTGCTACCTTATAAATTTATCGAGCCTGAGTTAGCCATTGCTCAAGGTATTCCTTTTTAGATAGTATGAAAAACCCAAAGTAGACTCCAAGGGGGTTTCTTTTTCGTAGTTGTTCTGCTGAGCCCAGAAAATAATAATTTTGTACTCAGCATATCTCTAACTTCTACTGTCCCATTAATATTTACGAACCTAGGTCATTCCTTGCTCGGAACATTCAATTTTAGGGAGTCTGAAATTTTCAAAGAGGGCTCCAAATTGTCCTTTTCTGTAAATAATCTATCAAGTCTGGTTAAAGGAATAAACTTAACCTTGACATATTTCCTCTTTATTATATGTGAGATGTGGAGGAAAACAAAGAGTTAGCTCACTGTTATTTTATATTATGTACATAAATATAGATATATAAAATAAAATAAATTTGAAGAACCAACAGGAGTTGGGTTCCCCTTTTGAACCAACTCCATTTCTGGATCTCGCATCACATTATGCAAAAATCCTTAATGAGAGAGTGGACGGTGGTATATCTTCAATCTATGACCATTTACCACAAATGAGGTATGATCATCATCAATATTTTTTATTTTGACTGAGCCATTATCAAAAACTTCATCCAGTTCATAGGGTCCCAACCATATGGTTGAGAATTTCCCTTTGAAATGTTTAAATTTACTATCATATAATAGTTCCCAATCTCTTTGTTGAAATAACTTTTTCTTAGTGCACTTATCATGCCACCGATATCTTTGATCTTGTACTAACATGGTCCATTGGAATTCATCTTTTCTGATCTTGTCAAGTTGGTTCAACTGAAGTATCCTTTTCTTCTGGCCCTCATTTAGATCCATTCCTAATTGAGTAGCTATCCATAATTTTTTTATTTGAAACTCAATGGGGAATAGCATCTACTTCCCATATACTAACTCATAAGGAGTGTGTCCCATCACATTCCTCCAAGTTATCTAGTAAGCCAACAATTCCTTGGGTAATTTATCAGCCTAGTCACCATAGTGAATTTGAATTGTCTTGGTGAAGATGGATTCCAAGATTTGTTGGTGGATTCGACCTTTCCATTTTCCCGAGGATGGTGTGGAGTAAATTTCTGGTGCTTGATATTATATTATTCAGTAATAGTCTTCACTAGTTTGGATGTGAATTGCGTCCCTTTATCAGTGACAATCTCTCTAGGTACCCCAAACCGAGTGAAGATGTCCTTAAAAAGGAAATCTACCACGGAATTCTTAGTGGCAGAATATAAAGCCTTGGATTCCACACAATTTGTCACGTAATCAGTACAAAACAATATGTATCTATTCTTCTTGGACATGGGAGAAATAGGCCCCACAAAATCCAACGCCCATTTCTCAAAAGTTTCTATTGATATGTGAATTTGGAGAGGCATTTCATCAGTTGGAACCAGTATCCCCATTCTTTGGTATACATCGCAATTCGAACCGAACCTTTTTGCATCTTTGAAAAGAGTGGGGCAGTAATATCCCACATGTAGAACCTTATAGGTTGTTCGTTTATCTGCAAAATGGCCACCACAGGGTTCACTGTGGCAATCCCTCAAAACATCAAACATCTCATATTTCCACACACATCTTCTCATGATTAAATCAGGTCCTATGCAGTACAAGTCTCCCTCTATCCAAGAATAATTGGCACTTTTCTACACAATATTATGTTTTTCCCTAGTGGAAATATTTTGTGGCAACTTTCCTAACACCAGATAGCCACAACAATGAACCAAGGAGTGTGTGTTGAGACAAAAAATAAATTATTATCTGGAAAATCATCTGGAACTAGTACTGAAGCTCTATCCTAAGTAATTTTCATTCGGGTTAAGAAATTTGCAGCCAAATTATCTCGTCCAGGCCTATGAATCATAGTGATATTAAATTCCTGTAACAAAAGTAACCATCTTGTAATTCTAATGTTAGTAATGGGCTTATTCATAAGGAACCTAATAGTAGAGTGATCGGTATGGAATTTTTTTTCATAACCACTAATATAATGCCTAAATTTTTTTATGGCATGGACTACTGCTAATAATTTCTTTTCGATGACTGTATAATTTAGCTATGCAGTTGAGATATTTTTGCTAACATATTAAATAATGTAATGAAAGTGATTCTCACTTTGAACCAACACAACTCCAAGGGTGGTGTCCAATGCATTAGTATAAATGTGAAAAGGGAGAGATCGATTAGGTCCTCTCAATACTGGAGTGGTAGAAAATTTATCCTTCATTTCTTGAAAAGCATTCTGAGAGTCAATATCCCATAAAAGATCAACATGTTTAGTAAGCAATTTAAACATAGGTGTTGCAATTTTAGTGAAATTTTAAATAAATCCCCTATAGTACCCTGCATGTCCCAAAAAACTTCTTACCTCCTTCTGCGACATTGGAACCAAAATATGTGATATTACCTCAATTTTTGCAGGGTCAACTTTTATCCCTTCTTGTGATACATGATGTCCGAAAAAAATTCCCTTAGTCTTCATCATTCTACATTTAATATTACTAAGGGAAAAATGAGCTTCTTTACAATGAATCAATACTTTTTCCAAGTTTTCCAAAGCTTTATGGAATTCATCACCATACACTATGAAGTTGTACATATATACTTCCACACAGTCATGCGTCAGATCAATAAAAATAGCTAAACAACTCGCTGAAAGGTAGTTGGAGCATTGAACAAACCAAAAGGAAGAACTCAGTAAGCATATGTGCCCCATGGACAAGTAAACACCATCTTCTCTTGGTCTTTTGGGGCTATTCGAATCTGATTATAGCCATTGTACCCATCTAGAAAAGAGAAATACTTTTTCCTTGAAAATGTATCAAGCACCTGATCAATAAAGGGTAAAGGAAAATAGTCCCGCAAGGGAGGTTTTTTCAGCTCTCTATATTCAACACAAATTCACCATTTACCATTTTTCTTGGGAACTACAACCAAGGGTGATATCCATTTACTGTCAGAAATACGATATATAAAATTCACACTTGACAATTTTTGCAATTTATCCTTAACAATCTCTTTTAGAGTTGGATTCATTCGTATTTGTAGTTGCCTAATAGATCTAATTTATTCATTCGTGTAAATGTGATGTTTACAAGTATCGAGATGAATACCTTTCATGTCCAAATAATCCCAAGAAAATGCTCCGGACTGTTTTTGAACCATATTTTTTACCTGTTGTTTCTGTTCCAACTCTGCACCAATGTACAACATTTTTCCAATGCCAATTTCAATAGCTTGAGTACTTTCTTTCATTGTTTTATGTTGTTTTTAAGGGGTTTTTTTGTTCTTTGAAATCTAAGGATGGTTAATCTAAAGCTATGGAAATACTTATGTGACTGTAAATGTATTTTAGAAGGAAGAAAATAAAGTGTACCAAAACTAATCAAATTTTCATAAAAACATACCAAAAATTGAGGGCTAGTTTAAGACCTATTTTTGAAATCAAAGAATCTATCTAATCTATTTATTAGTCCTAATCCATGGATCTATTTCTAAAACTAAGATTGAGAATTACAATGCCTATGAAAGCATAAAAATGAATCAACTATTGTACATTTGGTTACCTCAACATCCAATTGTCAGGCATGACACTATTGAGATAGGGTTTATCAACTGTTTGTACTTTTAGTTTTCTAAGGTCCTAGAACATAAAACAAAGAATGCAAATGAAAATATCTAAGATGTGTTTAGTTACTCCAATTATTCAATTTGTAAAGAGTGACCTTCTTGAAGTAATGTTTGAGTAACTAATTACACCTATTTGAACTAAAGAACTAAGAAAACTCTGCAAATGGAAAACTCGGAAATTGCATTTCATTAATCATTCAACCATCTCATATGAAAACATGATTAGATCAATACCTTCTAGAGTGATTTTTAGGAAGATTTTTTTTGCAATTAAGTGAGGATATTTGAAAATAAAAGCATGTAAGATCTAAAATCAACTAATGTATAATTGACTTGTCAGCCACATTCAATTGTGAAGTGTTTAACCTCTTGATATGCCCTTGGAGAAATCAATTATACGTTAGTCTTTGGCAAGAAAATAACAATAAGAAAGATAACTTCAACCACCGTATGTGTCATATATTTAACCATTCAATGTAGGATTAACATATTGAAAATAGCTTTCATCAACATCCATTGATACAATTAATTGATAGTTCTAATCTAAGAAAATAAATGGCATAACAATAAAGAAAACTAGATAACTATGAATTCTTATTGCTCCAAAGCAATCAAATTGGAAAATAGATAAGACACTACTTTCTTGAGATGCTTATTAGGAAACTTAAGATTACACAGTGAATTAACTCTACATTTGAAAGTAAAATAACAATTGCAATGAAAAACTAAACTATTTGCATGAATCCAAGTAAAACAAACTAATTAATCTTACAAATTTATAAAGGGATGCACATGGTTGATGGGGGCCCTTCCATTGTCCAATAGCATTCCAACTTGCAAAAGTTCACATTCTAAAACTAACTAATAGAAAGAAACTTTCTTTATTGATAAACTCACAACTCAACATCCCATTCCATCTCAAGCCTTGTTACAAAACATTCTATAATTCTTTCTCTTCTTATCCTATTTTTCACACACCTTGATAGGAGAAAGCTTCCCTATTTATACAAAAATATGAGAAGCTATCTCATTAATGAGAGTCCATGAATCTCTCCCCATATCTCTAGAGTTACAATCTAAATAGGAAATGATAAGACACATGTTTTCTTAGAGTTTCAATACAAATAGGAAATGAGACACATATCCTCATGATCCCATGATCTTCTCCACTCAAATTCGAATTTGGTTTTGGGAGGCCACATAAAGTTCTTTTACAAGCTTCCTTTTGACCTACACATGGCAACAATCTCATCCCACTTGTTAGGTATAAGCATATGCACATTATTTTCTAATTTTTAACCACAAATTCACTTAAAAATGCTAAGAATTAATAAAGTTTGGAAAAACATAAATGTAATCCAATAGTGGTAATGGTAAGGTACATGTAATGAAATGGAGGTGGAGTGAAGGTGATAATATGGAAATATAAGTGAAAATTTAATGGAAGTGAATGACAATTTCAAGGTCAAACAGGTATTCCCAGGAAGCTATTGTTACCACTATGTCTTCTAGGACTCCCATAGGTTTAAAAATGTGTTTATCTGCCATCTCCATCACTATGGGTGTAGGCTTTACTTCTTGTAATTGTAATAATGTCATGGTATCAATAGGCATGGAATTGATGGCTACCCCCAAGTATACTAGAGTATTGGGTAGAAGATTTCCATTGATTTCTATGGTTACCACATGGTTCTCTAGATCATTGTATTTTGTTGGTAAACTAGATATCATTTTTGACATTTGGCTAGTTACCTTAATGTTCTGAATTTTACTTCTCTTTCTCCCTAGTTTTTTTATGAAAAGATCCTTAATGATATTGGTATAGATAGGAATGTCTCTAATAGATTTCTGCAGAGGAATTTTTATGCAACTATTCCTTAATTAAGATTCCAAGTTGTATTCCATGGGAGATTCATTTTTATATACACGCAATCTCTCCACGTAAGGAGGCTCCCTAGGTTATTCTTGTGATTCTTTTAGTTCATTGTTTTTCTCATTTTATGTTTGTTTATTATTTTTGGGTTTTATAAGGGGCTCCTCCTCCTGAATGATTACATCTGATTTGTTTTTATTAACTTTTTTTCTTATCTTAATTGAATTTCTTTACAAGGAAAAACAACAATAATATATGTAGAAAAAAGGTTACAACTCAATATTTTGTACAGGTTGAGGAGGTCTATTTTTAGGATTGGAAATTAGTTGTGCAGGCAACTGAGTTCGGTGAGGAGGGTTAAGTGATTTTTTCACTTGTTGTGAAGATGAATTAGAGTTTATAGGAAAAGGAAAGAGTTATTTTACTGGAGGTAGCAATGGAATTGAAGGTTGTTGGTAGTAGGATGAATTATATCCTTGCTAGTATTGAGGAATATTAGGTGTGTAAGGCATGCAAGGTGCACATTGGTACTGGAGGTATGCCTGGATTTGAGTTTGAAATGTATTCCCATAAGGACTTCCTCTCCACCCTTGGTTCCAAGGTGAACTTTGAGGTGGCTGAGTAGCCATGAAGGATAAGGCGGTTGAGAATTCCATGACTGATTTTGGGAAAAGCCTTGCATATTAGGATCTTGATAAACATTATGGTTTGGCCCTCTCCATGATGGTTTTTTGCTTGTTTGGGGAAATTAACTAGTCTCAGCCCCCCCTTTATAAATATCTTGTAGTCTAAGAAGGAATGGGAATTGATTAGTGGCATGCTCTTGTGTACAAATCCTACACATTTCTACCATATTAATGGAGCATTCTCTTTCAGCATGCTTAAGCCTACATTTAGGACATAAAATTTCCAAGGCACCTTTTTCTTATTCTTGTTTATTTCTAATTTGTAGGGTATCTAAATGGTCACTAATGGTGTTTAAGATGTCTATTTTAAAATTTTCCATAAGGTTTCCCAACTCAACTCTAGTGACACCACCTTGTATTGATTTCGAATTTCTAGACACATAATCCCTTGGTTTTCCTGGATTATTTTGCCTACCTTAGCCTGACTTCTATAATAGGCTCTATATAATTCAACTAGTTCAGTAAAGGGTTTTTATAGGTATCACCTAAACTTAGGAGATTTAGTGTTACAATGCACTTTTCCCTTAACCCCTTCAAAAAGAAAGTACTAAAGGTTCTCTCATACAAATTACCCACTCATGATTTGTGATAGTTATAAAGGAACCTACCTACATATTCCTCTAAACTTTCATCCTCCATCTGTTGCATCCTAAAGATATCATTAACATCTCTAATTTTGTAGTAGTCTTGATATTTCTTAAGGAAGACAAAATTCATGTCATCCCATGAGTAAATGGTGTGCTCTCCCAAGCTCATGGACCATCTTAGGGCTAAGTCTTTTAAGGTGGTAGGTAATAGTTTAAGCTTATGTGCAACATCATAATAATTATAGATTCTACACAAAATATCAAAAAAAAAAAAAAAATCAAACAGAAACGAGTCAGGATAATTAGAGGATGTACCGTGGAAAAGTGGAAGAGAGGCTAGGGGTATATTGTTCATATTGATATTTCTGGTGATGTCCAGGATAGGGAATCTGAAAGTAGTTTTTGCACCATCTTCTTGTTCCTGAGGTCCTCTTCTTGGTCCATATCTTCTATCATTATCTCCTCTGACATGAATTCAATCATTACCTCCAATTTGGTTTTCTCCATTATTTTTGTTTTCCTCTCCTTTGTTGGCCATATTTACTACAGGTTAAGAAGTAAGCTCTGGTATAAAGGTTCGACTGGAAATGGATTTTCCTGAATTGAGCCCAATGTAACAAGGTCTCAAATCATTTCGAGGTCCTCTTGTTGCAGATTCCACATGTGGAATTACCACCAATTTTGTACCTACAACAACTCCCAAGGCAGTTTGTGTTTGTCGTGGTATACTTTGAGGTTGTTCTCCCCCCTTCTGATGTTCTATTACTTTTTCTGATGCCACTTTGTTGGTGGAGCTTTCTACCTCCTCTCTGATACCTACGTAACAATCAACTGGCTTAGTTGGGGATTTTTTGTGGGACCAAATAATTATGAAAATGATTTCATACATGCAATAAATATACCCTTAATATCCCTAGGCCTACCTTTACTTTTGTGCATAAGAAAAAGAAAACACTACAAAAATTCACTAAAGACAACCAAAATTTGGAGAAACCCCACCATAATGGATGCGTGGCTCTTCACTCACGTCTTACCGTATACTCTCCACCCTCTGATTGTCATGCAAAATCCTTCGCACACATAAAATCTAAAGAAAATGTTACCTGAACTGTTTGCAACTCCTCGAAAACGGTGCCAAAAATCTTAGGGATTTTATATGTCTTTGAGTTCCCTAAATTAAATTTTCAACCGGAGTTCATAAACTTCAAGTTGCACTGCATTCTGATTTAGGTTCTAAACAACTTAGTGTGGAATTAAGTATGAAATGTTTAATTTCTATATCTAACAATCACAATCAAAAAATTTGAATTGAAGAAACCTATTATGCCATAATTTAATCTATGTCCTATTAAAAACTCAAATCACTATTCTACTTCAACTATGATTTATTTAACTCAAAAACTTATCTGAAAGTGAAATAGGCAATTATCATTATTGATGTTTCCAAACCAAAATAACAGTAACTTAATTCAAAATCGTTGTAAAATCTAATCAGAATCGTTGCATGAGTAATTCCCTGGGGTTCTATGAATCAAAATAAAACTAATGATAACTCAACTAGTTCCTATAAGCTACCTGATTTAACACACTCAATTTCAAAAGACAGAGCTTTCTTTTCTAATTCAGAGATAATTTAAATAAAATCAGACAATTTAAATATAAATAAAAGCTTCTTACGAAAAGAGAAAATAACCATTGATCTTTTCAAGTAATGATTACCCGACAGTTCAAATGAATCTCACACAGGAAACCGAAATAACTAAGCTATGAATGCCATACAACTCCTAAGATTCTAACACATGGGCTACCTCAATAAATAACACTCTTTCTCCACTAATTCTGGAAATTCCACACAAAGCTCGATGCTACAAAAATATTGTGTTACCCGTAAACATACATGATCCGAAATAATGAAGACACATTTCAATTCAAATCAAGAGGTTAAGTTCGAAACACGATAATTGCATCTCCTTAAGGATTCGTTTTAAATTGAAAAGCTCATTTTCTAAGTGTTCGTGACTATAGATGTGCAATCACGAAATCATTCATGTACAAGAGATATTAACAATAATATTTCTCTATTCGCGAAGACTCAACGATGATAAACTTGTGGTTCTTCTCCAGATTTGTGAAAATAGAGTGATAACTTAAGTACGAAATGAGGTACAAAAAGTCTAACATCTATTTAAAGAAACTATTTTGCGAAATGAAGTATAGAAATCTTGAGATCAATTTAAGAAGATGATTAATAAATGAAATGAAAATCTACTGACTGGAGCAAAACATACTTCTTACAAACTATAATGGTTACAAGACCTAATTCGAAGTTGTGGTGCACCCTTGCCACTACCCAGAGCAAGTCTTAAACTAATTCAATGCCTTACGAATCAAAGGAAATAACAACTACAAGAAAAATAGAATCCTAGATAATAATTATATTAAGTTTCAGTAAAACATCAATTCAAGAATTAGATCTTAACAAACATAATCAAGAAGTGTGCCACGATCACCAGCTCAACCTGAGCATATATATCCTTATATAAAACTATGCATATGAGTATCTAAATTTTACATACAAAGTATTAGGCTTTTTAACGAGTTCAACCGATGGAAAAATAGTTACAACTGATTGACTAAGAAAATAAAAAATAAAAAATCGAAACTAAGTTAAGCCATGTGAAATCTCCTGGATAGCTTTGGAGAGATTGCAATCGAACTTATCCCAATCATAACACTATTAAGGAAACCAATTCCATGTTTGAGAATAAACATGCCTATTATGGTATTCCAAGGTTGACCGGGAACCCAATGTTGAGTAGAGTACTGAATGGGGTACAAAATTAAGTGCATAATGGTAGGTCCAAAAATGGTTTCCTGCTGCATCGTTGAGAATGGAGGTGGACGATGTGCTGGAGTACTTGTTGACCTATCCACGCACCTTAAATTTCTGTGAGTCCTTGTAAATATTAGTCAAAGTAATTCAAGGGTTATATGTTCATTATCATCTACTTAAACTAATTAAAGACATACGAAAATAAGCACTAAATAACAAATCTTACCTCCACTTGTAAAGTAGCGTGGTTTAGCTAATATGGAGTGGTATTATGACACAAAAAGGGTAATGTAGGGTAAGTGATAGTAAAAATGGTGGATTAGGATGTGAAAAATGGGTGAAAAAGTAGGGCCCAACAATACCCAAAGATGAATGAAAAGAATCATAAGAAGGATGCCAAGAATAATAATATGTTAGCCATGGATTTAGACAACTAGGTAGAGAGGAAAATGGATGTATAAGAAAAGGTTATTTGCATTATAGTGTAGAACGAGGTAAACTTAAGTAGCCTTCATCATAAGGAAGATAAGAAGATGAATAAACTCTTATATATATATATATATATATATATATATATATATATATATATATATATATATTTATAGGTCAAGAATACAAAATTGGACCCTCTATTCAATTTTGGTTCACGAACCAACCTCATAGCAGAAGATATGATTAAATAACTTGGATTATAAGTTCACGATCATACTAACCCATATCAAGTGGGATGACTAAATAAAAATTCATAGTTAAATGTCACTAAATAGTGTGAGATTAAATTTTCTATAAGTGAAAACAATATTATTGAAGTGGATGTAGATGTAGTACCACCTGATGTGTGTGATGTAGTGTTTAGAATCCCCTGCATGTATATGAGGGATGCAATCAGCATGACGAGACAAATTTAGCTCCACTTCATCAAGTGTAAGAAATATTTCATCATTAGTGCACACATAGGTAAATCCAATATCTTTCTAGAAAGTGCTAACCAAGGGAAAAAATGATTAGTTTTACTAGAAAACTTTTATTACTTTTCTTAAGGGAGAATCAACTAGGTGATGAATTGGTAAAATTAAAGGCATCTTTGAGGGTTGTACTAATGATTATAAGTCTTACTTGGAGATGTTGTTATAGGAATATAGATAAGTGTTTCAAGTACCTAAGGGTCGGTTAACTCCTGAGAGGGAAGTGGAGCAATAGAAATAATTGTCACTTTTCTCTCCATTTCCAAAGATTAGGTTGCATAAACAATCCATCCAAGAATCACATAAAGTGAAGAAATAGTTGTAACAATTGCTAAAGTAGGGAGTAATTTTACTAAGCACCTTACCTTATGGATCACCTATCATCAGGGTACCTAAAAACAATGGTACTTGGTGAATGTGTATTGACTACAGAGGTTTGAATAACATCACCCTCAAGAATTGGTACCTTTTACCCAAGGTTATGGTTTGTTAAATCAATTGTAACCCTACAAACCCTTCAAGTTGGACCAATAAATTGATGAGTAGGTCCTATCTACCATAGAGTACATAACAATAGAAGCTTAGGTTGAGTTGGTAGAAGATAAAAATTTTATAAGTCTAGAACTATTAGACATACCGTAGCATGGAAAATTTTAAGGACGAAATTTTTTCTTAAAGTTTAGAAACATTAGGCTGGTGAATCTAACTAGTCTCTAATATGCAAATTATAAAATGTTTGGAAATATTTTTATGGAAATATTCAAATTTCTAACGATTTTATATAATATTTATTTAGTTTTGATGATTTTTAAGGTAAAATAATTTTATACTATAAATTTTGGGTGAATCATTTTTAGAGAAAATGGAAATTGGTGATTTTTATTTTTTATTTTATTTATTTCTGAAAAATAAAATTAAAAATTAAAACAAAAAATAAAAATAAAAAAGTATGGAAAATTAGTCCACCTATGAATATTAGATTTAAAATTTTCCATAGTGGGTAGCATGAACACTCGCAAGTTGATTTGAAAGGAATATTTCCAATCAACTCCAAATGGAAATTTAGAGATAAGGTAGAGAAAATATTTCCTCACCTCATTCACCTCATTCAATAAAGGATTTTGGGGACCAAAAGCCTCCCTAAATGCGGAGGTATGATCAAGAGTGGTTCATTATATAATTTTTCATCGATATTGATAATTCATAGGTTATAAAATCGAAAGAATTGGCTTCTAGGGCCCATTTGAGGGGTAGGACAAAGTTTTGTGATCAGGGGTCCAATTACTTATAGAGTTAGTTGAAGGGAACAACAACACTTTTGGCGATAAAAATCTACAAGCATATTTCTTAGCCTCTGAGTACTATTCCACAATAAACTCTTTTCAATGTGATGAAAATCACACCAATCAAAATTTGTAAACATAAGTTGTACTTCCCAAAAGTTGACCTACCCTGTTGATCACCATGGTACAAAGTGGATGCCATGTCATGACCAATTACTCAAACATGTGTTGCTAGTCACATATGCACTTTCCAAATAATTATAGAGGGTCTAAGACCCTAAAACTAATTGATGGTTTACACGTGAAAAAGCCCTAACCCTAACCTTAGATGACTATCAAGCTATGTTGAATGTTGGACCACTAAGAAATGAATGGCTTCCATTCTTTTTTTATTGTCATTGTTCCATATTTGAGAAAAAACATATAGGAGTGGGATGTTGAAACTTAACAGAGGTAGAATATTTTACAATAAAAATGTAGGCGATAGTGTCCATGGAAACTCCATAGTCATAGTGCATCTTTCTTTGTACTCACATTTCATAACACTTGATAATGAATTTATGTCCTTTGAATGCAATATTGAAAAAAAAAACTAAATAAAATAATAGGGCAAGAGAATAAGTTGAAAACAATAGGGATTACATTAAAATATAGTTAAAGGAAAAAAACAAGGATTAAACAACTAATTGAGAAAGGGAATTTTGATGATTTAGGAAATCTTGAATTGATGGACAAGATCGAAGAGTTAGATGAAAATATAAATAATAATTTGTTCCTAGATCGCTTCAGAAGGTAAATTGGATATAAAACCCATTAAAGAAGAAATGAATAAAACATAGCTATTGACTGGATCAAAATTGTTACCTCAAAAAGAGAAATCTAACCTTTAAAACCCATATTTTTGCATGAAAATATCAAAATCAACCCCTATTTCAAAAATGGGTGTTGATGGTAGCACCATCTTTTTCGAAGTTAAATTATGACATTCTATAACCATGACCTTAACAATGTCATATTTTTGTTAAAAAAAACCTTAAAATCGACCCTTGAGTTGAAAAGTGATGTTAATAGTAACATCGTTTTTATGTCAAGCTTAAATTTATTTCTTCGACACCTTCAAACTTTAAAATTAGTATTATTGCCACCAAAACCTTAAAATTAACCCACATGGTATTCCCATTAACATCTAATTTTTACGCATTTTTTTAAATTAAAACTTTAAAATCCATTATTCTCGGAACCAAATTTATATTACTAAAATAACATTCTCTCTTTTTATTAAATTAAATTTATAACATCCAGATGCAGGTGAGTATCCCACTACTGACAGCTGCCCCATTAATGAGGAGTGTTGCACTTAGCAAGAGCAGGAGGAAAGGCACGTGGCGGCAAGGTGTCAGTGAGAATAATAGGTTGCAAGGATAGGGTAATAGAAGAGATTCATACTCCAACCACAACATGAAGCTCGGGATGATAAGTGTCGTGAATTTCACCCCGGGGAGGTCTCCTCTACATGCTCCAGCCATTAATATGTGTACTCCTGAGCACACCATAACCTACTACATCCTCTGGTGCATCCTCATGAAGATAATTTGTCATTACGTCAAGAAATCTCCCTGGAATGCCTCGCTCTGTATCCATCTGGTTCAGGTTCTGTTTCTTAGGATGCCTAGGGTGAGAGAATCATGTCGTCACAACCATCGGGGGTGGAGAGATCAGAATGCCTCCAGCAGTTTCAATGAGGAAGAAAATTCTCCCCTGCATCTATATGAAAATTTTGAGGAAGGGATTCCCAGCCATATCTAGGAATTGGTTGATCGGGTGAAAGAGGAGAATCGGCAAACCACGAATTCTCACAGTGAGTCTGCAACAACTAGGTATTGGAACATGAAAAATCTCTTTTCCTAGTCGCTCTGGTAAAGGCAGCTAGCAACGAAACGCATTAATGGACTCATTCTCAAAGGCCACTTTGCCTCACTCGCGACCACCCAAATCTGGGACACCATGGCCCATGGCAGGGAAATTTCTTTCCCAGTTGGTGGAAGGAGGGAGGCTAAGCTTCTACACGGCCTGCCATAGGAAATCTAGGAGCCCTCCCGCTTATTGAGTCAAAAGAAAATCCAGGAGGTAGATGAGGACATGGTTGAGCTCAACAGTAAGGCTTAGCGCAAATCAACCATCTTGAGACATCCACCCCAACCATACTTCAAGATTCATGGTGGCTATGGGAATCAGCTTGTCCTCTCAGCACGCAGTACCAACACCAATCATCTTGAAGGGTATCAGGCCAAATCTTCATCGGATGGGGAGCGAGTCACAACCCCTCAACTTCCAGTAGTAACCCCTTCTCAGATTTCCAATCACCCTCCAGCAGTCACCCCTCCTCAGTAAGGCACTCAACAGGAGGAAAAGGCCAGGAAACAAACCACAAAAAACATAGCTCGTCCAACGTTTCCCTCCTCTCTGTATGCTTGCTGGATTGAGGAATAAATACCGACTGAAGCTAGCTCTTAGCAGGTTTTTTATGTTCTTCTGTTACTCTATTTTGGGACTTAGCCCTATGTTTCTAAGCACTCTATATTTTTGTGCCTATAATAATCAACATAACTCTCAATATCCTAGGGTGGCAGGGCTGGTTTCCATTTGTCAAGAAACCCACTACCTCCCTAACCGACTATAATTTAACTCTATATTTTTTGTACCATTAATAGATGAATAGACTACCACTTTACAAAAAAAAAAACTTAAATTTATAACCTTTAAAAATTATAATTCTAAAGCTTTTATATATATATATATATATATATATATATATATATATATAATAGACATATAATATAAAATGATAATAATTATTATGTTTTCAAAACCATTAAAAATTATCCCAATACATTTAATTTAAAATAATAAACATTAAAAAAATCCATAAATAAAATAAAATAAAATAAAAATCATCATCAGGATGAGGATGTTGGCATCACAAACCTCCCACAAAACAAATTCTTCTTCATCACAAGGATGAGAGCATTGACACCCCTCCAAATTCATGAATTTTTTGTTTTAATATAAATTTGGTTTTCATATTTGTAATAATTAATTTTATTTATTTATTTTTGTTTTTTAAATGTCTATATATAAAATTAAATATGTATTATATATATATATATATATATATATATATATATATATATATATATACTTGTTAGCTATTTTTTTATTAGATGGTTGGTTTTAAAATTTTGGTTTTCAGGATACTTGTTAGTGGTACAATTTTAAAAGACTTGTAATTTTATTTCCTAAACAAAGAGTGTTATTACTAGCATAATTTGTTTTCTTTAAAGGTTTAATTGTAACGTTATTGGTTATTACATTGAGAGCTTTTTATATATATATATACTTGTTAGCTATTTTTTTATTAGATGGTTGGTTTTAAAATTTTGGTTTTCAGGATACTTGTTAGTGGTACAATTTTAAAAGACTTGTAATTTTATTTCTTAAACAAAGAGTGTTATTACTAGCATAATTTGTTTTCTTTAAAGGTTTAATTGTAACGTTATTGGTTATTACATTGAGAGCTTTCAAAGAAGTTATGGCGTTAATCTCAATTTTTTTAAATGGTGTAACTATTAGCTCCATTTTTTTATTAAAGTATTTATTTAAATATTTTTGTCTAATAAGAAAAATGGTTTTACTAGTAAGACCACTTTTCGAAAATAGGGTAAAAATAGAAAATAAATGTAACCTCGAAAAAAAAGAACTCTTAAGGGTTTTCATCAAGTTGGTAACTACATCATAAGCTAATAGAATTAGTCCACAAATGTAATAAGAACCGTCAACCTCATATTTTGGTTTAAAAGAGAGACAATAGGGAACTCTATAACCAGTTAAGGAACTAGAGTTACTAATTTAATAAATATGTCTCATGAAAGCAATAAGGTTGGGTGTTGGTTGTGTTGGTTGGTGAAAATGTGAAATTGGGTTACACTTTCTGCCTTTTTTTTAAGAAAAAAATATCACTTTTAGAAGTTCTTTAACTTTCTGCAAGCCAAAAAAAAATTCTGTTTAGAATTTTATTTTACAATAAAAAATAAAACTTGTCAGAAATTTTATTAGCTTTCTATTACTTATTTTTTGGAATTTTTTTATTCACATTTGATATTCAACTTAACAATTCTTTGAGTGTGTGTTGTTTAACAATCAAATGATTCATAAAAAATCATGTTGAGACGTGTTGGTGTATTCTTTGAAAACTTGGTGTTTTTTAGAACAATAAATGTGTTACAACAATCTAGATAAATTCTACCTCGATATCGTTATATTTACAAATCCAACTCATGCATATAATAATTACTATAATTTTGTGAACTGAACCAATATGAAAAAACTGCATATTTTGAATATGTTTCAGTTCGCGTCAAGTTTCTCAACCTATTAGCTATAAACTAAAAAATATAAAAACTACCCATTATAGATAACGGGCCAATATAATGCACCACAAATTTTTCATCTTTTTTTACAATGTATTTTGGGAGATATATAACTTTGATTTCACTGAATCATAATGACATTCATAATTTTTTGCACCCATTTTATTACAAAATTAATTAAGCTTAGTAAATATCTATGAAATTCTATAAAAGTTATATCTTCTGAAAGTAGATTTAATTCTGCAAATGCTAGCCTTGGTTCCGAAAGTTAATTCATAAATTTTGATCGAGTTTAACCATTCCAAAGTTGAAGAAATGTGTTCAAAGCCGAGCTCCAGTGTAGTTGCAGACGTTTTAGTTTGGCTAAACTTTTGTAACAATTCGACCATTTTTTTTTTGCCACTCCGTCCCATTAGTTTAAATGACAAAAAAGTTCAGCTGAACTTTTTATAGAAATTCAGCCGAAATTTTGCTCGCAAATCCCGTCAGTCGGAAAAAAAAAATCGATGAAGCCCCTAAATAAAACAAATTTCGAAACTATATGAATAGCCGAAAACAAAAACAATATTTTCGCACATTTCTTCATTTGGGTTGAATTTGCAAAGGAATTTTTTTGGGCTGAATTTAGAAAGGGAATTTTTTAGGCTGAATTTGCAAAGGAAATTTTTTTGGCTGAATTTTCAAAGGTTTTTTGGGCTTAATTTTCAAAGGACAATTTTTTGAGGTATTTTTTTAAGTGACGTTTTTTTATAGTAAGTGTTTTGGGTTGAAGTAAATCTTTTATAATGTTTTTTTAAAGTGATTTTTTATCTAAATTTTTAAAGTGAGATTTTTTTGTAAGACTTTGAAGGAAATATTTTGAGCTTCATTTTTAAAAGACATTTTTTTAGCTAAATTTTTAAAGTAAGTGTTTTGGGTTGAAGTATGTATTTTGTGCACAATTTTTAAAGTGATTTTTTGTCTAAATTTTTATAGTGAGTTTTTTTATAGGATTTTGAAGGAAATATTTTGAGCTTCATACTAAATTATCATGTTAAATCAAAGAAATTGCAAGAGAAAATATGATCGAACAAGATACACTGAGGCTCGTAGAGAACAGGGGAAAGAACCTCGCAAAAAGAGAGAGAGAAGAACACTCAAATATTGAAAGGGAAAATCAACCTCAACTAGAAGTTGAAGCAGGTATGTAAATGTAAATATTATAAATCATACTTCAAATTTAACTAGTGTATTGTGAAATTTAATTTTTATTTGATGAACTAATTTGAAAAATACTTTGCAATGTAAACAGAGAGAGATATTCCTCATAAAATTGATGATGAGATAGAAAATTTTGAAAGAGAAAGTGAAAGAGATATTGAACCAATGATTGAAGATGTTGAAAATATTGAAATAAATTCAAGCGAAGAAAATGAATCATCAGGTATGTATATATATGTTGAATGTGTATTATTGAAATTATACATATTTATTAATTTAATTATTTATTGAATATGTAAACTTATTTTGTACATTTAATTCTAATATTTATAGATGAAATCAATATCGATGATGAGATGTTAGAAAATGTTGACACTGACACATATGGAGATAAAAAAGCTGACTATGTTATACGATATCGTGTAAGTGAATTATTGATATGTTCTTCAAAGATGAAAATGTGGTAGTTCAAGTCCAAACTTTGAAAAGTCTCTTAACATCAAAGAAATTAAAGGAGGCTACGAAGTTATTGGGTATTTGAAAATCAACAAAAGATAAAAAAAATAAAGGAAAATGTGATACAAAATATAAATAGTGCTCTAAAGTCAATTGGAAGATCTAGAAATAAAATTGATTTAGATGTACATAGAGAAATACAAATGGCAATGGTTTCATCAATTACTAAAGAGAATCATTTGGTAAAATATATGGCACAAGCATTAGGGACCTCACTAAAAACTTTGCACAAACATCCAGAAATTTTGATTGCAAATAGATTTAAATGATGAACTTGCTTGTTGGACAGTTATTTGTAGGAAACCATACAAATATAGACTTGGAAAAGATGTTAAAAAACTAATATATGAATATTGGATGAAAAATTCACGTGTTTCACCAAAAGCCAGGGATGTGATGCGACGAAGAATAGGACGGAATTAGTACGAAGAACATGAAAAAAATATATTGTACACCACTCAGATAGAGTTGTTCAACAAGTTCATAGAAGAGAATCGTGAAATTAATGTCTCAATCAATGCTTTTGTGCAACAAAAACCATGGTATGTTAAACCTATCAATGTACGCAACACTTGTTGTTGTCGTTATCATGTGGAATTTCAGTTATATTATGACACATTCCTTAATTTTGGTAAAACATTTTGGAAAAATTCACCTCCTCCTTCTACTATCCATGATTTCATATCTCAAATTCTATGTGCAAGAGAAAGCCATGAATTATTTTACTAAAAGAAATGTGTTGGTGGTAAAAAATGCAATCATTGTGGAAATTTGACTTTATTTCACAATAAATATCTTATTGATATAAATGGTTAATCATTTTCCAACATAAAAGTGAAACGGAAGAGATATGAATATATTCATACATGGATTGGTTCAAGTAGTACTACAAGTGCTAAAAGGATTGATTTACAAGAAGAAGAAATATTTGGGATAGAGTTTTTGAGAAAGTTTGAGGTAGAAATTTATAAATACATCAAACATTCCGATAGAGCTCGATGGAAGGACTTGAAATTAAAAAAATCCCGTGAATTTTTTCCACTAGGGACCATTTTATCAATAGTTTATTTTGTAGAGAATTACAAATTTGTTCCACAAAATGAAATACGGAGTGAATACTATCATTCTGACCAAGTCTCCATGCTTTTCCATGTTCTATATAGAAACGTTGAACAAAATGTTGATCATATAGAAAGCACCAGTGAAAATCAACAAGTTATTAAAGAATATCACTTTTATATCAGTGACGATCGTACACATGATACATATTGTGCACAACATTGTTTTTATAAGATTTATGACCCATTGAAAAGTCGTGGAATAAAATTCAATGAACATTGGATATGGTCAGATGGATGCGCATGTCAATTCAAATCTTCATGATCATTCTTTTGGGTGTGCCGTATTCATATTAAAACCCACATTAAACATTATTGGAATTTCTTTGAGACTGGTCATGGAAAATGAGAACATGATGGTGCAAGAGCATGTATAAAACGAGCACTTCGAAGATATCAAATGGACCACTCTGCACACCAACTTGTCTCAGCCGAACATATTGTTCAAAGGTGCATCACTACACTAAGCCATGAGTCTAACTGGTCTAGGGAAGTACGAAGGTACATGTACATATATACAAATTAACTTTCATATATATAAATGTAGAACTTTAACATACATGATCTAATTTTTATGAATTTTATAATTTTAAAAATTATTTATCATAATGATTATCTTTGATTTTATTTTGAATAACATATTTATATTCTTGTTTGAATTTTCCATATAGGTTTTTTTGGCATATTGAGGTCTAAGATGTAGATAGATCAATTGGAAATGACGTTGAAACAATAAAAGGGACTCAAAAATTGAATTCAATTAAAACAAAGGAGTACCAAAATGTGTTTGCATTTGATAAAATAAAATATTCTTTTTTTTGTCATGTTTGCATAGACGACACAGAATCCAATGATGTCTGTGAAAATAAAATGTATGTAAAATATTGGAAACATACAGAACTAAATACAAAGGGGAAAACGTATGTTGAAAACTTTGAAGAAATGCAATCAGAGGAGACTATAGTATCATCTGAAGGTGATCGAGCTTATGATATTGTTAGAGAATGTAACATTTCAATTGCTTCCAAATGATAGAGATCTAGAAATAGATAATAAAATAAAGTACACATGTTAATTTTAAAGTTACTTTTCATGTTAATTATGATCTAAATTTATGTACTTGTTTTATTGTATAGGAGACGTTTTTGTTGTACTTGCACCTACTAACAACGTAGAAAATGTTAAGTACTATTTGATGCGTTGCACTGAACGAAAGATGAAATTTTTGGAAAACTATGAAGATAATGGGTTTATATATGACAGAGGGGCTATTATACTGAAAGGTTATTTTTTCCAACAAACTCATAAAATTCGGGATTTTGTTTACTTTAAAGACTATTAAACTGATGTCATAAGTTGTCAATATAGTCACTTGGTGTGTGCAACACACATAAAGTTGATAGAAGTTCAGTCAAAGTAAAAATTGAAAATTAAGAAATGGAAAATGTCAAAAGTTGATCATGAACAGATCATTGGAGAGGCATTTGATTAGAATTTTTTTTTATTGAATTGCCCAACTATTTCTTCTCCTTGAATTCATCTTTTAGAACTTACAGAACTCAGGTAGAAATTGTTACCCTTTTTTTTGTGCATTCATAAGTTTTACATTATTATATGTATATTTTATGTTATGTACAAGTGTTTTCACATGTACATTGTTTTGGCACATGCACACAACAAGTACTTTATACACATGTACACATACATGTAGATTCTCTAGTCTTAAATGATTTTATACATTCTCTGGTATGAACTAGTTAATTTTATGTCATTATTGCGAAAGGTATGTATCTAGCATATTTGATATAATGCAAATTTTAAGTTATGATTTTGTTTTAGACATCTAAAGAAAATTATAATATTCATTCTTGAATGCAAAATGTGTGGTACATGTTTTGTAATTTCTAATTTACTATCAATTGACATCCACAGTAGCCTTTCTATGTACATTAATGAAAAATGTTGTGTACTGGATAATTTTTAATGCAATTTTAAAATTTTATGAAATTGTTTGACACATCTATGTACACCTAGAATTTTATGATTTTTTTAGATGTACATTTGTTGGAGCGGGGCTCCCTCAGCTGCGAATTTTGTGCATTTTGGTATTATTTTGTCTTGTGTAGGGGTTTTGGGCGGGTCAAAGCCCCCATTGTTTGTAAATGGGTCAAAGGGTAGACCTAGGGTCCACAAACCACAGTTTAAGGACCATAGGATTTCTAGGCCATGTTGATATAAATAGATGGGTAAGTTAGAGTCAAAAAGTAGGTATGTATGTGAATTGATGCTACGCGCGAATTATTAGATTTGTTTTGGGTTGGTTTTGGGAAGGACTCTTGTTGGTTGTGTACGTGGAGATCCTCAGTCTTGCTGTGTGCGGACCCTGCTGGTTGTGTGCGCAGGCGGTATTTTGGGTTGTAACTAGTTTTTGATGCGAATATATGTGGATATAGTTGAAGTATCTCTGTGTTATATGAATCTACTGTGCTACTGTTGATGCGAAGCTGTTATGTCTATTTGAGCTGCGTATGCACCTATGCTACTAATTCAAGCTATGAAAGTACCTGTGATATTTCTTTAAGTTATGAAAGTATCTTTGTTTCTGGCATAAGTTTATCTGTGATCTATTATTTGATACGTTCATGATATTATGTGCTGATAATTGCTGATACGCATGTGGATGCGAAAGTACTGACTAGATTGGTGGATGGTGATAACTCTGTTATGATTAATTATGGATTATACTATTAAGGAACTTGCGAATAGACCTGTTCTGTGTGAACCTAATAGGTTGCGAACATAGATCTGCCGTGATTACCTACTCTCTCCCAAGGTGCAGAAACCTGGTTCCAGCACCCACCCATACTACTTCAGGGGAGATCTTGGCCTGCGAAAATAGATCATTGCCAAAAGGGCCAGTAGTATAGGGGTTTTTTGGCAAACCTTAACCTCTGAACCTGGGTCAGGACCCCTTAAGCCAACAAATGGTTCCGTTGCTGGGACCGGGAGAATTTTGAGAGAGAGATCAAGTAATTCCATGAGAATAGTGGAGACCTGAGAAGCTAAAGATCGAAGAATGTTTCGAAAGACAAATTTATGAATTTTCTGTAAAAGAGAATCATAGCGCGAAGATGACAGCTGAGAAGTGGAAAAATAAGTACATCTTTACGAAAGTATACAAAATTTTCTTTGTAACCTTTGCACATGAGCTACAGGAGTGGCTAGCCAGGCTCGTATATTTCCAAACATGCTGGAAGGATGAACGAATCATTTAGTGGACCCAGAGTTGATTCAGCAGTTGGAGAAGGATGATAATACCATCACCCATACCGTATATCACTGGGTGGATAGCGTGCTGGGGGGATTTGTAACAGATTTCATAATCTATCAGTTCGTATCATATTCTGAAGCAGAGAAAAGGTTCTTCAAAGGTCTTTGGGGTAAGTTCTTGAAAAATTTTCCATTACTAATCAAAATATTACTGTGCTAAAAGAGCATTTTCTGCAACCACACCGAATGAATGAAATCTGATCAGAACAAAAATTACAACGCGAAGCGGTAAGTACTATCGGGTCAACCAAGAGGGGGATAATTCTATCTACAGCCCACTAAGAGAGCCTATTGCGCACGTAGGAATTAGCCCTCTAGCTACACCCCCTTCGATTCAGCATAAAGGTAAGAACTCACCTACACCTCTGCCACCACCACCAGAAGACGAAATGGCCAACCATATGAAGCTACCCACCTTCAAGGGCATAGGAGATGAAGATATGGAATGGTTTTGGTTTGTATTAGAATCTGTATGGACCGCGCAGAATGTAGCTACTAACGCTGTGAAGAAAGCGCAATTATCACTCGCCTTTGAAGGAAGGGCCTTGGACTAGTATATGGGGTACGTAGGTCAGCATGTGAACCCGTCCATCCAAGACATTAAGGATGCCTTAAAGAAAAAGTTCAAGAAATCTAAGTCCTGCTATCAGATAGTAAATGACTTAAAATATTTCAAACAAGGGCCCTCTGAATCTGTGTGGGAGGCAGATCAACGACTGAAGAAGGTGATTAGAGACGGGGTATGATGATAGCCAACACAAGGAATGGTTCATATCCATGTTATTACCTCACCTGTGCAGACCTTTAGGTCAGCAAGCGATTACAACGCAAGAGAAGGCCCTAGAGATTGCTATGAAACTGGAGGCTGCGCCAAGAGATGATGCCCAATTTGGGGTGCAATAGATCCAGGGACAGTTGGAGGCAATGCACCTGGAAATTCAAAACCTGCGAAAAGAGCGAGGGAAATAATCTAGCCCAGATGTATGGTGCATATGATGCAGGGTATCTGGCCACTCCAAGGATCAGTTCCCACTACTGACAGACTACATGTAGGCTAGGGAACCCAGTCCATTGCGCCCTAGGGAGGCCATGGGACCAAGTGGGCCAAAGTTATGGTACGATGATTGTCGCATAGCTGGACTGCATGATACCAATCACTCCCCCGCCTTGGTGCATATGTTCCAGAAGTGAAGCAACAATGGTGTAGGTTTTTCCGATCAGTAGGAAATGATGAACATAACTACTAGAAATATGATTTAATGATAGACTGGGGAAACCTATACAGGGTATAGGCTGACCCTTCCTCATCGAGATCCCCCTCAGGCATAGGAGGCTCCCCAGCTAAGGGCAGGGGAGGGGGTAGGGGTGGAAGCGCATGTCAGGGAAGGGGACAACTAATTTTTTATAATTGTGGTCAAGTAGGAAACTTTGCAAGGGACTGTCTGAATCCTGCATGACAATCTTGCAGGAATTGTAGACAGCTGGACCATGTGATTTAAGAATATCCAATTCTGATAGAAAAAATGCAAGAAATGCAGTAGACACCTACGCAGAATGTGCAAAGGGTTAAGGCTGAACCACGTGACGAAGGACCAAGCATTAATGTCATAACACACAGTGGCATGGCTACTGGGGGAACTAAGGAGAAATCTGCAGCTAAACCTCTTATTTGAAAGGCAGCTGTCAAACAAGAAGTTTTGAACCTACAGAAGGAAAAGGAGACCTTTTTTGCAGCTTGCAAAGACTTTACTAAGGATGAGGCATCTACTTCTCAAGCTCTTGCAAATCTAAAAACGGATGACAAGGTCAAGCCCTTTTTGCAGGCATGTATGAAGTTGTTGCGCAATCAAAAGGAAATAGAAAATATCTAAGCACTAATAGACAGCTGCGTAGAAAAAGCTAACCCCTTTACAGAAGTTAAGGATGTGAACAAACTCTATAAACATAAGAAACAAATTGGTCAAGAAATGTGGCTTACTGCGCAGATTGGTGACTATGAGATGGATCAGGTCATCTTGGACCTCGGGTTAGATGCGAATGTCCTGCCTAAGTAGACGTGGCAGAGGATGGGAGAGCCAAAAATAGAGTGGTCCACTATTCAGTTGTGCATGGCTAACCAGCAGAAGATCATACCATTAGGGAGATTGTCGAAAATACCGGTAAACATTGCAGGAGTTAAGGTACGCGCTAACTTTGAAGTAATCCAGATTGTGGACGATGCAGATCCTTACCCTGTGCTTCTAGGGCTAGATTGGGCTATTGATATGAGAGGTATTATCAATCTAAAGAAAAGAAGCATGGTCTTTGAGAATAAGGGTACTAGGGTGATAATCCCACTAGACCCTGCGAAAGGCGAGTGGTATACAGAACCGATGCGCAAAGAGGAGGACATGGATCACCTCTACAAATTAACTTCTCCGGACAAAGATTGGATCAATCCTACAGCTGATGGTGTGATTTGCTGGGAAAAGGACAGTGAATGCCTCTCTAACTCTGATGGGGAGATAGAAAACTGGCAGAATCGGTTACACGATTTCTCTGCGTTGCGCTGTCTTAGGGTCACAAAGAGCTTTCAGTGTATTTCCTCAGAGGTAAGAGACTTGCCCTACATTGATGGTTATGATAGCATTAAGGAGTTTTTGTGAACCTGTGAAGTAGAAGTCCCAAGAGAACGAAGGATATGGGCCCTTAATCTCGCCATGCACGCAACTCCTGTGAGATGGTGGGACATGCATAAGGGTGCATTCCGAGATTGGGAGGAATGTCGTGATATGATGGTCTTATATTTTGAGCCTTCGGCTCACCTGTGTGTAAATACTTTATTAGGGCTAGGGAACCCGTGCGAGCACTTATCCGCTTGGATGCAAGAATCGGGTGAAAGGACTATAGAGGAATGGGTCCATTTGTTCATTCATTCCTTGGGGCCGATCCTGACCGCATGGTATTTGGACGCCGAATTACACCAATGCACCCGCCACTAGGAGACCCTGAAGGAGGAGTTTGAAGGGACATTCGGGTTGGTAGGAGGAACGGAGGCGCTATGAAGATCTATAGGACATGGATGCATTAGTATTTAATGAATCATGCCCGTGCGCAGCACATGGGGCACCAACGTGGGAAACACAGATGTGGGATATTGTTAACTACCACAATTTATTAGTCGAAGAGTGTGATGATGACCCACGAAATGTATCTATCCCAGAGTTGGAGGGAGAGCGCGCAGTTACTGGACCCCCACTATAGACTGTTGATGTCACCAAGTCTTTGAAGCTGCGTGAATTCAACATTGAAACCAAGGCGCAGCCTAAGTTGGCCAAAATTGGGGACTACTGGGATGATGATACTATGGGAAAAGTTTCAGAACTCCTCACGGAATACCAAGACTTATTCCTGACAAAATTTTCAGAGCTCAAACGGATCACAGGGGACCTAGGAGTTATGCGTATCACTTTGAAACCAAATGCGCGCCTGGTAAAGTGGCGACCTTATCGATTGAACCCCAAGTATAAGTAGAAATAAAAGGAAGAAATTGACAAAATGATCGTCGTAGGTATCATCAAACCAGTCAAAAAATCAGACTGGTAAGCCCTATGGTGGTTCAGGAGAAAAATACTAAGGGGGAGATACAGATCTGTGTTGACCTCTGCAAATTGAATGACACGTGCGTACATGATCCCTTTCCTAAGCCATTCTCAGATGAAATCCTTGATAGGGTAGGGGGGCAGGAGGCATACTCATTCACTGATGGGTTCTCGGGCTATCATCAGATTAGGATCGCACCTGAAGATCATAGAAAAACCACATTCACTACTGAATGGGGTTCATTTCAGTACACCATTATGCCATTTGGACTCAAAAATGCCCCCGCCATCTTTTCGCTAATGGTAGTTGCAGTATTTAAGGAGTTTATCCACAAGTTCTTGGAGGTATACTTTTATGATTGGACGGTATTTGGGTTAGTTAAGAGTCATGTCTTGAATCTGCGTATGATGCTGGATGCCTGCAAAAAGCACCAAATCTCCTTGAATATCAAGAAGTGCATATTCTGCGTACCATTTGGGATCTTATTGGGTCACATAGTTTGTCGACGAGGGTTGATGATCGACCCTACCAAGGTGGCGGTTATCATTAATCTAGCAGTTCCTACAACTGAGAAGCAGTTGCGCTCCATCCTTGGACACACAGGCTACTACCGGAAGTTTATTCAAGGGTATGCACTAATCACAATGCCTATGGAAAAATTACTGAAAAAGGAGGTATCCTTCTGTTGGGACAACGAGTGTCAGAAAAGCTTTGAGTTACTCAAAGAGAAGATGGTATCCGCACCTATCCTCATATTTCATGATTGGTGGAAGGTGTTTCATGTCCATGTCGACGCTTCAGGAATCGCCCTAGGAGTTGTCCTGATGCAGCCAGGGGAGGGGGACATTGACCATCCAGTTGCGTTTGCCAGTAGGAAGCTCTCTAGTGCGGAGCATAACTACTCCACTACAAAGCGTGAAGGGTTAGCCATGGTGTATGCCCTACATAAATACCGACATTACTTATTGGGTGGCCATTTCAAGATGTTCACCGATCACTCAGATTTGAAGTACTTAGTGAATGAGCCTATGTTGGGAGGGAAAATCTGTCGATGGCTCCTATTGTTTCAAGAATATGACTTTGAAATCATCATGAAGCCAAGAAAATTAAATGTTGGGCTAGATCACCTATCTCGAATCGAAAATGGTGAAGAACCAACCAATCTAGAGGAAGGACTGCTGGATGCGCAGCTATTCGCTATTAAGGTAGTAGATGCACACTTCGCCGACATTCACTTCTTAACTATGGGGATGGAAATTGTAGAATATTCCGTACAACAGAAGAAAAAATTGGTAACCCACACAACGGATTTTACCATTATTGCATGTCACTTGTATAAACTAGGAGTCGACGAAGTGTTGCGCAGGTAGGTCTTGGGACATGAATGACATGACATCTTAAAAAAAGCTCATGGGGGCATAGTAGGAGGTCACTATGCAGGAAAGGCGACAGCACAAAAGATCCTAAGAGTTGGACTATGGTGGCCCACACTGCATAGTGACTCTCATGACTATTGCAGAGCTTGTGACACTTGCCAAAGGACAGGGAGACCATCGTGCAGAGATGAAATGACTTTACAGCTACAGATAGCCCTGCAAGTGTTCGAAAAATGGGCCATAGACTTCGTTGGTCCCATCAACCCGTCCAGAAAGAAGATAAGTATGCGCTACATCATCACTGCGACTTATTATGTGACTCGATGGGCTGAAGCACAAGCTATGAAGGATTGCACTGTAGACACTGCTGCGCACTTTATTTTTGAAAATATTCTGACTAAGTTTGGCTGCCCAAAGATCTTGATGAGTGACAGAGGTATGCATTTTGTTAATGAAACCATAGAAGCTTTGACTGAAGAATTTCGGATCCACCACGCGAAGAGCACCCCGTATCATCCGCAGGCGAATGGAGCTGTAGAAGCCTTCAGTAAAATATTGAAGAAGGCACTGACTAAGGTCTGCAACACAGATCGCAGCGACTAGGACATGCACGTCCCGTTGGTCCTATGGTCCTATCGCACCACATGAAACAAAATGACAGGAAGGACACCGTTCTTGATGGTCTATGGCAAGGAAGCCATCATGCCCATGGAGTATATTGTTCCTAGACTATGTATCACAACCTTTACTGATATGGAAGAGCTAGATATTATGGATGACCTTTTAGCGCAGCTTGTGGCTTTGGAGGAATATCGATTCATTGCCAATTTCCATTAGCAAGTTAAAAGGCCTGGGAAAAAGCATGGCATGACAAACATATCCGAAAAAAGATGTTTTCGGAGGAGGATTTAGTCCTCCTCTATGATAGCCAATTTCCTAAGCACCCAAGGAAGTTCTGTCAGCACTGTCTGGGCCCTTATGTGGTAAAAGAAATCACTGATGGTGGAGCTGTCAGGTTAGCTACCCTGTGAGGAGATATGGTACCAGGATATGTCAATGGTAGCCGGCTCAAACATACCGAATCAAATGAATATATGGCCAGAGTAGCTGTATGGGACAGAATATGTGCAGGGGTGCACTGGGAGTGCAGGAGGTACGCTGCGAGTGCCGGGGTGCGATGGGCACACAAGAGGTGCAAAAACTAGCCATTGGAACAATAAAATCGGGTAAAAAGAAAAATTTACCGTTTAAAGGAGTGGGCGGCCAACATTTAATGAGGCGATTTCTAAAGATTTTTTACCGTTTCCTTGATGGTAAGTTTCTGATGAGCCTCATCCACATGTTGAGTGATCCCCGAGGCTATAAAAGCAGAAGAATCGATTAGACAAGGGTTCTGTATCTCTTGAATAGTTTGTACTTTGTAAGTTTGTCCTTGGAGGTTTTGTGCTTTGCGAGTTTCTGTTCCTATTTCATTCTGTTAATGTCTGAGCAGCCTACTCCTTCTGACAGTAGCAACCCCAAGTTCATTTTTCGCACCAGAATGATGACCACCAACCCTACTAAGTCTTCACAGCCTGTAACCTTGAAAGAGCAAGAATCAGAAGAAGTATTGCAAGTCCACCCTAAAGTTGAAGAAGTTATGTCCACGCCCAGCAAGGAAAAAGTGAAAGGGAAGGAAAAAGTGCAAGGGTTGGTGAAGCCCACGAAATGGGCTAGGATGAAGCCCCGCACCTCTGCTCGTAATGTGAAGTCCCCGCGGGCAGCAGGCTAGGAAAGCTCACCTGTGCCAGTAAAGAGGCCTTTTTCTGCTGAGGAAAATGCCCAGATGGATGAACCTATCAATTGGCTACCACAATTTGTTCGACCTCGCAAGCCCTTGACATGCACACAGAAGAATCTCGATGGCCTGACCACCTATTTGCAGATGCTGCTGACTTCGGGCGAGGTCCTTTTCATTGGAGAACCCTTTGGCAAGCTCCATGAGGTGAAATTCAATGACCATGACCTGGCCAATTTGGAGGCCTTCCTCGAGCTGGCCCCTGAGCTATACCTCGAGAGGATATTAGAAGACAGCGGGATAAAGATCGTCCCTATGCGTTGGGTGCACGGGTTGGCCGGTTTCGGGCTCTTGAACTTGTTGAGGATGCTGCGTTTCGGCCATTACAATGTTACAAACTGACTTGTGCACCAACTGCTTGCCTTGGTCCATGATTGCAGCTTGTGGATCCAGGACCGAATCCCTATTGATACCGCGCTGATTCACCACATTACTGGCCTCCCCATGGAAGGTCTAGACCCTATGCTACGCGTCGGTAAAAATTACGAGAAAAATATCACTGACAATGTGCGTGAGGACTACCATGTGCTGCAAAACACTCGAGGGTTCATGATCAGCTCCATCAGCAACCCTGGGACACATATGGGTACCTTATTGCTGGTGTGCAAGTTGATGCGAAAGTGCCAGGATACCACCACTCCAGTGTATGTCATTTAACTGGAGGGCAAATGTGAAAAGGGGGTTTTCTTCAATTGGGCCCAACACTTGTGCAACGAATTTCTAGTGAATGTACGTGAAGCCCAAGACCAGGGGTGCGCATTTTGTTATTCGTGGTTGTTGCTTCTCATCACACTAGTCGCATGCGAAGCCCTGAAAGATTCAGTCCTCCCTAAGCTCACGCCCGATATATGCAAAGGAGAGTGATACACAAATCTATGGGATTCCAAGGATGCACAAAATATTGAGGACAACCAAGTCTTCTGGGTGCTCTTTCAGAGTGGCCTAGCAGCAGCAATAAATTCCTGGCCGCGCTTGCCTATGACAGTGTATGAAAAATATAAGAGCATCATGGCATTCCAGGTCACTATGCATAACATCCAAGTCAGAGAGCGCAAGAGTGTAGCATGGGTCTCACTCCCCTACATGGCTGCGGATGAGGACATTGACTGCATAATCAAGACATGGCCTTTGCAATGGAAGATTGGGTTCAAATCAGGTGCAACGGGTACCCCAAGAATGAGCGCTACAAAGATTACCCCACCTGCCACCACCAAAGAAACCGGAGGACAGAGCAAGGGTATTAGGACGGAAGTGGACCTAGGATCACAAAAGGTTTCGTAGCAGGGTAAGAGCATGGGAAAAGGCACAGAAGAAGTCTCACAGAAGGATTCGCACCAGGACTCGGATACATAAGATTTGGATGCGGGGGGTGCTGACTCCCCTTGAGGAGTGAAGCGGACTGGTGACCCTGTTAAAGGGCCATGGAAGAAGCAGTGAGCCATTCGACCAGAACGTGGCACAGGAGTTATGCTGACAGAAGATGATCTAGAGCAGATCGCAGATGCAGTCACCTTGGCTGCAAAAGACAAATGGCTGACTTTGGAAGGGCAGTAGAAAGCCACAATTGATACACTCCATGCCGAGCAGCAGGCTCTGCAGATCAAAACAGATGCCTTGCAGACTAGCCTGATCCAGGCAAGGTCGACCGAAGTGTTGTGGATCATCTGCATATCATTTTAATTTTATATTAAGAATACAAAAAAAAATCTGAAATTGAAATAAAAGCAAATATGTTAAAGTATTATAGTTTTATACTTTGGCATAAAAATAAAATGTTTTTAGTCTGATGTATTAAAGTTTAATTGTTTCAAACTTTGTACAAGTGGGTTTTATATCCAAAGATTAAAGGTCTATCAATTCAAAAGGAGGAAAGTGTTGATATTAAAAGTATAAACCAGATTACCCAACCCACGGGCACTAACAGCACGAGAGTTAATGGAAAGGGTGCCTCCGCAGTTGACTGGGTTGACTGCGGAGGCAATAGAGATCAACGGTGGATATCGACTACAAGGGCACCAGCCGGAGTTGTCAGCCGTACCCCGAGACCCCCTGCAGTGACGTCATATGCCGAATGGAAAACAGTTGTTACTCATGTCAAATCAATCCAACGGTTAAGTGACACATTACATATGGCATTTAATACAAAAGCCACACCACCTATTTGGGGGTATTTTTCATTTTGTTTTCAAAATACTTTGCAGTTTGTTGTGTTTCGACCTGTTGCATTCTTCCGTCACCTTTCTGTTTTCAGTCACCTTGCGAGAGTATTACTTCAACTCCTTTCCAAGATATGTCTTCGATAGCAACATCGTCCATTTTATCAACATGTTGTATTGAATAAGCATAATTCCCCTGTCTATTCTGCCATGATAAAAGCTGGAATCCTTTCTGCATGCATCTCGAAGACCCATTTGTTCCCAAAGTTTATCTATTGGTTGGTTTCCTCAATGTATCCTGGAAAATGTTTCGTAATGAATTCCCAAGGGGAAAATGTTCTGCAGGTGTCTACCCAATTAATCTGCCAAGCCCTGTGTTTTCCTGAGTCTGAATCATCATTTCAATTTTTAGAAGATTCAATGATTAATTACTATGAAATTCTTGCACGAGAAGAATTCAATCAATTTATGTTCCATTTGAAGCCTAATATGAAGCAGTTTCAGCCAGAGTGTGGAGAATTTACTATGGGAGTTTTCGATGAAGAGACCCGGCCTATATTGAGCAGTATTGCTAAAATCTTGGGCAAAGAAGACGACGTCACAGTGGACAAGTCAGTCCTTGGAATGTTCACCATGATGATGAAGCCAGGAATGGTCCTGGATATTCCATCCTTTTGGCAAAAAGTAGTCAACTCACAGTTGATGAGTCTTTCACTAACAGGTTCTTTTAAATTTCCCTCACTGATTGTCTACTTATTTTTATATCATAATGTTGAGGAATTCATGCATTTAGGTCTAAATATAATGGATGCAAACAAGCATTGACAATCAGTTATATTATGGACAGATGTAATCAGAAGGGAACAAAATGAAGAGGGCTTATTTGATTTTGCTAGTCAGTATATGCCCATTGCATATAAAATATTGAATGGAATTCATCCTTCTTGTTTCCTACCTAAAGCCCAGGAGTTTCTACATTTAGGAACTAGCTGTAAATTTGGGGACTGGTTTGTATTTGAAGAATATTATGAAATAAGGTTGTATGGAGCAAATGTTGAACCTTACAGGCTCCCAACGTTTGTACCAATGAGGCTCTTTGCCTTAGAATTTATCACACAGAACCTGAATTTTGATCATGTGCACTTTGTTCCTATGAAGAAAGGTTATATGTATAAATTTCCTATGAGTGTGGGACCTTTCATAGTTAATATGAGGCAGGCGTTTGAGGAAGTAACAAAATTGTTGGCAGAAACACCTATGTTACTAGGAGAAAATTGGGCTTATGATCCCCATTGTGTAATTTCACAGAGAAGAATTGAGAACAAATGCTCAGCTTTCATTCATGAAAGTAGACCTGAGCAAGAAAAGGTAGCAAACAAAGGTGAAATAAGTTTAGTGAATACAAGCATTCAAACTCTTGTTATAACTGAGAAAACAAATAAAAGAGGTAAAGAAGCTATTATTGATTTGGATGATGAGGCACTGAGAGGTGAGAAAAGGACAAAATTTGTTGAGGATCATTCCTCTAATTCCTTGGTTTTTCCTTGCATTTGGGTGAAGAGCAGAATGCTCCCTCTTCCCCTGGAGGTCATGAATCCTCTCATGAACAAGTACCCTTAATCAAATAGGTGTTTTCTCAAATTGAAGAGAGAAATCAGAAAATCAAGGCCAACATGGAGGCCCAAGCAAAACAATAGGTTACTACTGATCAGACAAGGCTATTGATTGTAATGGATCTTTAAAAAGATCAATTTAGGATTGCTCTGTCACATCCAATAGGAATGTCAATTGGGTCTTCAAATAGTTTTAATACTGTAAATGTGACTATGGATGTTTAAAAGATTCCACTAATGGACAAAATGAATTTGCATATGTAGACAGGACAATTGATTGTTAATGACCTCACAAAGACAAATGCAATGGCAGTTAAAGTTGAAAACATGTTAGGTAAAGTTATTACGCAACTGAAGTTAGAAAAGGCTAATTCAAGAGCCTTGACAGTTCAAAATGAAGAGTTGAAGAAGATTATTATTAAGATTGGTGTAGACCCTAGTGACAAGTCTGCTATGCAGAAATTCATGCAAAGTGCCGAGGCAGAGATTTCTACATTAAGGAAGAAATTGAAATTTCCTTCTGGTGAACATTCAATGGCTTCAAAAGTTGCAAAGGTAGAGAAAGAAAAAGAAGAGTTGTTGCAACAACTCATGAAGAAGGATGAAGAAATTTCCAAAGTAAAACAGACTGTAATTTCATTAAAAAATCATATTGATTATCATAACTGTACCTTTGTTTTTCTTACATGTGATGAAGACCCACAAACACAAATTATTCAATTAAATACTGAGTTTCATATGGCTGAAAGGGATAGAAAGAAAGCTCAAACAGATCTAGATTCTGTAGAAAAATTGATGAAGGTCCTAGAAAATGAAGCAGATAAATACATAATGGATTTACGAAATGTTGAAGCTGAGATCAAGAATCTCAAAGAAAGAATGAAAGGAAATCTGTCACTGATACAAGCAAAAGATATCATTTGGATTGATATCATTTCAAAAATGAAATCCAATTGGTGTTTCATGATGATAATTGCAAAATAAAAAGCTCTTATTATGGAATGTGAAGAGCCAATTATGTCAAATAAGAAAAAAGGGATTAACAGGGCCATTTGGGCCAAAAAATTTATTGATTTTATCAATTCTAAATCAAATCAGGAGTTAGAGGAGAATGATATGCAGGACAGAATGTTATATTTAGTGGAAATTAACAAAATGATTATCAGGAATGATCTCAAAAAGGCTGCAGAAAAGAAACTTATAGAAATCAAAGAAGCAGTAAGTCAATTTGACAAAGCATTTGATAAAATAACAAGGGTAGGCTTGCCATCATGTTGGGGGGCTGAAGGAAACATTTTTCCATGGAGCTCTTATGAGAATTCACTGGTGATGACAAAAATCAAGATTGATAACAGGTATGAAAAGACTTAGGTGCTCAAGGGAGAGACAATGGTAAACTTTTTACGAAGACATTTTCAACTCTTATGGATGGTAAAAACCCTTTTCTCTGAAAGGCCTTCTTATAACCGAATTACTGCATTCAGATTGGAATATCACAATTTGACACATTCATCTAAAATGAAGGTAGAAATATGGAAAAAGTGCAGAGCTTGGAAAATTGACCTACCAAAGGGATCAGTAACAAAGAAAGAAAAATCAGTCGATCAAGGAAAAGAAGCCACATCATCAACAATTCCTATAGATTAGGATCTTTACTTTATGTTATTTTATAAAGTTAATGTAATTGTAAAAAGACATTTTCAAGGCATGTAATAGACAGCCTTCGAATTCATCAAGTAGTTTTGGTAGTTAGAATTGTTTACAGCAGTTCCAAATTTATTTTTATTGTATTTAATGTAATTTTCAAGGGAAAGGAAGGTTTTGAGTTTTGGGACCTCGTGGACAAATATTTTTGTACTCAAATATTCAAAGATTAATGAATGAGTAAGAAATTTTCTGGCATTTTGTTTATGTTGAAATGTATTCCAGTTTTCATTATGTATTTCCTTCTATGAATAAAGCAAGGTTATGAGCAGCAAGTCTCTTCTTACTTCTGTGTATAAGAGTTAAAAACCTTAATTGACGCTCCTTTGTTTTAACTATTTCTTTCACATGTTTCTTGCGGAGTTTGGAATGGTATTTTCTGTATAAAGCAGCATATCAGTTTGGACTTCTTCCTACATTTTCTTCCAGTCATTTTGTTGAACATTAATAGATGGTATCATTGTGAAGCATTCATAATATTTGATATTTAAGGGTGTGATTATAAATACTTGAGGGTTAATAAAATAGAGACATAAAAATTTGTGACATAATTATAAAATGTCTTAAGCATTGATTCCTTATCACAGCTAAGGAATTTTCTCTTAAGGTACAACATTAATTGGCGTTGTTCCTAGGGAACGAAGATTTGAAGTTTTCCCTGGGTTTTGTTCATATTTCCTCTGGTTTTTCAGAGAGGAGGAAATACTAAGCTGTGCTTCTTTAAAATAATTCTGGCTCCTAAGATGCCTCACACGAGGTCTGATACCTCTCAACAAAAAGCTCCTATTGTGTCTGATCCAGAAAAGCTAGTTTCAAAGAAGGGCCTGAAAACAAAAATATTTTCTACACCTGATGCCACACTGCTTGCACCAGGCAGCAGTTCACATACTTTTTCATCCAAGGATATTTCTAGGAAACTCATTTTCCCGGAAAAAGAATCCTCACCTTCACCCATTCATTTCTAAGAACCAACATTAGAAGAACAATCTTTTGATTTTGTATAATTTCCTCTTACAGAAACTCAACCTCACACAGTTGTCAGTTCTTATGCTATTGTTCATACACCTATCCCTATATTAGTTGTTCCACCTCATCCATCCCCACCTACAACTGGTATCCATTTTATCTCCGCTTAAGGATCGGTCAATCAGGGCATAAACATGGCAGCCCCTGCTTTCTTGATGAATACATATGCACCATTAAATCTACCCCAACCAATGAATGCAATGCCTCAAGAGTATCTCAAGTTGCTCCCTAGATTTACTAGTGAAGATGAAATAACTGCACAATAGCACTTGCCCTTGTTCTGCACATTTGCTGAAAAATTTAATGTAGAACATCTTGATGTGGTAATGAGACTTTTTGTACAGTCTCTAAGTGGAGAGGCAAGAAAATGGTTTAAAGGATTACCCAATGTTTCAATCAATGATTGGGATGAATTAGAAAGACAAGTCATCCAGAGATGGGGTGAAAAAAGAGACCATGGTTATTCTTTAACAGAATTTAATGCGATAAAGAAAAAATCAAATGAAAGTATGAGTGATTTTTTCAAAAGATTTAATAAGTTGTACAATAGTTTGCCTGTGGAAATGAAACCTTATCCTATTGGAGCAAGGGTTATTTTTGCTGGAGAATTTGAGCAGGATTTTAATTTTACATTGAGAGAAAGAAGATCCCCCACTCTTGAACAGATTCAAATTGATGCCTTAGATATTGAGGCAAATAAGTTTGCTGCTGGGAAAGTTCAAGATAAAGAAGGAGCCTCATCTCAAGATCAGAGGATCGATGCTATGACTAAGGTCATAAAAAATTTGTCTAACAAATTAGTAAAGATGGAAATAGACAACAATAAACCTGCAAAACAAAACAGAGGGGTTTTCAATCCCCAGTTCAGAAAACAGTCCCTGCAGATTTTACAAAGAGAAAGAAAAGATCAAGATCAAGTGCAAGATTATTTATATATAGAGGCAACACCATCACGTTCTGTTGATGATAATGAAAAGGAAAATGAAGATCGAATTTTTGTTGTGTATATGGAGGATAGCGAAACAGAAGAGGAAAATGTAGAAGAATATAAAGAGGAAAGTAAAGAAACCGATATCTCATTTGATCAAGAAGAAATGGATGATTACTACAAACAGTTTACTGATTTTATGCAATCAGAGTTGCATAAAAAATATGATTTAAGGTCAAAAAAGAGATTGAGAACTCAAAATGATGAATAGAAAGAATCAGAATCAGTACCTACTCCAATGGCAACTCCACTACAAAAGAACCAAATTAAAACATCAGAAAAGGGGAAACAACCCATGAATCAAGAAATAGAAAAAGAAAAACAACAAGCTTATGCTTCCCAAATAAAACATAATGATCCTAATATGTTGGAGAATATTGTTACTCTTTATGATCAAACTGCAAATTCAAACAGAAACCAAGAAGAACCTGAAAAGCTAACAAAACAAAATCAAACTTTCAGTTTCTCAAAAGAGTTAGAAAAAGTGAAGATTCAAATACCACTTCTTGAGTTGGTCAAAACACTTGGTTATAAGAAAGAAATTGCAGAGTTTATTAATTTATCTCAGTCTGACGAGGTGGGTGATATAGTGAACCTGCAAGAGGAGAAACCAGTGGTTACTTTTGGACCTCATGTTGAAGAGGTAGATTCTTCTGTTCCACCTTTTTATATATCAGTTCTGTTGCATGATTTCATTTTACATAATTGTATGCTGGATTCTGGAGCATCACATAATCTAATGTCACTGTCTGTGATGAAAGAATTGAATTTGCAAATCACCAAACCATATAGAGACCTTTATTCCTTTGATTCAAAAAGGGTAAAGTGTGTGGGTCTTATCAAAGATATGGTTGTTTCCTTAGCTCATTTTCCAACTAAGAGTATTATGATGGATGTGGTAGTAGCAGTTATTCCAGCCAGATTTGGTATATTGTTGTCTAGATCTTGGGGGGAAAAGCTTGGAGAAACAGAATAAGCCAGATTCATTGGCAATTGCAGCCAGTACATTCAAACCACCAATCAATCCAAGGTTGAGATATGAGATTGAGTTGAGACATAGGCCTTCAATTCCTGATAATGTAAAGCATTGGCAGGTCTTTGAGGATGATGAGCAGATTAATCAGTTCTTGACGATGATTGGAAATTTTGAAGACAGTCAAATTGATTTAGAAGTGGATGAAAGTGATTAAGGTGAAATGTCTAAAATTTTGAAGCAGACAACTAGAGACTAGAAGATAATTCAGTTGAAAGATAATATTTTTCCCAGAGGGTTGGTACCTCTTCAAAGACTGTTTGATGCTAACGATGTGGCAGTAAACCAGAAAAAGGTATCCCAAGATCGAGAAATGGAGGACTGTAATTTAGGAACTCAACATGAGCCTAAAATAGTCAAACTGTTCAAAGGATTTCCAAATGAATACAAAGAGAGGTATGTAGATCTTTTCAAGCAGTTTATGGATTATTCAGAAAAATTATGAAGATCTGAAAAATTATGATAAAAGTATTATTCAGCATAAAATTCCATTGAAAGATGGGATTAAGCCTCATAAGCAGAAGCTCAAACAAATTAACCCATTATTGTTGGCTCCAATTGAAAAAGAGGTAAAGAAAATTTTGCAAGCAAAGATTATAGTTTCTCTAAGATATTCAGATTGGGTTTCCAATCTTGTACCAATCAGGAAAAAAAATGGAGAGATAAGATTATGTGTAGATTTTAGAAACTTGAATAGAGCTTCACTAAAGGATAATTATCCTTTGCCAAAGATGGACTTTGTCTTGCAGAAAGTAACTAGAGCATATAGGTTATCCATGGTTGATGGTTTTTCCGGGTATAATTAGGTTGCTGTGGAGAAGGAAGATGAAAATAAAACTGCTTTCACTACACCCTGGGGAACATTCATGTATGCCAGGATGCCATTCGGCCTCATGAATTCAGGAGCTACTTTCCAAAGGGCAATGGATATTGCATTTGTAGGGGAAAAATTTGTAGTTATTTATCTTGATGATGTTACAATTTTTTCAAGTTTTGATGATGAACACCTACAACATTTGCAGAAAGCCTTTTCAAAATGCAGGAAATATGGATTATCATTGAATCCTAAAAAACATTTGTTTTCTCTAGAAGAAAGAACAATGCTGGGCCATATAGTTTCAAAGCAAGGAATGAAGATTGATCCAACAAGGGTTGAAGCCATACAGACAATTCCATTGCCTCGAAGTAAGAAGGATATTCAAAGATTTCTTGGAAAAATCAATTTCTGAGAAGATTTGTTCCAAATTATGCTGAGATTGTCAGGAAAATAACAGATATGTTGAAAAGGATGCTGAAGTAAAGTGGGACAAAGATGCAAGGGAATATTTTGGAAGAATTAAAGAAGCTCTCCAAGAAGCTCCTGTTTTAATCAGTCCGGATTACTTGAAGCCATTTCAAATTTTCTCATTTGCATCTTCCTCTACAATTGTTGTTGTGCTACTACAAAAACATGAGGAAGGAAGTGAGCAGCCTGTAGCGTTTTCTAGCAAAGTGCTTTGAGATGCAGAAATGAAGTATAATATCTTGGAAAACAAGTATATGCTCTGGTTAAATCATTGAAGGCTTTCAGAACTTATATACTTCATTTTAAAATTGTAGCATATGTGCCTAATTCTGTTGTAAAGGACGTATTAGTACAGAGTGATGTTGAAGGGAAAAGATGGAAATGGCTTGCTAAAATCCAAGAATATGATTTGGATATCGAACCAACAAAGCTAGTCAAAGGATTGGGACTGGCTAAATTGCTAACAGAATCTAATTTCGAAGCTTTGGGAATCAATTTACTTGCACCTGTAGAAGAAGTCACTGAAGGAGCAAATCATATTCAGACAAAAGAAACAATTAAATATAAATTCCTCTATTCAAACTGGTACAAAGATATTATTCATTATTTGTGTTTCCTTTCTTGTCCACCTTCAATTAACAGAGCTATGTACAGAGCCTTGAAACTTAAAGCTCAACCTTATGTTATAATTGAAGCTAAGTTGTATTGGAAAGATCCTGCTAGTGTGTTGTTGTTATGTCTAATAGAAGAGGAAACCAGAGAAGTGATTAAAGAGTATCATGAGTGCTTGTGTGGAGGTCATTATAGTTGGAAAGTAACTGCTCATAAGATTCTTAAATCAGGTTTTTATTGGCCCTCTTTATTTGCGGATGTATACAGAACTATTAGAAGTTGTAAAAAATGCTAGTTGTTTGCAGAAAAGAAAATGTTAGCTCATTTACCTCTTCTTCCTGGCTTTGTTGAAGAACCCTTCAGACAATGGGGATTGGATTTCATTGGAGAAATCAATCCAGCATCAAGTGGGAAATTTAAATAGATTTTGACTGCAACTGATTATTTTACAAAATGGGTAGAGGCAGTCCCTTCCAGAAGAGAAAATTATTTGGTTGTAATGAAATTTTTGGAGGAAAATATTTTTAGCAGATTTGGATGTCCAATGAAGATTGTGACAGATAACGCTCAAGTTTTCAACTCAGTCAGGTTTATAAACTTCTATCAAACTTATAATGTGATATTGTCCCATTCTACAGCATATCACCCTCAAGGAAATGGATTAGCAGAATCCTCTAATAAAACATTGGTGAAAATATTGAAGAAGACAATAAATGAGAACCAGAAGAATTGGGATTCAAAGTTGGTCTTTGCTTTATGGGCAGTGAGGATGACTACTAGGAGATCCACTGGTAAGTCACCTTATGAATTAGTATATGGTACCCAGACATTGTTTCCCACTCAGTTAGTAAGGCCAATAATATCTTTCCTTCAAGATGCTCAAGAGGAACCTAATGCCTTGATTAGAAGAATGAATAAAGTGATGGAATTGAGTGAAAGTAGAAATAAGGTTAGAGACAATTTGGTCACTTATCAGGAGAAAATGAAGTTCATTTTCGACAAGAAAGCAAGAGAAATCATGTTTCAAAATGGAGATTTGGTACTGATATGGGATACAAGGAAAGAGGATAAAGGGAAGCATGGAAAATTTGATCCTTTCTGGTATGGTTTGTATAAATCATTGAAGCCAGAACAAATAACACTTTCATGCTGGAAAGTCTTGACGGAGAAGCAGTAGAACTGCCTGTTAATGGGCAGTATTTGAAACACTATTTCTAGCACTAGAAGCAGTTATTTCATCATTGTACATATCCGGTTTTCTATCATTGTATATTTCTCATCAAGCAATTTTTGACTCCATGCCCAAAGTGAAGGCACTGATCTGCAAGTTCTTAGTGTTTTTTGGCAAAAAACACTATCCCCAGGTGGAGCCAGATGTTGTGGATCATCTGCATATCATTTTAATTTTATATTAAGAATACAAAAAAAAATATCTGAAATTGAAATAAAATAAAATGTGTTAAAGTATTATAGTTTTATACTTTGGCATACAAAGAAAATGTTTTTAGTCTGATGTATTAAAGTTTAACTGTTTCAAACTTTGTACAAGTGGGTTTTATATCCAAAGATTAAAGGTCGATCAATTCAAAAGGTGGAAAGTGCTGATATTAAAAGTATAAACCGGATGACCCAACCCACGGGCACTAACAGCATGAGAGTTAACAGAAAGGGTGCCTCCGCAGTTGACTGGGTTGAATGTGGAGGCAATAGAGATCAACGGTGGATATCGACTACGAGAGCACCAGCCGGAGTTCTCAGTCGTACGCCAAGACCCCCTGTAGTGACGTCATATGCTGAATGGAAAATAATTGTTACTCATGTTAAATAAATCCAACGGTTAAGTGACACATTGTGTATGGAATTTAATATGAAATTCACGCCACCTATTTGGGGGTATTTTTCATTTTGTTTTCAAAATACTTTGCAGTTTGTTTCGTTTTGACCTGTTGCATTCTTCCGTCACCTTTCTGTTTTCAATCACCTTGCAAGATTATCTGTTCAACTCCTTTTCTAAATTATGGCTAAAAGGTCTTCTTTGTCTTGGTCATCGAGCCACATTCCTCTCATGTATAATGAGAGAGACATTCAAGATACTCTGTCTTCAGTAATGCATCTTCCATTTTATCAACACGTGGTATTAAATAAGGATAATTCCCCTATCTATTCCGCCATGTTAAAAGCTGGAATCCTTTCTACATGCATCCCGAAGATCCATTTGTTCCCAGAGTTTATCTATTGGTTGGTTTCCTCAATGTATCTCGGAAAATGTTCTGTAATGAATTCCCAAGGGGAAAATGTTCTGTAGCTGCCTACCCAATTAATCCGCCAAGCCCTGTGTTTTCCTGAGTCTGAATCATTAGTTCAATTTTCAGAAGATTCACTGATTAATTACTATGAAAGTCTTGTAGGAGAAGAATTCAATCAATTTATGTTCCATTTGAAGCCTAATATGCAACAGTTTCAGCCAGAGAATGGAGAATTTACTATGGGATTTTTCGATGAAGAGACCTGACCTATATTGAGCAGTATTGCTAAAATCTTGGGCAAAGAAGACGACGTCACAGTGGACAAGTCAGTCCTTGGAAAGTTCACCATGATGATGAAGCTAGGAATGGTCCTGGATATTCCATCCTTTTGGCAAGAAGTAGTCAACTCACAGTTGATGAGTCTTTCACTAACAGGTTCTTTTAAATTTCCCTCACTGATTGTCTACTTATTTTTATATCAGAATGTTGAGAAATTTATGCAGTTAGGTTTGAATATAATGGATGCAAACAAGCATAGATAGTCAGTTACATTTTGGACAGATATAATTAGAAGGGAAAAAAATGAAGAGGGGTTATTTGATTTTTCTAGTTAGTATATGCCCATTGCATATTGAATGGAATTCATCCTTCTTGTTTCTTACCTAAAGCCCAGGAGTTTCTACACTTAGGAACTAGCTATAAATTTGGGGACTGGTTTGTATTTGAAGAATATTTTGAAATAAGGTTGTATGGAGAAAATGTTGAACCTTACAGGGTCCCAACGTTTGTACCAATGAGGCTCTTCACCTTAGAATTTATCAAACAGAGCCTAAATGTTGATCATGTGCACTTTGTTCCTATGAAGAAAGGTTATATGTATAAATTTCCTATGAGTGTGGGACCTTTCATAGTTAATATGAGGCAGGCGTTTGAGGAAGTAACAAAATTGTTGGAGGAAACACATATGTTACTAGGAGAAAAATGGGCTTATGATCCCCATGGTGTAATTTCACAAAGAAGAATTGAGAATAGATACTCAGCTTTCATTCATAAAAGTAGACTTGAGCAAGAAAAGGTAGCAAACAAAGGTGAAATAAGTTTAGTGAATACAAGCATTCAAACTCCTATTATAACTGAGAAAACAAATAAAAGAGGTAAAGAAGTTGTTATTGACTTGGATGATGAGGCACTGAGAGGTGAGAAAAGGAAAAAATTTGTTGAGGATCATTCCTCTAATTCACCTGGTTTTTCCTTGCATTTGGGTGAAGAGCAGAATGCTCCCTCTTCCCCTGGAGGTCATGAATCCTCTCATGAACAAGTACCCTTAATCAAACAGGTGTTTTCGCAAATTGAAGAGAGAAATCAGAAAATGAAGGCCAGCATGGAGGCCCAAGAAGAACATCAGGTTACTACTGATCAGACAAGGCTGTTGACTGTAATGTATCTTGAAAAAGATCAATTTAGGATTGCTCTATCACATCCCACAGGAATGTCAATTGGGTATTCAAATAGTTTTAATACTGTAAATGTGACTATGGATGTTAAAAATATTCCACTAATGGACAAAATGAATTTGCATATGCAGACAGGAAAATTGATTGTTAACGACCTCACAAAGACAAATGCAATGGCATTTAATGTTGAAAACATGTTAGGGAAAGTTATTAAGTAGTTGAAGTTAGAAAAGGCCAATTCAAGAGCCTTGACAGTTCAAAATGAAGAGTTGAAGAATATTATTATTAAGATTGGTGTAGACCCTAGTGACAAATCTGCTATGCAGAAATTCATGCAAAGTGTTGAGGCAGAGATTTCTACATTAAGGAAGAAATTGAAATTGCCTTATGGTGAACATTCAATGGCTTTAGAAGTTGCAGAGGTAGAGAAAGAAAAAGAAGAGTTGTTGCAACAACTCATGAAGAAGGATGAATAACTTTCCAAAGTAAAATAGACTGCAATTTCATTACAAAATCATATTGATAATCATAATTGTACCTTTGTTTTTCCTACAAGGGATGAAGACCCACAAACACAAATTATTCATTAAAATATTGAGTTGTAGATGGCTGAAAGGGATAGAAAGAAAGCTCAGACAGATCTAGAGACTGCAGCAAAATTGATGAAGGTCCTAGAAAATGAAGTAGATAAATACAGAATGGATTTCCAAAATGCTAAATTTGAGACCAAGAATCTCAAAGAAAGAATGAAAGGAAACATGTCATTGATACAAGCAAAAGATATCGTTTGGATTGATATCATTTCAGAAATGAAATCCAATTGTTGTTTCATGATGATAATTTCAAATGAAAAATCTCTTATTGTGGAATGTGAAGAGCCAATTATGTCTAATAAGCAAAAAGGGATTAACAGGACCATTTGGGCCAAAAGATTTATTGATTTTATCAATTGCAAATCAGATCAGGAGTTAGAGAAGAATGATATGTAGGACATAATTTTATATGCAGTGTAAATTAACAAAATGATTATCAGGAATGATCTCAGAAAGGCTGCAGAAACGAAACTTATAGAAATCAAAGAAGCAGTAAGTCAATTTGACAAAGCATTTGATAAAATAACAAGGGTAGGCTTTCCATCATGTTGGGGAGCTGAAGGAAACCTTTTGCCATGGAGCTCTTATGATAATTCACTGGTGATGACAAAAAGCAATATTGATAATAGGTATGAAAAGACTTAGGTGCTCAAGGGAGAGACAATGGTCAACTTTTTACAGAGACATTTTCAACTCTTATGGATGGTAAAAACCGTTTTCTCTGAAAGGCCTTCTTATGGCCAAATTACTGCATTTAGATTGGAATATCACAATCTGACACATTCATCTAAAATGAAGGTAGAAATATGGAAAAAGTGTAGAGCTTGGACAATTGACCTACCAAAGGGATCAGTAACAAAGAAAGACAAATCTGTCGATCAAGGAAAAGAAGCCACGTCATCAGCAATTCCTATAGATTAGGATATTTACTTTATGTTATTTTCTGAAGTCAATGTAGTTGTAAAAAGACATTTTCAAGGTATGTAATAGATAGCCTTCGAAGTCATGAAGTAGTTTTGGGAGTTAGAATTGGTTACAACAGTTCCAAACTGCTTTTTATTGTATTTAATGTAATTTTCAAGGGAAAGGAAGGTTCCGAGTTTTGGGACCTCCTGGACAAATATTTTTTTACTCAAAGATCCAAAGATTAATGAATGAGTAAGCAATTTTCTGGCATTTTGTTTATGTTGAAATGTATTCCAGTTTTCATTATGTATTTCCTTCTATGAATAAAACAAGGTTATGAGCAGCAGGTCTCTTCTTACTTCTATGTATAAGAGTTAAAAACCTTAATTGGCTCTCCTTTGTTTTAACTATTTCTTTCACATGTTTCTTCTTGAGTTTGGAATGGTATTTTCTGTATAAAGCAGCATATCAGTTTGGACTTCTTCCTACATTTTCTTCTAGTCATTTCATTCAGCATTAACAGATGGTAGCATTGTGAATCATTCATAATATTTGATATTTAAGGGTGTGATTATAAATACTTGAGGGTTAATAAAACATAGACATAAAAATTTGTGACATAATTATAAAATGTCTTAAGCATTGATTCCTTATCACAGCTAAGGAATTGTCTCTTAAGGTACAACACCAAGCAACATGTACTGCAGTGATCAGTACGCCAGAAAGCCACCTCTGCCTTCTCCTGGCCGTAGCCTTCATACTGAGTCCACCCGACTTAGGAGCACAAGTCTAGGCCTGCGCAAAGGTACAACTAGATCTCGCCCTCCTGCCACATCAAACATTGCAGCTCCTTCACATGTCCCTATTTGAATAAATCTAGCATCGAAATCGTCAAGCGCACCAGCAGCTCAGTACAACTAAGCAGACAATTGAGGAAAATAATGTTGAGGTATCCTAGCTATAGGTTGCATGTACCCTCACCACTGTATAGCAGACAGAGTTGGAGCACCTCATTAGTAGGCTTTACGCAGACGTCACCAGAGATATTCTAGCTTCTGCCTCCCCCCAGGTCAAGATTGAGGGATTGGTTGCAGTACTAAAGGCTTCGCGGACTGAGATACAAGCAGTCAGAACAGACGTGGAGCAGCAGATTTCCACCTTACAGGCCAAGTTGCAACCAGAAACACCACTAGAGGTCAAAACCTAGTGAGTTGCACTGGTCACGGAAGCTACTAATGTCATCATAGGTCAGATCGCTCAAGGTGAAGAACTATTGGAGACAGCAATGCAACTATGGAACAAAGTGCAGTGCGATCCTCTCCTGCTTGAGATCAATCAGGTGTTGCAGCAGAAGGAAGAATAGTTCGAGCACCTAGAAGCCACAATGCCTACTTTGATCGCTGCTCAACGACTGGCATGGCTACGTACCAGCCACACCTTGAGGGACGAAATTGAAGAGCTCTGCCAAAAGAAGAAGACTGCTAGTGACCGCCTTAAGCCTTGGGCTGATGACGCCCTCAAGCTCTCCCAGGACATCAATCTCGTAGTAAAGAAACTCAACCAGATTTTGGAGAGAGTCACAGCTGCTACAATGGGACTAACTTCACAAAAGTTGTTGGATATAGCTCAAAATTCTATTGCGCAAAGTGAAGGAGTGTTGCCCGAGCCGGTTGATGCGATCAGGTTGCCGCAAGAAAAGGTGGAGAGCCCACAACCACAGTGACTCAGGACGAGTCACAAGATTGTGTTTGGGGCCTGTTGGAGCGGGGCTCCCTCAACTGTGAATTTTGTGCATTTTGGTATTATTTTGTCTTATGTAGGGGTTTTGGGCGGGTCAAAGGGTAGATCTAAGGTCCGCAAAACACGGTTTGCGGACCATAGGATCGGTAGGCCATGTTGATATAAATAGATGGGTAGGTTAGAGTCAAAAAGTAGGTATGTATGTGAATTGATGCTACTTGCGAATTATTAGATCTGTTTTGGGTTGGTTTTGGGAAGGACTCCTGCTGGCATTGTGCGCAGAGATCCTCAATCCTATTGTGTGCAGACCCTGCTGGTTGTGTGCGTAGGCGGTATTTTGGGTTGTAACTAGTTTTTGATGCGAATATATGCGGATATAGTTGAAGTATCTCTGTGTTTTCTAAATCTACTGTGTTATTGTTGATGCAAAGATGTTATGTCTGTTTGAGCTGCGTATGCACCTGTGCTATTAATTCAAGTTGCGAAAGTACCTGTGATATTGCTTTAAGTTATGAAAGTATCTATGTTTTTGGCATAATTTTATTTGTGATCTGTTATTTGATGCGTTCATGATATTATGCGTTGATAATTGTTGATACGCACGTGGATGCAAAAGTATTGACTAGATTAGTGCATGGTGATAACTCTGTTATGATTAATTACGGATTATACTGTTAAGGAACTTGTGAATAGACATGTTATGTGTGAACCTAATTGGTTGCGAACAAATATCTGTCATGATTATCTACTCTCTCCCAGGGTGCGGAAACCTGGTTCCAGCACCCACCCATACTACTTCAGGTGAAACCTTGGCCTGCGAAAGCAGGTCATTGTCGAAAGGGCCAGTAGTATAGGGGTTTGTTGGCAAACCTTAACCTTCGAACCTGGGTCAGAACCCCTTAAGCCAACAACATCTATATGTATTGTATATTAAAACATTATAAGAATGATTTCCAATGCAAAATATATGAATTAAATGCAAATTTTCTTTCATTGCTACATATTCATGAACTTAAATATATATGTTTTTAACCTGTAATATGTAGAACCATATATGATTGTTTTAAATGATACATGATCATGAGAAAATTGTACCTAAATATCACTTTTAATAGATGTATATCCTAATTATAGAACATTCATACATGTTTAAATGCATTTAACATGTACCACATGTGTTTTGGAATTTGCAATTTCAATCTAGATTCATTTTAAATAACAAATGACAAAACAAATTCGCCTTTAAAAACAAAAAATTTAATCTAAGATTGAATCTAATTTAACATTATAACAACAAGTCATTGTGTATTCAAAATGTAATGTAAGTAAATGCATTTATGTACTTCAATCATTGTTACATGTTCATGAACTTAAATATGTATTTAACCATCTATAATTTTTTTAAATGACACATGATCATGTGCAAAATGTACACCTAAATATCACTTTTAATAGATGTATGTCCTAATTATATAACATTAATACATGTTCAAATTCATTTGACATGTACCACATGTGTTTTGTAATTGCAATTTCAATCTAGATTCATTTTAAATAACAAATGACAAAACAACTTGAGCTTTAAAAAAAAACATTTAATCTAATATTGAATCTAAGTTAACATTATAATAAGTAATCATGTATTCAAAATGTAATGTAACTAAATGCATTTATGTACTTCAATCATTGTTATATATTCATGAACTTAAATATGTAAAACCATATATAGGATTTTTTTAAATGACACATGATCATGCAAAATGTACCTAAATATCACCTTTAATAGACATTTACACCTAATTATATAACATTCACACATGTTCAAACGCATAACATGTACCACATGTGCTTTGTAATTTGAAATTTCAATCTAGATTTGTTTTAAATAACCAATGACAAAACAACTTGAGCTTTAAAAACAAAACATTTAATCTAAGATTGAATCTAAGTTAACATTATAACAAAATGTCTCATGTATGCAAAATGTAACAACTGAATGAAAATGCACTTCAATCATTGTTACATATATTCATGAACTTAAATATGTAAAACCATAGATATGATTGTTTTAAATGACACATGATCATGCAAAATGTACCTAAATATCACCTTTAATAGACATTTATACTTAATTATATAACATTCACACATGTTCAAATGCATAACACGTACCACATGTGTTTTGTAATTTGCAATTTCAATCAAGGTTCATTTTAAATAATAAATAACAAAACAACTTGATTTTGGTTTTTAAGCTCCTGTGGTTGTTAGTTATTGAAGAGCTTCCCGGATTATCCACAGTATTTAGGAACATTTGTCAACGTTTTGAATCCCAACAGGGAGCCATCTTTAGGATATTTGAATAAAGGATTGAAAGAAGGGTTTTAAACAACCATCTGAATGCTTGAGGTCCTATTCCCTTGAAGAACCCTGTATGGTGCACTATATGTCAGATTTTTGGACTACATGACACATATTCTTGCCCAAGGATTGAAAATATCATCCTAACTTGAAGCAGTTATTTTGCAAGTTCTGTTCGTCACTAAGACATGATGAGCAACATTTCCGTACCTATGACATGATGTTGGACAAAGCTGAGATCTATAGAATGCAGGTTGAGCCTACATCACCAACATTCCCTTCTCGACGTGGAGGATTCCAAGGTAGAGGAAGAGGCCGAGGAGGTGGATCAACTGGTCGAGGAAGAGGACAATTGATTTGATATAACTGTGGTGATGTTGGTCATTATGCGCATGACTACCCAAATCCAACGTGACAATATTGCAGGTACTATAGAAAATTTGATCATGTTATAGAAGATTGTCTGGTGTTGATTGCTAAAATGTAGGAAAAGAAGACCCCAACGAAGAATCTTCAGATGGTTCACGCAGAAACTCATGAAGAAGATCCTTGTGTGAATATAGTTACTCAGAGTGGTGTAGCTACTAATGAAGATAAAGGAAAACAACATGTCACTAATTATGGATCTGAAAGGCACCTGAAAACAAAGAAGGATTTAATCTTCAGCGCGCAAAAGAAACCTTTATTGAAGCAAGGAAATAATTTGCAATAGGAGATACTTTAACAAGTGGTAGGACATTGAAGGAAGCAGGAGGAGAAGAGGAAATTAAGCCATTTTTACAAGCATGCATAAATTTTTTGCGCAAAAAGAAGGCTGTTGAAAATTTGCAGGCATTGATAGATAATTGTGTAGAAAAAGAACAACCCATAGAACATTGAGAAATCAAGAAAATCTATAAGAACAAGAAGAGAATGACTAGAGAGATGTGTATGACTGCACAGATTGGTGCTTATGGAATGGACTGAGTCATTCTAGATTTGGGATCAGATGCTAATGTTCTACCTAAGAAAAACTTGAAGCACATGGGAGAACCAAAGCAGGAATGGTCTACTATCCAACTGCGCATGGTTAACCAGAAAAAGATCATTCCTTTGGGGAGATTGTCAAAATTTGTGGTTAATGTAGAAGTTGTTAAGGTGTTGTCAGCTTTTGAAGTCATACAAATTATAGATGATACTGATCCCTACCCTGCACTGCTAGGATTGGATTGGGCCATTGACATGGATGGTGTTATCAATCTGAAGAAAAGGATAATGGAATTTGAGAGCAATGGAGTTAGGGTCATCATTCCTCTGGATCCTGCATAGGTCACAGGTATACGAAACCAGTGCATGCCGAAGACGAGACTAATCAAATCTATAAACTAACTTTGTGTGAGGAAAACTTGATTAATCTGACGGAAGATGGGAATATTAAGTGGGAGAAGGATAGTTCTTTCTTTTCGGACTCTAATGAAGAACTAGAGAATTGGTAGAATCGACTGCATGAGGTGTCTGCGCTGCACTATAATCGTGTGACCTGCATTCTACATTGTATAACATCTGAGGTATGTGATTTCCCACATTACGATGGCTCAACTGATGTAAACATGTTCCTAGGAGAATTGGAAAGTATTGTGCATGTAGAAAAGAGATTCCATGTGCCACAATTATAAATATCACTTATGGGGTCGCAATATTTCCCTTTTCATTCTAAGTGATTTTTATGCTTCGAGCTCTATGTTTTCCATTTCCTTTGTTGCATCTATGTCAGGTTTGGATCATGGGTTTGAGGATGCATTGCACTGAGTTGTTCTAGGGTGCATGATTTAGAACAAGATGACAACCACCAAACCAGTCGATAACCATGCTACACCAGAAGTACCCATTGTAGAAACACCTACGCCATCCAAAATGAAGAAGGGTCAAAAATCAGGAACACGCAAGTCCCCTAGAGAAAATACCCCCATACCGTGCCATTCTATAGGAGAGAAAATGAAGAAACCTATGGCCGAAATCCTAGAGACTATTGAGGAAGGGGACGATGAAGTGGTAGAAATAATGCCATTCTCACGGCTGCCCAGTTATATCACACTCTACAAACCTACTGCTAAAGCACCAAAGGACTTGGATAAGGTGCGCACAAGCATCCAAGTGCCTTTGATCCCAGAGAATGTCCCAATGGAGGGGGATATGCTTTCCAAAATTCCACAACTATGATTTGATGATTGGGACATCGCAGACGTTGAAAAGTTTCTTGAGCTCACACTAGATCTCTATCTCGATCAGATTACCTATGAAGCAGGCATGGTGCACCTTGAACCAAAGAGGGGAATGCTCGGTCTGCATAAGGCATGTCTGCTTAATTTATTGCAGACCCCTCATTTTGGGCACAGCCCCGTTAATGATATCTGTGTTAGGCAGCTGTTCACATTGGTTCATGATGATGCACTCTAGTTGGGAGAGTGCATTCCAATTGATGCCAAACTAATTCACTAAATCACAGGTCTGCCAAACAAGGGAGCTGACCCTATGGCAAATTTTGGAGGTAAAGTGCAGGATAAAGCACTGACGGATCAGATAAATAAAAAGTATGATGTCATGTGCAAATCCTGGGGATTCGTTGTGGAGGAGATTAATGACCTCATAGTTCATTTTTTCATGCTCATCTTGGCTTGCAAGATTATGTGCAAGTGTAGGCCCAAGGAAGTGCCTGCACATGTGATTACGTTAGCTGGAAGGTGTGAAAAATGAGTTATCTACAACTAATGTGGGTATCCCTATAAGGCGTTTCTCGAAAATGTGCGCGAGGTCCAAGAGGACGGAAAGCACTTCCAATATGCTTGGCTCTTGCTACTCATTGCACTGATTGGGTGGAGAACCCCCGAAGACACCTAGTTCCCTAAGCTTGAAGAGCAGAAGTGAGAAGCTGCGCGCTACACAACACTATGGAACTCGTCTGACCCAGTGCATGCAAAATAGAAAAAAATCTTATAGGTTTCATATGATGCAACCTTATACCAAGCAGTATAGTCGAAGCCGCGAATGTCCCCTACTCTTATGATCAATACAAGATGGTAGCCGACTTTAAGGCTATGTTTCACAACATCCACATCCGCATGAAGGGAGTTGTAGAGGGTGTTGGGTATTATTTTCATTACTTGGTAATGAAGGATGACCTGATTAGAGTAACAACAGAATGGTTACCAGCCTGGTTGACTCCACCAACACAACCACGCACTCTAATGAGAAAATAAACAGAAAAGGTTACTAAAAATCCTGCAAAAACAGTGCCACTAACAGTCACAAAGAAGCCTGTTGAGAAGGAGCCAACCCGACGATAACCAGAGAAACCATTGATACAACCACCATGCCAAATAAAAATGGCTCTGTATCCAAGGAAACTGAAGCAAGAACAACATCAAAAAGCACAAAGCGTGGTTCTCACGCCACGGGTGGGTCGCACAAGAAGCAGAAGGGCTCCAAGAAGGCAGGGCAAGAGGTCCTCAAACTTAGAGAGGAAGTTCTCAATGAGATCGCAAATACAGTCACCTCTATGCAGGAATATCGATGGATGGACATGGAGGTCCAATATAAATCTATGCTAGAAATTGTCCAAGTGGGATTATAGGAATTAAAAGTTCAAGCCAGCTAGATCAAGGAGAGTGTGATCCAGGCAAGCCATTAAGGGAATTTTGAGGTCTAAAATGTCCCTCCAAAGAAAAATGTACAACCAAAATGAACTGTATAAGTACCAATATGACTTAATATGATGATGTCACCAATGGGGGATGATTCACCATTTTTTAAGTAAAAGGGTAAAAGGATTAAAAAATAATAAATAATAAAACTACTTTTTCAACTCGTATTTTCAACTTATCTCCCAAATTTTTTACTCAAATTTTGAGTAGGATTACTTGTTGGATACAAAATTGAATTCCTCATCCAAGGAGTACCCATCTTGGATACTTTATATGGACCTTTCTACACGAAAAATGAGAAATACATGAAAAAACGTGATTGCAAACATGTTTTTCATGTATTTCTCATTTTTCATGTACAAGGGTCCATCGAAAGTATATAACATGGGTATTCCTTGGATGAGGAATTAAATTTTTCATCCAACGAGTACCCACGCTCGAAATTTGAGTAAAAAATTTTGGGAGATAAGTTGAAAAGTAGTTTTTTATTTTTTCCCTCCAAAATTTGATGATGTAATCAAATCCTATTTTATTGTTTCCACTATTATTTTATAATTTCCTTAGGAGGCCCATTTTAGACCTCAAAATTCCCCTAATGCAGACCAGTGCACAGGTTACCATTGCACAACCATTAGATGTTGCCTTACCACCATCAGGGGATGCGCGATTTGTTCACATCCCCCTACCATCCATACAGATGGATGCTAACCAGCGCATTCAGTGTACAGGAACAAGGGTCCCTTGAGGCACAAGTTCCAAAAGATATTTTTTGTATGTTTGTATGTGTGCATTGTGCAGATGAAGTGAAAGGGATTTTTCCCCTATTTTGGATGTAATTAAGCTTAAATGTAAATTGTGGGACTCAAACCATGGTTTCAGACCATAGTATCTGTGTGCTAGGATTATTATAAATAGATAGAGTTTGTATAAACTAAGTAGTAGTAAGAAGTCAATGAATGTTATGAGATAATGATATTCTAATATTATTTGGATCCGTAAGGGTTTTGGGTTGGGTGAAAGGCTCCTCCTGGCTGTGTGCACGGAGACCTAGTCCTAGCTGTGTGTGGCTATGTGCGCGGAAGGGATTGTAAGGGTTTTTTAAGGAAAGTCAGTTGATGTATTGATAGACCTGAAAGGATAATAGAAAGACACTTCAGTTTTGGCGAAGATCTCTATGTTATGCATCTATCATGTGTATTGTTTATGCTTTGATCAATATTGAAATATCTATTTACTTATTGATGAATGTGCAAATCTATTTGATATGTTTATGCATGAGTATTTGATATTTGTTAAGTATTACATTGATTAAGATTGAGATCTTATTTGTTATTTGCACTACGCAAGGAAATATTTATGTGTTATTCGTTGATGATTGCACATACTCTGTAATTATGTTATAAACTCATTACGCGCATTTGTATAAGATGACTTAGGGTCTTGCCAAGGACCACTTCATTAAATTCTCTCTCATAGTGCAGAAACTTGGTTCCAACACCCCCCATACTGCTTCGGGTGAGACTTTGGTCTGCACAAGAAGATCATTTCCGAAAGGGCCAGTAGTTGGAAGGTTTGTTGGTTTATCCATAAACTCTGAATTTGGGTTAAGACCCCTCAAGCCAACATAGAGATAGAAATAACCTATAAAGTTTTGAGTTTTCAAAGTTTGAGAAGTAGAAAAGGAAGACCCATGCATAGCAAGACGAATTTTGTGACATGTTTCTCTAGGTGAAATTTAAATTGCCATTATTCAAAGTACAATCCACAAGAACCTAAAATCCAAGGGCTATTTCTGAAAAAAAAATTGATATCACTCTGCAGTGAAAACTAGAAAGGGAAATATTCTTTGCCACAGGCATGGAAATTTGAAAAGGAATTTCTGCAAATGAAATATCCAATGTTTATTAATCAATCCCTTGAGGGTTTTATTATTATACTATTATGTAGTAAATATTTCCACCAAAATGTGGTCTGTGGTCTGCATGATACATGGACTTCTTTTTTGCGTTTATGGAGAGGAATTTAAGTTTATATACTTGTTATGTTTTCCTAACAAGCACACCTTAGAAGTTGCAAAAGATTTTGTATTTTTCTAAGAGGAATTTACAGGGAGCTTTTCCAAAGGTTTCAAAAATGTTTCGAAAGAGCAAAAAGGAGGGAAAGTCACCCTCTTTGCCTTGGAAAAACCATTTTAGTTTCTCAGCTCAAAGTTTTTAAATACAAAATTTATTATATAGGATTATTTTTAACTATATGAAAATGGATTAGGGAAACAAACACACTATCTTGTGGGACTTAAATAAACAATCATATTTGGAATCACAATTATTTATATGATGGCTATGCTATTGTTGGAAAATAAAAGTTCCACCTTGCACAAAGACCATATTTTATTTGAGATAGAATGATAAAGGAAGGGTTTTGTTTTTTTGAGACAGAGAATGATAAAGGAAGATTGTCGTTTTTAGGTGCTTGATTTAAAAGCATTATAACTGGCCCAAGGATATATTGCATCTATAACCAACTTAACTACTAGGAAATTCATAGTTAAAACCTACTAACAACCTGTAGTTAAGGCTTAATTTAGAAAATTCGGAGTTCAAATCTACCAATGGCTTGCAGTTAAGGATTACTTGGGAATTCATAAAGCTAGAGTCCAAAACTTGTTGTGAGAATGATTCATGTCATGTAGAAATAGTCATATTAGAATGAAATCCTCAAGGACTTTAATTACAAGCAAGGCAACCCATAAATCTGTGACTTTAATCAAATCAAGAAAAGCAACCCATGCACGATTTTTAAAATTTTCCCATTATTTTCATTAATATAATAGACATTCTAAGGATAAGAAGATTATTCTCATATAAAAATCTTATAAAAATAAAATTAGTATATAGATTTTAACCAGAGACAAACACTGACAAAACAATTTACAGTCATTAGTTATGATTTGCAGGCATAATTAAAAGCGGAAGAATACCTGGAACTAAGACAAGATTTGGAATCACAATTATTGATATGATGGCCATGTGTTACATAGCATTTTTTCACCGTCCCTGAAATCCACATCCCGCACATTGGAGGACCATTTTTGTGACTTATATGTAGTGTCATGCCTTGGAAAAAGTGTCATTGCATCCCTTGCCATGAGAAGAAAATTTCTTCTGTTGACTATTCCTGGAACAAACAATCAAAAACAGATGATTTTCGGTCAGTGCTGGCAAGCAGTTATAGCCTCGCGCCAATAAGGGAAATCAGCACTGGGCCCCATGCCCTTTGGCGCTCTGCCTCAGTGGGCTGCCTGCGCCAAGCTGTTTTTGGAATTTTTTTTAAATATAGAAGCGAAATTTCCATTGCTAACCACTTCGTGAGCGATTTAGCATGGGTTGTTCAACTGAATAACGTCGAGCACCTTCGTTTGGCTTCTTGTTCCCTACTTTTGAGAAACCTCCCAAAGGGATAAGGCCTCCCTTCCACCATATGAGGGATCCAAACCTCTTCCTCTCCTTCTATAAATACATCTCTCTCACATAGATGCAGCTAGATGAATGGGAATAGCTGAACATTTTGGAGAACAGCTGAAGAAGTCTGATATAGCTGGTGTTAGATAGAGTAGAGAGAGACCCCTTATCGAGAGAGATCCTAGGCTTATTGCCTCACCACGTCAAAATTCCCCGACGAATGCTCGAGACACATTTTGACTGGACCTGCTAAAGGAGGCTGCAACGTCAAGGCTCATTTGGTCGTAATCTCTTTCTTTCTCTTACTTAATACATGATTGATGTTTTGGTTCCCATCTTGTGTTGATATAGTTGATCTTACGTAATACGTTTATTTCTCCTTGACCAATTAGATAGTTATGAATGTAATCATTGCTTCGTATGCTGCTTTCGTTCTCTGATCCTTGTGTAGGCACCTGAGTACCATTGCTGAAGGACCATGACGTGTTGGGACGAAGATCAGGAGACTTCTACCACAGCTAGGAAAACTGCATTGGAATCAAGGTAGGACATCTATCTCATCTCAGTTTCATTCATTAACTAGGAATTGCCGCATTAGCATGTCCTTTTTCTGCTAGACCCACCCTAGGGCTAGAGGGATCACCTCTATTCACAGAGGAGATTTACCTACACAACAATTTGGCGACTCCGCTAGGGATCAGTGTGTGTTTGTCATCTCAGTGTTTGTCGAGCGTTTGGCTTGTCGAGTCGAATTTTGTCGTTTAATCATTTTTCTGCTTTGCTTGGCTTGCCTGACTGTTTGAAACCATACTGTTTAGTACCAGAGTGTCAAGACTAACCTCTGCTCAGTGGTTTTATTTTTTCCCATATTTTTCTAGCTCAACGCAGTTTTTCCTTGAGCAGTCACGCCGATTGGCACATGTTGCTTTTGTCACAGCTGCACCAACCCTTGTTTACCGTGGATTACAGCTAAACAATCACGCTAAATTATGTAGGGTTTGATTTGACCTTTTTTATGAGTTTTTGTCAGTATTTCCTAGCTCTGGATTGGTATTTTTCCTTGCAATTGGTCTATTGAGATTGTTTTGACTCTGTAGTCTCATTCTTCTCAACTGTTTGTCCATCATCTTATTAGTGGAGTTTGTAGCCCTAGGGTTTTTAGGTGCCTTGTGCTATTTTTTCAATCCTCGCCTCACTGAGCCTTCTGAATTGAGTTTGAGTCACTTTGATCTTTGTCATTTCAGTTCGCTGACTAATTGTGTTAGTTTTTCTCGATTCTTCGTGTCTTTGGTTTGTTGAATGATCACTTTTTCTTTCATTTGACTCTCCATTCATCACTTCAAGCATAGATTACATTGCTTGTTGGATCATTTCAAAAGCCCTTCGTTTGCTTGGAAGAATGCATCCTTGTTTTGAGTGCGCTTTATGTTTGTATTGAATTTGCTTTATTCATTTTAGATCTTTACATTAGTAGTGCTCAAAACTAGTATTTTCTTTGCTTTTAGTGTAACAGTGCATTGTGTGCTTCATTCATCTAAAAAACAAAAAATTGCATTATTTAGTTTAAATTGAAAATGAAAATGTTCTTTTGCATTACTAGCTCTTAGCAAACTAGGAAAGAGTTTTCGTTTTCTCATTTGGTTGTATTAGATGCCAGTAGCGAAATTCTTCTTATGTTTCAATTGATTTCTTCTTTGTCATAGATTCCTATCCTTCTCTTAGCTAGCATTCATTGAATGGAAATGATGTTATTTTGCATGTAGTGTGCATTTAGGAATTCGAGATCACATTTGGTAAGGCCTTGAAATCGAAACATTGATTCAAGATCAACCTTAAAATGAATTCAATCAACCTAAGGAAGCATTGAAACCTAACGCATACATTTTAGTGGTCTAGGCTAGTGACGTGTTCTAGTGTCATTAAACCTAGTAGCTATCATTCACCACCTGGCATTAGACAGCGCTAGTATGGACTTGTGCTCCCCGTACCATCGCATATATAAAGGGAGACTCTCAGGTTGCAATCCTTTAGCTGTAGGAGGCCAAGTCTACCGCACTGTAATCGTGATACACCAAACACATCATTCGGGGAGACTACCTGCACATACGTCAAGTCCTTGGTCATTTCTCTTTCATTTGATCACCAAGGTGTATATGGTAGTTCACAGAAATTTGGTACACCCTCTTGCTTATATTACCTAAGTAGTCATTTTGGTCTTTTCGTGACTCTCTAAAAGTGAAAATATCATCGAGCACTTGCCCTTTCACGCTCGTTTAATTTGAAATTGACTAGAGTCATATTTTTCCTATTTCTCGACTCTTAAAACATGAAACAACAAAGTTTTGTTTCAATGTCATAAAATTAATTTCCTACGATCACATGCCCGTTAAATATCTTTTCTTGGCTTGTTTTTAGTAGTTCCTTAGTGTTTGATCTTGAAGCCTCGAATAGGCTATCTTGTTTCTTTCCTGTTTTGAAACATTGTCATAATGGCGGAACCACTAGTTTCGTCGTCTTCTTCACTGCCTCCTAGCAGTAGTCCTTTCTAGAGGTTTCTTTGGAAACACCTTAGTCCACTAGGCCTGTCGAGTCTTCGCAGCCTATCCTCCTAAGCATCTTTCCTCTCGCTACTCAGTCTCCTCCTGAAGGGTCAGTTGATTTCAATTGGCCACCTCAAGGTGCTTGGTCTGGTTTTGGGAGTGAAGAAGAATTCCCTCCTCTTACTTCGGGATCGCCGCTATTGGCCACTACTTTACCTCCTAGTCCTCATCATGTTTTCGACGATCTTATGACCTCGTCAGATATGGATTCTTCGAGTCCTGTTGGCGGTGAAGAACTACATGTTTCTACAGGGGAATATCAACTTTTCCCAGATGATTTCACCTGTGTCTCCAGTCAACCTTACCCTCAATCGGTGTCTCTTCCACCCGGTTATCGTACTTTGGGTCAGATTATTTCTGGTGTTGCATCCATGACACAGTCCAGTACAGTGGCTCCCAGAGGAAGCTCGATTTTTCCTACATTAGGAATGTTGCCTTCGACACCCATCTCATCGGCCATTGTTACGTCTGTCCCGGTATGACCCACCATTTGTGTGGCTTCATTTGCACTGGTTGTTAATACGACTCAGTTTTCAAGGTCTATTATTATTCGCAGGTCCATCTTTATCAATCCTACGATGCCTGTTAGGTCTACCGTGAATGGATCGCAGTCCCACGCTATGGAAACCTCGTCTACTTCTACTGCACCTATAATTTCTACTTATACATTCGATGACCATCTGTTGGATATTCAACGATGGTATGCTCCCTCTCTAGATGATCAGCAGTAGAATTCCACACCTCAAGGTTCTCAGCAGCCACAAGCTCCTGGAAATCCTCCCCATCATTACGATGCCTACGGTAATCTCATAAATTTGCCTTTAATTCATCCCAATCAACTTGTTTATTTATCTCCGACTGATCCCTATCAATCTGTTTACCATCAAAGACCATCCTTACAGGGACAACCCTCGGGCCTACAAGGACAACCCTTACAGGGACAACCTTTGGTCCAGCAGGGACGACCCTTTTGTCCACAGGGACAACCTTATGGTTCGCAAGGAAAACCCTTATAGGGACAACCTTCGGTCCAACAAGGACAACCCTACGGTACTTCTGGTCAACCTCAATTTCAACCAGTAGCATCTTACGTCCCTAGGGGGAAATGTATCCACCATAGGGACAACCTTTTGTGCAACAGCAACAACCTTACATTCAACAAGGCCAAGCTTTTGTACAAGGATAACCCTACGGTCCTGTGTCGGGTCAACTTGGTTTTCACGGGCAACCTGGCCCATCCCAACCATTAGGCCAACCTCTTCCATGAGGGGAAACTGGTGGCCCTCGGTATCCAAGCCAACCTACCCTGCAAGGACAACCTGTCCAACCTCAGCAGTTGATTCAACCTGCTCAACCTGTTCAACAGCCGATTCAACCTGCTCAACTGGTTTAGCAGCTGGTTCAACCTATTCATCCTGCTTTGCAGGGACAACCTGTTCAACTTGCTCTGCAGGGGTAGCCTGCTCAACCTCAAGGCTCTACTTGCACTCCTCAAGGTCAATCTCAGATAGTATATAGTGCGCCCCAAGGTTTCACTTATTACCCTCAAAGTTAATCCCAAATGGTGTATAATCCACCTCAAGGCAATGCTTACATTCCACAACAAAATCCATATGTTTCTCAGCAAGGACCTCAATGGTATGCTCAGAATCAATATCCTAGTCCTCAACCCTTGTATGGGCAGAACTATCTAGTTTATAACCCCTATGGACAGAATCCTCTGGGACAAAACATATGGGGGAAGAATTTCTCTCAACCTGGGTGGAATGCTAACACTGGTATTTATCAACGACCTGCAATGCCTTTTAATCCTCAATTACCATTTCTCGCTACGTTGGAACTGCCTGATGTGTCAAAGTTGACGAATGATCCGATCCTTCACAACCTGTATTGGCTTGCAGTTTCACCAAAATTCTTGGTGATTGTCCCAAGTTTGAGGGAAATTCCGGACAAGACACCCAAGCACATGTTATGACCTACCATCTATGGTGTTCCTCTAACTCTTGGGTTGACGATTCTATCTGACTCCGTCTTTTCCAATGAACTCTTACTGGTGCCACTTCCAAGTGGTACATCGAGTTATCTCGTGGTATCTTCCAAGATTTCAATTCTTTAGCCATGGATTTTCTCACACACTTTCAGTTACCGGTTCGGTATGAAACCGAGACGCACCTCCTCACATCCTTGAAGCAAGATCGAGCTACTCATATCTCAGATCATATTCATGAATGGAGGCGTCTTTGTCTCTTGATCAAGTTTGAAATTCCTAATTAGCTTCTAACTTATTAGTTTACTACCTCCTTCGTTGCTCTGATTGCTAAGGACATTGCTATGGGGGCATGCGTTACTGAGGAACAGGCCATTTCTCATGCACAGTACCTTGATCTTGTGTACTCTCAGTTCGGCACGTTGTACGATCTCTTGCCTAATGATCCTATACCTAGAACTTCCAAAGCACCAGTGATGCCATCCGTCGATAGTATCATCAGTTCCATGTCTCAGACTTCTCGGAAGTCTTCTCCTCCAAATCCTGGGAAGAAAAAATCTACTCCTTCCAATGATACTGCTTCTCAGCCGACCCTGAATTCTGGTAAAATCGCGGCAGTGAATGTCGTTCAGGCCAATCCAACAGATAAAACTTCCAAGGGTAAAAAGAAGGGTAAAGGTAAGGCCAAAGCCGATACCCTGAAATAGGATCCTCAAAAATCTCATGTTGATGATGGTTCACAACATAAATCGAAGTATCCTTGCTTGATTTGTGATGAAGAGCATGACACCAAGGACTGTCCCCGACGGGCCGAAGTGAGTTGATTTTTCAAAGGCACCTAAGGAACTCTAGTTGTTCTCAAAGAACTGTTTCCATCACAACAGACTCAGTTGGTAGAGAAACCTCATTCTTCTATCCCATTTGGCTCTAAGGTTTTCATGATGAAAGGTTCTGCATCCGTTTCCATAGCTACCCGATATAAATATTATACCGAAGCACATCAAGCAGTGAGGAAAGAGATCGCTAATGGTCCTCCTCCTCTACCTGCTTCTGGCCCTCTTAATATTGAAAGGCCTAGTACTGAGCCTGTTGTACGACCACCTTCCAAAGGTGTACTTCGTAAGTCTTCTTACAATCCTAACACCCGTGCTGCTCAACATTACATTATTATTAAGGATTTGTCTCAGGCACCATCTGCGATGTCTGCATTAGAAGTACTTCAGAGTTGTCCGTCTCAATGGAAGGCTTTTCTATCTGCAATCGGTGGGGTTGATCCTATTGATTTGAGCCTTATCACTTTTGACCTGGAGAATTTCGTCCCACGACTCACTCACAAGCTTGCGCTCATCATCCAAGTTTGGATTAATGGACTTAATATCCATCGAGCAATCGTGGATTAGGGTGCGTCTACGTGCGTCTTGTCATCTGCCTGTTGGGAAGCTATTGGTTCTCCAGCTCTAAATTCATCTCCAAATGCTCTAGAAGCGTTTGATGGAAGGGAATCTAAACCTCTTGGTGTTCTCGCTAGTTTACCTATTAATCTAGAAGGGAAAACAATCAACGTCGAGGTTGAAGTAGTTGATGCCAAGCCCAATTACAATATTCTCCTTGGTCGTAGTTGGACTCACACCATGCTGTGTGTTCCATCCACTCTCTTTCGTGTTTTGCGATTTTCGCACGAAGGAAAGATTGTTATTGTTGATCAGTTGTATTTATTCATTTCTTCATCTTCCGAGAGAAATGTTTCATACGTCGATAAAATTCCTATGCCTTACGAGAACGTAGGGCCAGGTCTCTTCAAATGTCCTTCCCTCATGGGTATTTTTCCTCTTTCTCCACCCAACACTATTCAGGTTAATATGATCTCTAGGTCTGACGATCCATGGATCATCCCTTCACCCGAGCAGATTGATTCATTTGGAGATTTGATGTCGTTAAACCCGACCTAGATTGATTATTGTGAACTTATTTTGGCTTTGGATCATCCGCCTCCTGATCATGCTCCTTTGGGCATGTCTCTTGATACTTATTCTCAATCCTCTTGGCTCAGCAATTTGGATTCGCCAGATTCCTTGAGAGAGATATTTCCCTCCGATGAGACCATCGTGGAAACTATGTCTCTCAAGGATCCTCCTTGGGATGATAGTCATCATCGTTCCTCGTTCATGCCTGGCCTAGGGACCATGTCTACGTGTCTTGAGAGGTTCGCTTCTGAGGTTCCTTCTCCTCTGCTTCAAATGCCTATCCTGACACATGAATTCTTTGCGGAAGGTAACTTGAGTAATATTACACAGACTATCCCTATCGGCATTTCCATCAAATCAAGGATTGTCGAGAACATCCATATTGGGGAGACCTGTTCTCCCAATGAGATTCAGGTCTATACTAGTCTCTTCCATGAGTTTCGCGATGTTTTCGCATGGTCTTACGAAGAGATGCCCAAAATTGATCCAAGTATAGTGGTGCATGAGATTCTTACCTATCCTGGTGTGAAGCATGTTTGCCAACGCTTTGTCCTGTGCACCCTAGAAAGGCTGCCGCTATTAAGGGAGAAGTTGAAAAACTTATTGAAGTTCGTTTTATCTATCAGATTCTCTTGAAAGAATGGGTTTCCAATATTGTTCCTGTAGATAAGAAACAGGGTACCATTCATGTCTGTGTTGATTACCATGACATTAACCGAGCTTTCCCTAAGGATAATTATCCTATTCCTTTTATTGATCAAATCATTGATGACTATGCTGGGAGTGAGATTTTTTCCCTTATGGATGGGTTTTCTAGGTACACCCAGATTAACATTCTTCTGATTGATCAACATAAGACCGTCTTTATCTGTCCTTGGGGTACTTTCACTTATAAAAAGATCCCTTTCAGTCTGAAAAATGTTGGGGCCACCTTTCAACGAGCAATGTCATATGATTTTCATGACATCAAGCGCATTGTTCAGCCTTATCTGGATGACCTCCCGGCTCATTCAACTAAGCATAAAGACCATCCCGATCATCTCCGTCAGATTTTTCTTTACTGTCGACGCTATAAAATCCGGCTTAATCTGTGTAAGTGCATCTTCTGCATTGAATCCAGTAGACTCTTAAGGTTTATCATTTCAAAAGACGAGATTCATCTCGATTCACTCAAAGTTGAAGTTATCGTTAATCTCCCCTCTCCTTCCTCCTTACATAAATTGTAGAGTCTGTAGGGAAAAGCTAACTTCCTATGCCGTTTTATACCCAACTATGCCGAAGTGGCTAAAGGATTTACGTTATTACTAAAGCAAGGTGTCCCGTTCCTCTGGGATGAGATTGCCCAAAAGTATTTGGATGAACTGAAGATGTTGCTTGTCAATGCTCCTTTGCTCTGTCCTCTGAATTATCATCGCGATTACTCCCTCTATTTGGCCGTTGCGTTTAACATGATTGCCATGGTTTTGGTACAAGATGATGATGATGGTGACGAGCATGTCGTTTACTATCTATCTTGTAACCTTCTCGATACTGAGACGTGATATGCACATGTAGAGAAGTTGGTGTTGGCTGTTGTTCAAGATGTTCAATGTTTTCGTCACTATATTCTGTTGCGTACAATGACTGTGATTTCTAATTGCAACCCTATGAATTACATATTGACTCATCAATTAATGGGGGGCAAGTACTCGAACTGGATTTTCATCCTCCAAGAGCTCAATTTGGATTTCACTACCACCAAGTCGAAGAAGTCATTGGTCTTCACCGATTTGATCTTCTCTCTCCCTTTCGATTCCACTCTGTCTAGTTCCGAGGAACGCATTCTGGACGACACACTTTTTCTGATTAGCACCCTCAATTCTTGGTACAGTGATATTATCATATATCTTCAGACTTTCACCTTCCGATTTGAGTCGACGAAGGATGCTCGTCGAGACATCCATCATCAATCGCAACCATATCGCATAGTCAAAGATATGCTCTACTACATCGGAGTCGATTCTATTCTCCGCTGGTGTTTGTCCCTCAAGGAAGATGAAAAGGCCCTGAATGATTGTCATAGTGGTGCCTGTGGCGGTCACATGTCTAGTTATGTTACTGCACAGAATATTCTTCATGCTGGGTATTTCTGGCCCACCATCTTTAAAGACTGCATTGTTGTTGTCCGTAAGTGCCATGATTGCTAGAACTATCAGCGCAAGATGCGTGCGCCGCATTCCCATCTTCACCCTGTCATTACCATTGGTCCCTTTGTGAAGTGGGCCATCAATTTTATGACGTGTAATCCTCAGTCGGCCGGGGGGCATGCTTATATCATCATAGCCATTGACTACTTCACCAAATAGGCCAAAGCAATGCCTACACTTACGACTAACGGTAAGAAAGCAGCACAGTTTCTATTCAATCATGTCATTTATAGGTTTGGTGTCCCTCAAGCCATTATTACCAATCATGGTTCCCATTTTCGGCATTATATGGTGGTGGAGTTGACTTCCAAGTTGGGTCTGCGTCATGACAAGCTCAACGTCATACTACCCTCAGGCCAATGGCGAGGTTGAATCCGTGAACAAAGCTCTTGTCACTATGCTTCAACGTACGATTGGGATGCACAAATCAAACTGGCATCTCATGTTGTTTTCGGCTCTCTAGGCTTACCGAACCTCAGTGAAGGATGCGACCGGATTCACTCCTTTTCAACTTGTCTACGGTCTAGAAGCTACCCTTCTAATTGAATGTGAAATACCTTTGCTCAAACTAGCTATTGAATTTCTGCCGAATACTTCGCCAGAAGAAGAACGTCTTCTCTACCTGGAGAGGTTTGATGAAACTCGCCACTTTTCTTCTCTAGTCATTGAACCATAGAAAAAGTGGGTCAAAGATAATTTTTACCAGTTAGTTTCCCCTTGTTCCTTCATAGAAGGAGACCTCATCCTCCTGTACAACCAAGCTCATGATAAGCTGGGGGTAGGAAAATTTCAACCCATGTGGCATGGTCCCTACATTGTTAAGTGTGTTTTGTGGAATGGGGCTTATGAGCTTATTGATTACGAAGTTCATCCTCTCGATCAACCCAGAAATGGGTTGTATCTTAAAAAATATTATGCATGAGTCATTCGTGTATGTTTTTTGTACATAGTTGTTCTTTTTATTTTTGTAAATTTTTGGCTTGGTGTGCTTTGCAATCGTTTTCCTAATTATTAGATCGTTTCTTATTGTGCAGATGTCTACTACCCCTTATGTCGTTTTCGTGGATGGTGCTTCCCACAGTACCTGAAACCTGTCTTCAGCAACCTAGGTGATTTATGATCCTACTGGTGAGTTAATAGACCTTCAAGGTATCTGTCTAGGACATACCACAAACAATGCCATTGAATATAGTGTTGCTATTGAACTATTAACCGAGGCCATTGCTATCAACATTCATGCATTGATTGTTAACCTAGACTCACAGCTTATTGTTCTTCAACTTAATGGACATTATTCTCTTAGCAACACTCACATCTTAAGGTTGTATTTGCATGTTTGTTTACTGGAAAGATATTTTGATTACATTACATATCAACATATTCCTAGACGAATGAATGCATTAACTGATACAGTAGCTAATATTGTATTAGATAGAAATTTTCGTAATTTATAAAAAATCATCATCACATGACAAGATCCATACAAGAAACTAGATGTATATATATATGTCGAGTGTTTGCATCCATGTGCATCGTAAGTTCAAAAAATATATGTGTTTCATTACATCTTGAGACATCGTGTCTCTTAAAAAATACTTGGAAATAAAACCTAGGTGTCTACTCGGCGTGACACTCATGATAACACATCACTGCCCATACAAGCCGCCTCAACAAGCGGTGAACTAGGTTTGACACCCCTGCAGTGTGTCTCTGGTACGCGCGAGGAACATCATCGAATCGCGCATAGTCTGGGATTCCACGGGAGATTCCCTCCAAGTTGTGTATGATTTCATCCTCCTCACCTCCCTCACCATGAGGGGCCACATCAAAGTAGCGAGGAATCCACCGCGCTATTGGGCACATACCTGCAGGTCTTTCTGGGATGATATCTGCAATTACATGGATTAATGTCAGAACATGCATAACAAAAAATTATAATACTCATCAAAATAAAAAATTAGTCTTACCTAGTACTTCATCCCAATCCTCTCCTTTTGGGAGTGGGATATTTGCATCACCAATGAAATCTGTGCTATAGTAGGGCCAGTCCTCCACGAAAATCAGCTGTCGGCAGAGACACTAAAGAAACTCTGGTCTCCAGGACATCTGTTGACCGCCCCCTAACCTTGGCAACAAAGCTGCCCAACGGACCATCCGTGGTGTTGGGATCCTGTAATTTAGAATATTGGCATACTAAATGACAAGGCAACATATAAGCCAATCTTTAGAGCTCTAGGAGCTATCCCTTCTAGTCTAAGAGAGGGATCTCTCAATTGTTTGCAAATATATGACTTGTTTTCTTGTAAAAGGTTGATTTTAGGCTAGTTATTAAGCATGAGTTTGTTTTATTGTTTGATGGGACATGATGATCTAGGCAGCATAAATAGAAAAGGGAAATCTCTAAGTCATTGGGCAATGGATTCAAGTAGAAGTTTGTAACAAGTTTGTAGATGAATCAGGGGTATCAAAGGGAAAATCTAACTTGGCTATTGGATCTACAAAGTTTTTCAGGTGAAATGAAATGAACATTAAGGTTTTAGAATGGAAAGTAGAACTAAGGGCAATTAAGAATCCTTAATTATATGTACTTCTCAACAAGGGACTTAAAACATCATTTGACCATGAATATGTATTCCATAGATAGGGCTAACCATGAATTCTATAAATAACACTTTAGCAAATAACAATTTCAAGAAAAACTTATCAAATGAAATCTAGGAGTTGAGGAACACTCTATTTCATCCAAATATTTCACTTAAAGGATAAGAAAACATTCAAGATTCACAAATAACTGCATTCATAGAAGAGATAACTCCTAAACATCTTTGATTACAGCTATAAAGACCTTCAAAACAATTATTTAAGCAAGAACAAAGGGCATGATCAAAACAGACCTCTTTGGCAGACTGTAAACAATGGTACTTTAAAGGGAGACTTCAAAAACAGTTTTTAAGTGGCAGCAAGAAAGTAGGGATAACCATAAATCATTCTTGAGACCAACTATTTGAACTATTCTTGAAATAAACAAGCTTAAGCATTTTAAAAGCAGTCAAACTACTCAATAAAACCTTCAACAGATGAAAACATAAAGATAATTAAGAGTAAACAGGTCTAAGGTGCTTCTAGGAGACATTTCTTAGCCTAAAATTTTTACTCTACTACAAGCAAGAAATGATTAAAACATAATGGAAAACAGGAAAAAACATTAACAGATTAGAATACTTAACCAATAGCCAAGCTCAGGGATCCAATGACATAGCTTTCTCCATCAACAAACAGGTCAAAACATCCACAGGTTCCAAAACATCAAATTTCTTTCAACTTCAGCAGAACTATCACTTCAAAGAGTTATCAAATGCCCACCTTTACAATGAGTTCCAGTGCAGTATTTATACTGCAAATGAGGAGCTGGAACTATGTTTTAGGGTTCAAATTTCATTTATGACATAGTAAATGCACACCTATCCTTAAAAACCATGCAAGGCATAAGGTAGGAATGTCTCTCAACTACTTCTCTGTGTAATAAATATATCTTTACTTCTTGAGGATGAAATAGTGGAAAAAATTGACTTTGAGGCCTTTTTCTGTCTTTATATTAACTGTTCTGACAATTTAAAATATCTTCTAACTATGTAATAACTGTCAATTTTCCCCTTAAGACATAAAGTAGGCCAAAGGTGTCAGTTATGTTTATCAAGTGAATAACTGCTCTGTGTTGACTTATCTGAGGCTACTTTAGCCTAAGTTCCCTTGATTTCATCATAAAACTATGTTTTAAGGCCTTTAGCCTTGACTTTCTTTTGATTAATCTGCTTTTAGGCTTTGATTTTGCTTTGGTTTTCCTTTTCAATTGATCATCATTATTTCTTTCCCTTTATTCACTACCTTAGACATTTTTTTATTTGTCTTTATCCTTTAAACTGTGTTTTTGGCCTAATTCTGCTTTAACAATATTTATTTCTTAATTAACCTGCCTCGTTGTCCTTTCTCTGTTTATGTTTAAAACATTTGTTTATCTATCTTTACACTGTGCTTCATTCTTTAATCATTCTTTAAGCCTTTAATCTCTGTTTCTTTGGCCTTCAACCTTGCCATTAATCACTTTTCGGGCTTTTTGTCTTTTATCAACTGTATTAACCTTGAATCAATTTGTTTTAACTATTCTTCATCCAATATTTTCTTGATTTAGGCCTTTGAACCTTTGTCTTTATGCTTAAACCATCTTTTGCCCTTTTTTGCTATGAACAGGTGTGTGGGGCATACTGAGGGTTTGATTGTATAACCAGTGCTCATGAGGCACTAGTCAAACCATGAATTCGAACCCTGAACGCTCATTTTTTGTGATTTTGTAGTTATTTGGACTTCAGAGGTAGTGACATTTGGCCTTATTTCTTATTGAACTATGAGAAGGCTTTTTGGCCTTGAAACTGCCATCGAATCCTGCAAAAAAAACAATAAAAACGTTGATAAAACCTACGAGGGAGGGTTTTGACTGCTTATCAGAGATCAGGTGGAGGCAGAAGGAGCATTGAGGAGAGAAGAAAAGCATGCAGGAGGGATTTAGGGTTTAAACTTTGATTTATGGCATGGAAATGAAAGTATTTTTGCGAAAAACTAGGGTGGTTTTAGCGCGAGGCAACGGTGGTAAGCGGTTTTGCGCGTTATGAATGCAATTCCATACACTTTGTGATACGCATCCTTTATGAAACTTCCAATTTCACATTGGAAACATGCGTTAACCCTCAAAGGCGAAATCCATGCGAAATTGAATGTGGACTGTTGGATATAGGGGTGTATATCCAATGGCCACAGGGGAGCATGACAAATGGAAGGTGCTCGAACGAGGAGGCAAATGGAAGCCAGGTGGCAAACACAGATTGGACGAGCGGCAGGGTAGTGGGAGGTGGGCCATAATGCTGGCGTAAGCAAATTTTTTTGGTAGAGGGGGTTTTTATGGGCGGGAGGTTGGATGATGAGAGGGGAGTGCGGAGCCATTAGATCAATGAGATCTATGGTGGGGATCTCCTAAAGGAATACGTAGTGGGAGGGATGGAATAACGAAGGAAGGGGGAGAGGAGATGCTCACAGGAGTGCCGATAGCCATTAGATTGAGCTCGATCAATGACTGGGATTGCTTGGAGAAAAAGCAGTGGCAGTGTAAGAAAAATGGAGAAAGGGGGTTTAAGGAAAGGGGAGTCAGTCCTATGCGGAGTGGATAGAACTGAGGGCTGAGGTGAGGGAGCTTAGGGACAGTGGATGGTTGGGGAGGGGAAAGGAAAGGAGGGGTGAATGAGGGTCGTTGGATCTAGGTAGAGGGCCTTTGATCAACGGTGGATGTGGCCCGATAAAAACAACGGAGCAGGGAAAAGAAAAGGAAAAGGGGGCTAGAAGGAAAGGGAGAGGTGCGGTCCCGTGGGTAAAAGGAGGACCGGGGGTTGGGGCTTAAACCAAAAAAAGGGGCTTAAAACCTTATGGGTAGAAATGGGCAGATAATAAGCCTAAAAAAAGGTTTTTAAGCTTTTTAAAGCTTCCGATAGGCAAAAGAGAGGCTTTTAAACCATTATAAGGGTTTTTTAATGTTTTAAAAGGGTTTTTTGAACCTTTTGGAGGCTTTCGATAGGTTTAGAAAAGGTATTTTTAAACCAAATGAAGGTGTTCATAATGGTTTATAGGGGTTTTTAGAGGAAATGGAGGTTTTATGAAGAGAAAAAGGTTTTTTTAGAGGGACAAAGACTGATGTAGAAAATAGGGGTAGGAAGGATAATATGAGGAAAAAAAGGGCTATTTTCAGAGGGAAATGGACTAATAAAAATAGGGATAAACAGCCTGAAAATAAGCTTCTTTTGAAACAGAAAGATAAAGATTTTAGTGAACTAATGGACTTAGGCTAATAAAGGCAGTGAGATTTCTAGAACTCACAATGTTTCTTCAAATATTGTTTCTAGAAATCTGAGTTTTTTCAAATTTAGTCATCTTTGGATAAAGTCAAAATTATGGATGACTAACAGTGGCTCCACTTGGGGAGGACAACTGTCTTTTTAGGTGTCCAGAACCTCCAGTTTATCAATCTCCGGATTTCAACAGACCAGTGCCTTATCCATTGGGTAGATTTCTTCTTTTCTCGCTGATCTTTCTCTAAAAAGAACAACTTTTATCAATATGCAACATGTAATTTCTTCAAAATAGCATCTCTACCTACCCAATATTACTTTGTACTAGCATTTTTTCTTCCTTTTTGAGTGCATTTGAACTAGCAAACTCTTTGACATTTTATTTTTGAAAACAAAAATAAACTATCTAAACCTATCCTTATTTCTTCCAAGAGTCCAGATTAAACTGTTGAACTCTTTATTTCTCTACCTAAGCTACTATCTGTCAAGATTAAGCTGTTTGACAAATTTTATTCTCTATTTCTAAAACAAGAAATTTAAACATAGTCAAATCAGGATTAGACTGTATGATTTGCTATGGTGTCTATGGTTGTATGTACAAGCTGCACATAGAATTTATTTGCAGAAAAATAAAACAAAATTGTGAAGGCTTAAGATCTGAAAATTAAAAACATCCTTCTATTCTTTTTCCAGCTCTGGTTTTGATCTATTTAGAGCTATCTTTTTCCTTCCCTTGGTTCAGATTTTGAGTTTGTTTGAACCATTCTTTTATATCCTAACCTATTCTACTGATAAGCCAAGATTATTCAATTTGGAAAATCTTCTTTACTAACCTATTAGCATGAAATTCAAATTTACTCAATCATGTTTAAGTTGTATGATTGAATAATTACAAGTAGTGGCATTTGAGCTTGCACACAAACATTATTCTTCAGAAAAGTAAATCAAAGAGATAAGGCCATGATTTGTCTTTTGTGAGGCATCTTTATCTATCTCTTTGGTTATATTTTAAGCATGTGGAAGCAATATCTTTTCAATCTCCTAATCTATCTTTCTTTGAATAAGTTAAGTCTGAAATAATGTTTTATCAATCAAAGTTTCTACTAACTTATCAACATAAATTTAAAGCATGTTCAGCCATGATTAGGCTAGATGACTGAACAAGATATCATTTTGGATCCGAAGTGGCATTTAGACTTGCTCACTTTCAGTATCACTATTTTTAAGTATGGGGCTTGTACCTTGTTTTTTAATCTGTCCTCTTTTCTTTTTCTATTGTTTTTATTTTTTTTCTTTTTTAAAATTGAGAAGCAATGTTATATACAGTGAAAAATAAAAGCTTTGAAATTTAGGACTCTTCGCAGAAATAGTGCTTGAGCATCTTGCCATTGACAGGACCTCCAAATAGATCTTCTCCATTCAACTCTTGCAGAAGGAATGTATTGTGACCCCTAATGGAATGAATAATGTAGGGACATTTCCACAGATTTTCAAATTTTCCATGTTTTCCCTTTTTTTCCCTTCTAGAATCCCACTTTAGAACTACATTTCCAACTTGGAAATCATTTTCTTTAGTCCTCTTGTCAAACAATTTCTTGATGCTTTCTTGGACTGTTTGTGTTCTCTTGTACACTTCCTCTCTTGACTGTTATAAATGAATGGTTTGATTTATCCTTCTCTGCATATCATTTTCCTCAGTTTGTACTTCTTGAAGGAGTTTCATGACTGGAACTCCTAAAGAGGTTGGGAAGACTGCATCCATGCCATAAACCATCTGATAGGGGGACATATTTATTGACTTTTTGGTGGTTAATCTATCAGCCCATAAAGCATGAATAAGCTTACTATGCCATGATTTCTGATTCTGCTCCAACAGTTTTTTGATAATATTTACAAGGCTCTTGTTGGAGGATTCAACTAATCCATTTCCTTGAGGATAGTAGGCAGTGGAATGACCCAAGGTGATATGGTATTTATGGTAGAAGTCAACCATTCTTTTAGAATTGAAAGCAGCAGCATTGTCTGTGATAATTTTTCTAGGACAACCAAATCTGGATAGTATATTGGTTTCAAGGAACTTGATAATGACAGAGTCAGTAGCATTCCTAGAAGGTATGGCTTCTATCCACTTGGTAAAATAATCAGTGGTAGTGAAGATCCACTTATGTTGGGCTGATGAAGATGGGTGAATTTCCCCAATGAAGTCCAAACCCCATTGTTGGAAAGGAGCCTCAACACTGATGGGATGTAAGGGTAAAGGTAGGAGTTTTCTCTTGCCATCAAAAATTTGACATTTATGGCAAGACATGACAAGTTTCTGAGTATCTGGGAAAAGGGTGGGCCAATAGTAACCAGATCTGAGGATTTTATTTGTTTTGGTATTCTAGTAGAGATGTCCTCCACATTCTCCCTCATGCATCTCATGCATGATTTTTCTTGCATCAATCTCAAGCAAACATTTAAGCAATATTCCAACAGCATTCTTCCAATATAAAACCCCATCTAATATGCAATAATTTAAAGCCTTCTGTTTCAAGAATCTAGCTTTAATTTTAGACAGAAAATGAGGGGTATTCAGATAAAGCAACACATATATGATATCAGCATACCAAGGTGAATTCACAAAATGTTTTTCAATAAATGGAGCTGTAAATTCTTCTATTTCTTCTAAGACATCAACCATATTCATATCTAGTGCTTGGAAGTTTGATTTAGCCATGAGTTTTGCTAATCTCTGCCCCTTGATTAGTTTGGTGGGCCTGATTTCTAAGTCATATTCTAAAATAACAGCAATCCATTTTCCCCTTTTACCATCAGGGTCTTGACTTAGAATGTCCTTGACAAAAATATGTGGGACAAAAGAAATGATGTGAGAATGAAAAATGTAAACTCTAAAGTCTTTCAATGCTTTTATCAAGGCTAAGGCTTGTTTCTCCATGATGTTATACTTGAGTGGAGCATCTCTTAAGGCCCTACTAAAAAGGATATTGGTTGTTCATGCCCCATGTCATTCTTTTGCAGTAACACTACAACTATTGTATGTTCAAATGCAAAGGAAAAGATATAAAAATCTTTGGTGAAATCAAGACCTATAAGAACTGGCGTTTGAGTTAAAGTTTGTTTTACTAGTTCAAATGACTATTTAGCCTGTATTGTCCATTTAACACCTACCTCTTTCTTTAGCATGTTTGTGATATTTCTTAATAGCTCAGCAAGGTTGGGGATGAATCTTCTTAAATAATTTATCTTCCCAATGAAAGATTGTAATACTTTGAGGTTTCTAGGATGGTTGATTTTCAATATGCCATTAATCCTTTTAGGGTCTACTTTGATTCCATCTTTAGAAATTATGTGGCCAAGAAGCTTTCCTTCTTGGAGACCAAAGAGTATCTTTTTAGGATTCAAAGATCAGACATATTTCCTACATTTCTCAAAAAAATTCCTTAAATGAATCAAATGTTCTTCATCAGTTTTTGAGAAAACGGTAATGTCATCAAGGTAAATGATTATAAAATAGCCTATGTCTTCTAAAAAGGCTATATCCATGGCCCTTTGGAATGTGGCCCCTACATTCATTAAACCAAATAGAATTTTGACATACATGAATGTACCCCAAGGTGTAGTAAAACCAGTCTTATGTTGATCACTTGGGAGTACTAACACCTGATTGTAACCTAAGAACCCATCCAACAGTGAAATTCTTTTAGACCCAACCACCCTTTAAAGTATATGATCCATTTTTGGCAAGGGATAGTTATCTTTGAGGCAGGCTCTATTTAGATTTCTGAAATCAATGCAAAGCCTAATGTCCCCAATCTTTTTCTTAACAGATACTAAGCTGGAAACCCATTATGAATACCTGATGGGAACTATGATCCCAACATCATACATCTTCTTAATCTCTTTCTCAACCAAAGGCAATAAAACAGGGTTTATTCTTCTGAGTTTTTGTTTGAAAGGTTTCTGATTTTCCTTAGGATGAATTTTGTGTTGAATGATGCTGGTATCATATGATTTTAAATCCTTGTATCCCCATGCAAACACATCTTTAAATTCTTTGAAAAGTTTTATGTATTGTTGTTTGATATGAGCTGGGAGAGTGCTGGATAGTTTTATCATCTTGGGTTCTGCTAGGCTGCCTATGTTATGTTCTTCTATGTTTGTTTCTATAGGCTCCATCCTTGGTTCTTTGGCTACATCATTGAAATCAAACAGTTGTTCTAATGGTGCCAGACCTCTTGGAATTGTATCATTTTTACATTGTAAAACCTCCAAGCCTTTTTTATCTGTATTGTCAACTATTTCTACTCTAAAAGGATGTTCAAAATGGTTTATATCAACAAAAAAGGATAGCTCTGTTTCAGAGATTTGTTCTTCATTTAAATAGTTTTATTCATGGCTTGAAGTAGATGTTGATATGGCAAAGTCATTCTTTGATTGCAGAAAATCATCTGTGTGTTTGTCTCCTTCAAACACTTGCCAATAATCTTCATTGTCAGGTATTGCAGACCTGCTTTTCATCTTTATATCAAATTGTTCATTTGTCTGTGGTATCTGGAGATTACTAGCAACAAAGGAAAGTTCATTTGCTAGATGATTTTGAACTCTTAGGATGAAAATGAGTTCATAGTTTTCAAAGGTTTTTAGGAGATCAAGGGCAGCATTTCTATATTCTCTGAATTTTGGGTTTTTGGTTTAATACTCCCCTTTAATCTGTCTGATAATTAGCTCAGAATCCCCTTGGACTGATATTCTTTTAGATCCTAAATCTTTGAGTAAGTGTAGGCCAATAAGGAGGGCTTCATATTCAACAATGTTATTTGTGCATGAAAAATCCAGTTTATAGGAAAACCCTTTGTTTTTGTTCTGTATCCATACACCAACCCCTGCACTTAATTTGCTACAAGATCCATCAAAGTTTATTTGCCAAGGTATTTCAATCTCAATTTATTTTTCTTTTTTCTCTTAAAGGCTGCTAGAGTTTGAGTTATTTTACATTTGAGTTGAGCGCAGATTTGATTATTCTGGTGGACTAACTTCTTCTTTGTTTCCTTTTTCCTGTTGATTGATTTCATCTTCATTAAATAAGATAAAGGAATCTAAGTTTGAATGGATGGAATACATAGGAGTGTTGTTTGGCCTATCTATGTTGCTCACCATCTATTTCATATGAGACTCTTTGTATAATCTTCTAGTTTGGCTAAACACTGGGATGGTGGCATATGACATGTCCATTTGAAGGCTCCCCTGAAGTTTGGCTCCCGATGATCTTGATAAAAGCATGCCATACTTTGGGGGAATGTCAGCTACTAGTATGTCCATTACTAGACTCTTAGTAGGAATTTGTGCTAAGTTGACACAAAAATATTTGATTAGGCCTAAGCATTTAACCCTGCTTGAATCAAAGGAATAGAGGTCTTTGTATGGTTTAGTAATTTCTAAGCCTAGGCTTTCCATTACTACTTTGGGCATAAGATTTTGTGAAGCACCTGAGTCTAGCATGGCATTGTGCAATATTTTATCATGTATATTCAGGCTGAAATAGAAGGGATGGACAGCCCCTTCTTGGTATTTTCCTTCAACTTCAGGACCAAACAATAACTCTGGTTTATCATCTATTAAGTTTAAAGTATCAGTGTCACTGCCTATATTCAAAGCTTTCAAAACTTGGTTTTTATATACATCCTGGGTTACTAGTTCAACTAAGGGTATGGTGGTTTTAATCTTGGCAATTTCCTTGTCAAGGCTGAAAGGAACTATTGTTCTTGACATATTTACATTTTTTTTGTCATTTACAACTCTTTCAACAATTTTGATTTGCTGAACTTTATTTGGACTGCTATTTGGGACAGATTTGTTAGGGCCACTAGCAGAAGTACTAGGGCAACTTTGTTCAACACTTTGCTGACTATTTTTGTCTTTATTTATATTAGTTTTCTTGGCCACAGTGTTGGTGTTATTGGCTGTCTTTTTAGGCTGATTTTCTGAAGTTTTCTTAACAACAGTACTAGTGTTCTTGTCATTAGAAATTTCTGGGCTCCCTTTGCTTCTAAGATTATATTGTTTGTTTACCCCCATGCTTGCATTTTCAAACCCCAGTCTGTAACCTTCAGAATCTTCATGGTTGTTTTCAATTTGTTCTGAGGAGAAGAATCCTTGTTCTTCTTCAGTGAGAAAAACATCTATCTCGCTATCAGATCCTATCAAGTTTACATGATTTTCTTCCAACCTTTCAACTTCCCTTTATTCTTCTTGATCAACATAGTTTTTTTGAAAGGGAGGCCTAATCTGTTGGTCATTGTCTCTATGCCTATCTTGATTAGGGTCTCTTCTAGGATTTGGGTTTCTATTTCTATTTTGGGGGTTATTTTGGTTTTCTCTAGGAGGCACTCTATCATTCAGATTTATCTTTTCAAGCATCGTCTCCATTACCTTCACTAAGTTATCAATTTTAGTATCTAATGATGAGGTTGATGGCATTGTATCTTCCCTATATGTAACTCTTTTCTCTGCTTTGAACCTAGCTCTTTTCTCAATCAGATTTCCTTCTACACCTAAGGCTCCCCTCTACATATCTTTTAAAGTTAAGGGATCCATTTCTCTTAGCTGGTATGCCATTTCAAAATCAAAACCCTTAGGGAATTTGGTTAAGGCGAGGCCTAATGAAGGTTTCATGTCTGGGGAAAGTGCATTATAAACACTATTGAATCTAGTGCAATAATCTTGGACACTTTCCCCAATGTTTCTTTTGAGGTTGGTATATTATGAAAGGATTTGGAGGGGGTTCTTCCTAAGTTCCCATTTGTTTATGACTGTTTGATATAAAGAAGGGAGATCATTAATGGTGTGAGGAGTTAAGACTTTAAACCATTTTTTGGCTTCTCCTCCTAAAATTTGAGCAAAAATTCTCATCTTAATGGTTTCTTCTTCTATTTCCATGTAATCAAAAGCATCATTCATCTTATCTACATGTTGTTGGGTAGTAGTAGGTTCATTTCCAGTGAAATGGGGAATTTTTTATTGATATTCATTGGGTAAGGGAACCAGAGGTAGTGGTAACACAAGTGGAGAATACCATGTTGCCATGATAGGAAATAATGGGGGATTTACAAGAGGTGGATTTACAAGAGGGAAAGTGGGCTGAAATGGGGTATTTTGAATAGTGGATGTGTGGATAGGAGTAGAAGAAACGCTTGGACCAGCAAACTGGTGATCAGCAGATCTGTTATGGAAGGAGCTGAAATGATGGAGAAGCTAAGAGTCAGGTGGAGTAGAAGGTGAAGCTTCTCTGCTAAAGCTCTGTTGCAAATCTGTGGTTTCAAAATTAGCTTGGTTTAAATCAATTTGAGATTTATTCCTGAATAGGTTCTTTGTGTGAGGTAAGTCAAAGTGAGGATCTTTAAGATTGTGAGATCTTCAGGAACAAATATTTTTCTTGGGGTGGTGCTATCAGTAGTTGGTTTTCCAGATTTAGAAGTTTGCCACAAAATCCTTTCTGGATTATCAACTATGGTGGGAGGATTAGGATCTAGATGGGATCTAGTATTGACCCTATGTGAAGCCAGATTTTAGTTTCCAAAATTTAGAGAGGCCGAAGGTTTTGGGACTGTTTTTTTAAGATTTTTCCTCTCATAGTGATTTCTATAATAGGGAACTAGGTTTCTAAACTTTCTCAGGGCTGGTTAACACAATCCTAAGGAAATTTGCAGTACTACTAAGGTAATAGGCCTACTAGGGCTAGTGGAGTCGCCAGGTGGAAATTTTTAACTTTTGTGAAGGTAAAATGTTTTGTGGTCCACCACCAATGGTTTATTTGAAAACCAATCTAAAATGTTTTGGGTTTTTCTGAGTTTTTATATGGTTCTATGGTTGTGAGAGTGTCCTATACCTAATTCAACACTTAACTAAGGTGATGAAACAAACAGAGCCTACTCTATGGCTTATCAGCTGATTTCTTCAAGGTTTGATAAGGGTCTCTTAGAATCCTAAGGGTTACTTAGATTGCCACTGATTCAGACATATCCTATCATGATTTCCATTATGCTGGTAGTGCTTGAAGAGGCTACAGTTCACTTGAATGAATATTGAGTGTCTTGTTTAGGGACTCTTACTCAAAAAGGTCCCACCATGATCGCCAGAATGTTGGGATCCTGTAATTTAGCAGATTGGCATACTAAATGACAAGGCAACATATAAACCAGTCTTTAGAGCTCTAGGATCTAGCCCTCCTAGTCTCAGAGATGGATCTCTCAATTGTTTGCAAATATATGGCTTGTTTGCTTGTAAAAGGTTGATTTTAGGCTAGTTATTAAACATGAGTTTCTTTGATTGTTTGATGGGACATGATGATCTAGGCATCATAAATAGAAAAGGGAAATCTCTAAGTCATTGGGCAATGGAGTCAAGTAGAAGTTTGTAACAAGTTTGTAGATGAATCAAGGGTATCAAAGGGAAAATCTAACTTGGCTATTGGATCTACAAAGTTTTTCAGGTAAAATGAAATGAACATTAAGGGTTTAGAATGAAAAGTAGAACTAAGGGAAATTAAGAATCCTTAATTATATGTACTTCTCAACAAGGGACTTAAAACATCATTTGAACATGAATATGTATTCCATAGACAGGGCTAACCATGAATTCTATAAATCACACTTTAGCAAATAACAATTTCAAGACAAACTTATCAAATGAAATCTAGGAGTCGAGGAACACTCTATTTCATCCAAAGATTTCACTTAAAGGATAAGAAAACATTCAAGATTCACAAATAAATGCATTCATAGAAGAGGTAACTCCTAGACATCTTTGATTATAGCTATAAAGACCTTCAAAACAATTATTTAAGCAAGAACAAAGGGCATGATCAAAACAGACGTCTTTGGCAGACTGTAAACAATGGTACTTTAAAGGGAGACTTCAAAAACAGTTTTTAAGTGGTAGCAAGAAAGCAGGGATAACCATAAATCATTCTTGAGACTAATTATTTGAACTATTCTTGAAATAAACAAGCTTAAGGATTTGAAAAGTATTCAAACTACTGAATAAAACCTTCAGCAGATGAAAACATAATAACAGTGAAGAGTAAACAGGTCTAAGGTGCTTCTAGGAGACATTTCTTAGCCTAAAATTTTTGCTCTACTGCAAGCAAGAAATGATGAAAACAGAATGGAAAACAGGAAAAAACATTAATAGATTAGAATACTTCACCAACAGCCAAGCTCAGGGATCCAATGACAGAGCTTTATCCATCAAAAAATAGGTCAAAACATCCACAGGTTCCAGAACATCAAATTTCTTTCAACTTCAGCAGAACTATGTATTACTTCAAAGAGTTATCAAATGCCCACCTTTACAATGAGTTCTAGTGCAATATTTATACTGCAAATGAGGAGGTGGAACTATGTTTTAGGGTTCAAATGTCATTTATGACATAGTAAATGCACTCCTATCCTTAAAAACCATGCAAGGCATAAGGTAGGAATGTCTCTCAACTACTTCTCTGTGTAATAAATTTGTCTTTACTTCTTGAGGATGAAATAGTGGAAAAGATTGACTTTGAGGCCTTTTTTTGTCTTTATATTAACTGTTCTGACAATTTAAAATATCTTCTGACTTTGCAATAACTGTCAGTTTGCCCCTTAAGACATAAAGTAGGCCAAAGGTGTCAGTTATGTTTATCAAGTGAATAACTACTCTGTGTTGACTTATCCGAGGCTACATTAGCCTAGGTTCCCTTGATTTCATCATAAAACTGTGTTTTAAGGCCTTTAGCGTTGACCTTATTTTAATTAATCTACTTGTAGGCTTTGATTTTGCTTTGGTTTGCCTTTTCAATTGATCATCGTTATTTCTTTCCATTTATTCACTGCCTTAGACCTTTTTTTATTTGTCTTTATCCTTTAAATTGTGTTTTTGGCCTAATTCTGCTTTAACAATCTTTATTTCTTAATTAACCTGCCTCGCTGTCCTTTCTCTGTTTCTGTTTAAAACATTTGTTTATCTATCTTTACAGTGTGCTTCATTCTTTAATCATTCTTTAAGCCTTTAATCTCTGTTTCTTTGGCCTTCAACCTCGCCTTTAATCACTTTTCGGGATTTTTGTCTTTTATCAACTATATTAACCTTAAATCCCTTTGTTTTAACTGTGCTTCATCCAATATTTTCTTGATTTAGGTCTTTGAACCTTTTTCTTTATGCTTAAACCGTCTTTTTCCCTTTTTTGCTGTGAACAGGTGTGTGGGGCAACTAAGGGTTTGATTGTATAACCAATGCTCATGAGGCACTAGTCAAACCATGAATTCAAACCTTGAACGCTCATTTTTTGTGATTTTGCAGTTATTTCGACTTCAAAGGTACTGACCCTCGGCCTTGTTTCTTATTGAACTATGAGAAGGCTTTTTGGTCTTAAAACTGCCATCGAATCCTACAAAAAAACAATAAAAACGTTAATAAAACTTGCGAGGAAGGGTTTTGACTGCTTATCAGAGATCAGGTGGAGGCGGAAGGAGCATTGAGGAGAGAAGAAAAGCATGCAGGAGGGATTTTATGGAGAAAACCACAAAAAATAAGGTTTAAAATTTGATTTATGGTGTGGAAATGAAAGTGATTTTGCAAAAAACCAGGGTGGTTTTCACACAAGGCAACGGTGATAAGTGGTTTTGCACGTTACGAATGCGATTCCATACACTTTGTGACACGTGTCCTTTATGAAACTGCTGGTTTCACATTGGAAACGCGTGTTAACCCTCTGAGGTGAAATCCACGCGAAATTGAACATGGACCGTTGGATCTGTGGGTGTAAATCCAATGGCCACAGAGGAGCGCGACAAATGAAAGGTGCTCGGGCGAGGAGGAAAATGGAAGCCAGGTGGAAAACACAGATTGGACGAGTAGCAGGGTAGTGGGAGGTGGGCCATAATGTTGGCGTAAGCAAATTTGTTTGGTAGTGGGGGTGCTTATGGGCGGGAGGTTGGACGATGAGAGGGGAGTGCGGAGCCGTTAGATCAATGAGATATACGATGGGGATCGCCAAAAGGAATACATAGTGTAGGGGATGGAATAACGAAGGAAGGGGAAGAGGAGATGGTCGCAGGAGTGCCAATAGCCATTAGATCAAGCTCGATCAATGGCTAGGATTGCTTGGAGGAAAAGCAGTGGTGATGTAAGAAAAATGGAGAAAGGGGGCTTAAGGAAAGGGGATTCAGTCTTGTGCAGAGTGGATAGAACCGAGGGCTAAGGTGAGGGAGCTTAGGGACAGCGGATGGTTGGGGAGCGGAAAGGAAAGGCGGGGTGAATGAGGGCCATTGGATCTAGGCAGAGGGCCTTTGATCAATGGTGGATGTGGCCCGATAAAAAAAACGGAGCAGGGAAAAGAAAAGGAAAAGGGGGCTAGAAGGAAAGGGAGAGGTGCGGTCCCGTGGGTAAAAGGAGGACCGGGGGCTGGGGCTTAAACCACAAAAGGGGCTTAAAACATTATGGGTAGAAATGGGCGGATAATAAGCCTAAAAAAGGGTTTTTAAGCTTTTTAAAGCTTCCAATACGCAAAATAAAGGCTTTTAAACCATTATAAGGGTTTTTTAATGTTTTAAAAGGGTTTTTTGAACCTTTTAGAGGCTTTCGATAGGTTTAGGAAATGTATTTTTAAACCAAATGAAGGTGTTCATAATGGTTTATAAGGATTTTTAGAGGAAATGGAGGTTTTACGAAGAGAAAAAGGTTTTTTTAGAGGGACAAGGACTAATGTAGAAAATAGGGGTAGGAAGGATAATATGAGGAAAAAAAGGGTTATTTTTAGAGGGAAATGGACTAATAAAAATAGGGATAAATAGCCTGAAAATAAGCTTCTTTTGAAACAAAAGGATAAAGATTTCAATGAACTGATGGACTTAGGCTAATGAAGGCAGTGAGCTTTCTAGAACTCATAAAGTTTCTTCAAATATTGTTTCTATAAATCTGAGTTTTTTCAAATTTAGTCATCTTTGGATAAAGTCAAAATTATGGATGACTAACACGTGGCTCCTGGGCTGGCGGTGTCAGAACTATTACCTCCTGACACTAGAATATTGGTAACCGTTCCAAGATGAATGATACCAATATGGACCCGTGGCCGAACTACTTCGCCTTGGTTTTCTTGCACTTCGTCAATTGGCGCTTCATGTTGCTTGTTACCGTCTCTGCCCAGTTGTAGAGGGTTGGTGCCATGAAATCTATAGCAAGAAGTAGTTGTGTTTTTGTGGCCTCGTGTAGAGACTGCGATCTAGCAGCTTGCGTGATGGTGTGCAACACTACCCTTAGTGCCAAATCCAAAATAGTTTGGATATCCACTTTTCCGCTTTTCAACCCTTTCCTTGCCCCTGGGCACACCCTATCAATAACCATTCTCATGTTCTCCATTGAGAGCCGGGTGCCGGTCAGGATTGGTACTGCCCCCCTCCACGACAGTCTCATTATGAAGTAAACATATGAGACTTCAATCTCAAGTTCCTGGTCGTGAATAATGAACTTTTCCTGATCAATGTACCAGACACTGATCAAGTACTGCAATAGCTCCGATTAAGCTCTGAGACATGGTGCCATAAAGAATTTTTTGAGCCCGCAATATTTGAGAGCTTCCATGCATCTCCTATTTCCCATGGCTTCCTCATCTTCTTCATTGTGTTCTTGTTCTTTCCATTTGATCACCGTCTTGTCTTTTCACACCTGCAAAAACATCCATATGGTTGTCATTAGCCAAATCCAATGCTTTTGAATGTTTAAATTGGGCCTTCTTGTTTAAATTTACATGCTAAAAATGACTGACGTGATTGGCACGACTCTTTTAGAAATAATCACACCAATTGGCACACCCCTGTTCAATTTTTCGATCGGTTGGTGTGAGTCCATGCCCGATACCCGCGCCGACCGTCGCTCCCTAAATTTTGCAAAATCCTCCCATAGATCTACAAAAATGGGATTCCAAGTAATGAAAGTACAATAAAAATATAGGGAAGTATGTGAGCTCTTACCTAGAATAGACAGATTCACGATTGGCTTCTCGGATTTCCCATTGTCAGCGCCAAAAAATTGCAGTGAAAAAGGGTATCAAATGGCTCACAAGAGGTAAAAGTGAAGAGTAATTTATTTTTTACCATATTTGGAATTTTATAACTTTTCAGAACCCTAATTAGGTTTTAAAGCTTGTTTTTCGATTATTTTGTTATGTTATTTCGAGAAATGGGTTGTACGTGCATCTCTTATGCAACGACAAGTCCTCAATGTGACGACGATGAAGTAACGAGTTGTATTTTATGCTTTTTCAGACTCGGTAAAAACACGAAAAAGTCATTTTTGGAGTCATCTTTAAGCTCTTTTCTAACTCTTGAAAATTGAAAATATTGTCGAGACTCTTGTCGTTTTGAACTCGTTAAATGGCTGCGAAACGATATCTACCTAGTATACGTTTACCACTTTTTGGGGCAGGGATAAATTATTTACGAAAAAGGAATACCTTAGCCTATCGCGACTAAGAGGTTCTCTCAGAAACAGTTTTCTACCTTTTCGAATCTGTGATACTACCTACGAAAAGGGACTGCTGGAGTTTTCTTTTCCGCTTCTTTTTAAACTCTCTAAACATGAAAAGATGTCGAGTTCTTCCTTTGTCAAACTCGTTAAAACCCAAATGACATCGGAAACCATCACCATGACGTAACCGAGTTCCTCCTTCCTAGGGCTCATAAAATGTACTAGGATGGATTTGTACGAAGGAAAATCTTACATGAAAAGCACATGTTATCCCCTTCAAGCTTGTTTTCCAAAAATAATTGGGGTACTCGCCAACAATGGTGGGGGAAAATGGAAACATTTCTCAATCGTGTCGGCAGTATGTCGCTCTTGAACATGACACTCATCTGCATTCGTGTCGGGTTGGGAACATCTCATTTCATCACTTTTTCCTCCATGGGTTTGGGTAATCTGTTTTGACCTCTCATCTGCTCTTTTCCACGTCACCATGACCTCAGATCCCTTGATGTCAAATACTTCCAAATTCGGAGTCGTGTCACTGATATGTTCAAGAGAAGTTTCTGTTTGCAGTTTTCAACCTCCCTTTGATTCTCTTTTGGTCCTGATTCACCATCATCATGTTCCTCTGTCTCATGTCGATGATGAGGGAAACATTATGGCCCTCCTTCGACCAGGTCACTTCCTATAGACTTTAGCTCATTATCCAGGAATTTGATCTTGAGACTCCCTACCGATACCTTGGAGCTTGCATGCCTCAATCGAAAGTTCTTTGCATTCGATGACAGGTCCACATCATTGGCCTTCGATCAGATGATTCTGTGGTTGTTCGACACCAGATCACTGTTCACATTTTGTGGATTTTACTAGCTGTACCTTGAGAGCCATTGTTATTATTGGTGGTTTCTCTCGTGCATGTTAACAACTTTCATCATTGGCTGGTAATCAAGTGACTTTCTTGCATGTTCTACTTTAGCTCACATATTTGCATGCTTGAATTTGTACTTTTTCGGGTCGAGATGGAGAGTAAGACCCTAGGTTTTGTCTAATAAAATCCAGGCTGGGTAATTTTTTGGTTTATCATGACTATATGCATGACTCTTTTGATTGGATGGCTGCGACCATACCTGAGTCTATTTGTTGATCCCTACTGCTGGATCGCTGCATCCATACCTCGAATCTCAGTTTTTATGTACTCTATTATGGATGGCTGCGCCCATGCCACATGTTCATGTATCAGAGATATCAGTTGTATTATACTTACAGGTCTTTCGACAATGGTGTTTGGTTCGAATGCATTCTCGTAAAGCATTTCACTCCTCCCTCTCTCTCGGACCTCATGCTTTAGGGGGCATCTGTTACACAACATTTTTTCACCATCCCTGCAATCCCCATCCCGCACATTGGAGGACCATTTATGTGGCTTATATGTAGTGTCATGTCTTGCAAAAACTGTCATTGCATCCCTTTCCATGAGAAGAACATTTCCTCTATTGACTATTCCTGGAACAGACCATCAAAAACACATGATCTTGGATTGGCGCTAGCAGGTAGTTATAGCCTCATGCTAACAAAGGAAATCAGCACTGGGTCTCGCACCCATTGGCGCTCTGTCTCAATGGGCTGCCCGCGCCAAGCTGTTTTTGAACTTTTTTTTAAATATAGAATTGAATTTTCCATTGCTAACCACTTCGTGAGCGAATCAACATGGGTTGTTCAACTGAATAACGTCGAGCACCTTCCTTTGGCTTCTTGTTCCCTACTTTTGAGAAACCTCCCAAAGGGATAAGGCCTCCCTTCCACCATATGAGGGATCCCATCCTCCTCCTCTCCTTCTATAAATACATCTCTCTCACATAGATGCAGCTAACTGTATGGGAATAACTGAACATTTTGGAGAACAGTTGAAACATTATGATATATCTGGTGTGAGATAGAGCATAGAGAGACCCCTTGTCAAGAGAGAGCCTAGGCTTATTTCCTTGCCACGTCCAATTTCCCCTACAAATTCTCAAGACGCATTTTGACTGGACCCGCTGAAGGAGGCTACAACGTCAAGGCTCATTTGGTTGTAATCTCTTTCTTTCTCATACTTAATACGTGACTGATGTTTTGGTTCCCATCTTGTGTTGATATACTTAATACAATACGTTTAATTCTCCTTGACCAATTAGATAGTTATGAATGCAATCATCTTTTCATATGTTGATTTCGTTCTCTGATCCTTGTGCAGGCACCTGAGTACCATTACTGAAGGACCGTGACGTGTTGGGACAAAGACCAGGAGATTGCTGCCACAACTATGACAACTACGTTGGAATCAAGGTAGGACATCTATCCTGACTCAGTTTCATTCATTAACTAGGAATCGACGCATTAGCATGTCCTCTTGCTGCTAGACCCACCCTAGGGCTAGAGGGATCGCCTCTGTCCGCAAAGGGGATTTACCTACACAACAATATGCTATTCTTGTAAATGCAGGTTCCACCTTGAACAAAGACCATATTTTATTTAAGATAGAATGATAAAGGAAGGGTTTTGTTTTTTTGAGACAAAGAATGATAAAGGAAGATTGTCGCTTTTTAAGTGCTTGATTTAAAAGCATTATAACTGGCCCAAAGACACACTCCATCTATAACCAACTTGAATGCTAGGAAATTCAAAGTTCAAACCTACTAACAGCCTATAGTTAAGGATTAATTTATAAAATTCGGATTTAAAACCTACCAACAACCTACAGTTAAGGCTTATTGGGAATTCATATTTATACATTCAGGTTACAATAGATTTAAACTGGTATTTCATAAATACAGATAATTAATCAAAATAGTTAACTTCACTTTTATCCATAAAAATTTTAAAATATTTAAATCCTAAAAATCAAAATTTTAAAATATTTATATCCTAACAATCAACATAAGGCTGAGAAGACTTTGTCTTTGTGAAATTCAAAGAGAAACAAAATTCTAGCTGCTAGTTGCGTTACTGTAGCTGCAATTGTGCTAAGCTGTAATTAATAATATAATGGCATTATATTCTTAATGGTAATAGAGTAGTTAGAGCAGAGAAAATAAATTGGGTTTGTTGGAGAATGAATAGAGTGCAATATTGATACAAATAAAAATGAGGCATGGATAAAGTTCAAGGGGAAGACCTCTTTCACCACCACCATAATTAGCCCACACATTCATTATCTAAGAAATGTTTTAGGTTTATCAAAGTGCAACCTCATTTCAAGACAACAAGAAATTGAACCTTTGATCTGATATCAACCTTGTAGGTTTTAACCATGTACAGAAATTATCTACTAACGAATCTTAAAACAGAAAATAAACAATAGCGAGAGCATAAAACATAAAATAGATAAACACAAAGATTTTCCCCTGGATCCCAAATCTGGATGACCAACTTGATTTTTCATTATATTTCATTTAGTGTTACAACACATATATATACATGCCAAAGCATACATAAACCCCAATCCATTAACCCTGGATTAGAACATAACCGTAGTTCCCTTGACTGAATCTACAAAATACTAGGGGCCGAAAACCATCGTACCCCAAAACTATGTTCAAACCCATGCACAAAACCATGGGCGGGTCCGCCCACCAGAAAATAAGGACCAAAAAACAATTTTCCGGGGCGCTGCCCCCGACCCAAACAAGGGGGGCTATCACCCCCTCTGTAACCCCCCCGCATGTGATTATTCGTGCAAAGAATATAACACAAACCTCTCTTGCTAACTACCTAATACCACTTGACTTACTGCTACCAAACTGGAAAATAAATTGGCTTGTTGGAGTAGATGTTGGGTATGGAACACTTGGCTTTGCTAGAGGATCTGGATCTGCTGCTAGTGCAAATAAATGAATAAGCATGTAGAAAAGGAAGTAGTGCCGCGTAGAGATAGATTCAAAGTATCGAGCGTATCCTGAATGTCAAAAAGAGATACTTTGAAATGCAAGCGGGGTCAAGATGTTGAGGAACTCCTTAGAGAGACTTTGAGAAGGAAGAGTCAGGCACACTCTAGGTACCACTATATAAACTTTGATTAGAGCCACAATTGTGCTAATACGTTGCGAAAATGAGATAAGGAGCAATCAATGAGGAAAAGGTGAGGACATGCCCTATTAGTCATCGAACAAGGAAGAAAAATTCCAAACCGTAAGGAAGATGAAAAGATAGAAGTGGGGTTGTGGGATTTTAAGCCACTATCCATAGTGTTGGATTTAGGACCAAACCCAAGAGTGTTGGACCTACCACTTTATTGCTTACTTTTCACTTTAAACTTCAGACCTGCTATCCCTCCATTATTTATTACATTTTCTTTTCCCCTACCTATACATGAATACTTAGCCTAGAAGGAAGCAAGCTAGTACCTGTGGGGTTACCCTTACGTTACTTATTTAGTTGTTGGTAAAATCAGACATCGTGTTGTTTTGTTTCCCTTATGTTTCTGGGAAATTATGAAAAGACATAATTATGGGCAGGGCCGTGTGAGAATACAAACCACGTAGGGAATGCCCCAATGTTTGTGGTAATATGTTCCAAAAATCAATATTGACAGTGGGTGATCCTTAGCTTAAACATTAAGTATTATGGAATAAGTTAATGGTTGGTTTATTACTTTTCATCTTGTCAGTCGAGAAAAAATAATGCAGCATAAAAACAATAATGATTTGCAAGTAGAATTAAAAGCACGTCGAGGAGGCAGAATACCTGGAACTGAGACGAGGAGACAAATCACGCTGAGCGAGCAGAGTAGACGATGAGGAGGCAGAACAAGCACACCGAGGATGCAGAGAAGACCCCAGGAATCCTACAAAATTCCTGCAAACAAAGTAAAAAATGAAATTAGGATTAAAACAAAAAAAACAAGCATAAAGAAAAGAAGAAAAACAACATTTACCTTTGCTAACCTCACCTTTACCTTCCCTTGTTCCCCTGTTGGTCCCTATTGGTTCAAGATCAGCGCAAAATAAGCAAAAAACACACCTAAATAATGAAAAACACACCTAAAAAACCCTTTACAATTGTCATTGCCAACAGAAAACTCGCAGTGCTCTCCAACGGTAACGCAATACAAAAAAACTCGAAAATTTCTTGCGGTATGGGGGCCGCTATATTTATAACAAAAATTTCAGCTGAAATTTTAAACAAAGTTTGGTTGAAGTTTTATTACTGATTTTCCTATCTCTGGCCACTACAAGGAAAAGACCCTCTAGCGGATGTTTTTGAGGAACCACAAAGAAAAATACCCCATACATCCATTTCTAGCGAAGGTTACTAGAGGAGGTTGGTGGGCGGAGGGTTTTGAGGATGTTTTCCTATCGGTGCTCTTATCGTTAAAACTCGCCCTGGTGCTCTAAAAAAAATAAAGCACCGGTGAGGACAAAATCATTGGCACACCGGACACTGTGCACTCTGTACACACCCACCCGGTGCGTCATAATATAATAGAGCACCGGTGCCTCACAATTTGTCCGCGCCGGTGCATTATAAAACACAACGCCAACACCAAAACCACTCGGTGTGGTAGACATAAACTACACCGGTGCATCATAAAAAACGCACCAAAACACAAACTAACTGGTGCGTTTGTAGCAAACAATACCGGTGCACCTATAAACAACACGCACTGGTAAAGGGTTAAATTAAAAAAAATAAAATACGAAAAAAAACCCAGATTTTTCACTTGTCTAGTGCTCCTGAGCTATCAATTACCAGTGCGCATGATACCATGGAACGCACCGATGTGCACCGAACATTGGCACACTGGACAGCATGCGCGAAGTACACACACGACCGGGGCGTCCAATTACTATATCGCACCGGGGTGTCAATACTCTTCCGCGCCAATGCATCATAAAACACCGCGCCAAAATAGAAACGAGCCGGTGCGTTCTTCTCTAAGAGCACCAGTGCGCCAAAAACCGCACACCCTGGAATAGCGTTATATAAAAAAATAATTAAGGCCAAAAAATCGGTGCTTTGCGACTATTACTCACCAGTGCTTTACCATTACGCCGCCCCGGTGCATCATCAAATTTTCGTGCCGAAACTTAAACATCCCGGTGTGCGGTTAGGGAAACACCCCGACACGTTATAAACAATGTGCCAAAATTGATACCGCCCGGTGCAGTTTTATTTGACCGCACCAGTGCGCTTATAAAACCCTGCGCACCAAAATAGGGTTAATTAAAAAACAAATTACGGCCAAAAAACTTCATTATTCACTTTCCTCAGTGCTCCAGAGCTCTCAAGCCCCGGTGCTATTTCCTTATTTCTGAGCCGCCCTAACATCGGTGCTCTCGTTGCACCCATTGCACACACTGCTGCTCTCCATTGGCCACCAATCTCCAGCTTGCATTTTGAAAAACAATGGGCAAATTTTATTTTCCAAATTTTACAGCCAATATGCCTCCTCGACAGCGAAATGTACAGGTATTTTTCTAGTTTTTCTATAATTAAGCCTTTTAGTGGATTAGAAATTGAAATAAAATTTAAAATAACCATTAAAATAGAAAGAAAAAAATTATTGCGCGGTGCGCTTGAGTTGTTCGGCTCGCACCGGATAGTGGTGCTACCCGTAAAATTTACAGGAAGCACCCCTACTGGTGCTAATGGTAACCGCAACATTTTCGGGGCGGTGTCGGAAGGCGTCCCGAATAATTTTAAACTAAAAATAAAAAATAAAAAAGGCGGTGTGCTCATTTATCCAGGTGCACCGCTGACCCCGATAATCATAGTGCGGTGCATTGACTTCATTTTCTGCCCTGGTTTATGTCAGCGCACCGCATTTTTCATTCCGAGAGGGTCAACGGTGCGGCCGTGTAAAAGACCGCACCATCAACTATGTCATTGTCATGAAGTCGGTGCGCTGACATGACTATACGCGCCGAGGCATATATCTCAGTCAGCGCATCGCTATTCTGAATTATATACAGTCCACGGAGCTTGAAAAATAGACATCCACACCGAATCTAGTGCGGTCTGTTTCATTAGGAGCCCTGGGGACGGTGCGCTAAAATATTAGGATGCACCAACACCGGTGCGTGACTGTTTTTATGGAGCACTGACTTGTATGTTTGTTTTTTTTTCAAAAAAAATTATATATGTATATTTATAAATACATTTTTGTTTAAAAAAAAAAATTATTTAATATGGCAATGATTTAGAGGGAACAGGAGCAACAGCAGCAACAAAAAGTAGAACAATATGACATGATTCGCTAATGCGAGGCGAGAGAGAGGGAGAGAGATGGACGCCCTTGCCCTATTACTACAGATACCCGGGAGATCCTTATGCAAGTAGGCCTCCTCAAGTTCTATGAGGAGGCTATTTCCAGCCTAAAGGCCCATAGTGTGCTTTTGAGACATCTTATCGGCAGGTGGAATGCCCACCGACAGGCTTTTCAGGTTGGTCCTGACCAGTGGTACACACCCACTGAGGAGGACATTTATTTTATTACAGGACTATCGAGGAGAGGGGTAGATTTTCCCTCATTCCCAGAGATGCCAGCTGGTTGTGTAGCAGGGAGTCAGTTAGTTTACTCCCAGAGATACATTGGAGCACATGTACTGTCTCCTTCAGAGTTTCAGGTACCTGGAGGTCAGTTACGTATAGGTGCTTTTGGTAGACAGGATGTGCAGTGCCTCTCTATTATCGCTTCGATCATTTCGCACAACACTGTAGGTAGGACGGCAACGATTAGCTGTTTCCCAAGGCTTTATATTAGAAAGTTGATCTTTAGGTATAACAGCCCAAGACTTGTCGCTTGTCCGTTTTATTTTTTTGTGATGCATTGAAATGACCTTGGTAGATGTGTTTGCGCAGTCATGGAGTGGTCAACTTCCTTTTGTCGAGTCATTTTATTTTTGAGAGGTTTCCGTAGAGATGAGACTCCCTTTGATTCGTTTGGATGCACTTCTCGTAGGCCGATGTTGCAGGCCCAAATGCGCATGTGGGGGCAGATAATGCCCAAGAGGGGAGACACTATGTTTCTAGCGAGGATATCACATGATTTGCTGGACTTACTAGCCAACGTTGGCGGGCTGCATCCCTTCATTATGGTCCCATGTCCTTATGCTAGACTAGATTGGCGAGGGTGTCCCAATATCCTCTTCACTCCTGATGAGCCGCCAGATGATAGAGGTAATATTATTGTTTTATTTATATTTATTCTAACATGTTATTTAACTTGTTTTTATTAAATTGTGTAATGAAATTGTCTAATTATTCTTGTGTACTTGTATATATTTTGCAGACATTGGCTCTTTTGATGGCGATGAGATGCCAGATCCACCACATGATCCAAGTGTCGATCTTGATGATTACGATCAGGAGATGGTTGATGCGTCGGAGGATGAGGCCGGTGGCGTAGCAGAGAGACGTGTTGATCATGCGCCTCATGGTGCACCGGTACCGCCTTTTTCTAGGCGTGGTCGACCTGAGACCAGATACCGGATGGAGTTGGGCAGCTAACTCTATGGATTGATTTCAGATGCGGGCATCAGGCCCGCTCATTACAGAGAGATATAGGGCGATGATAGACTGTTACGGATGTGGAGAGGCATGCCGCGTGACATGTACGACCTGATGCGGCATGTCATAGGAGCTACGACAACTGTTACGTGATTGAGGAGGATTGTCCGTAGCTATAGGCGTAGTCGAGCTGCGGCACGTGATGGACAATCCTCCAGCAGCAACTCAGATGCATCTTGTGATCGTTCACCTCGTGGCGTGCCTGATGATCAGCATGAGGCTCCACTGGCAGCATCTGACACTAGTCATCATGGAGATGAGGCTGGACCATCGGCCACGTCTAGTCAGCAGCCTACAGCATCCATCATGAGTACTAGTCACGATTATCATGAGCAGGTTGGACCATCGACCGCCGAGGCTGTAGCACTACTGACTGAGCAGGCCTCCACTAATACTGCGCCTCATATTGATCATGTTGTACTACCACCAACGGATGCATCCATCAGTACTAGTAATCATCACGATCATGAGCAGGCTGGTCGACCATCGACTGTCGAGGCTACACCCAACTTTACTGAGTAGGCCGCATCCACTTGTACTAGTGTTATTGATGTTGTTATACTACCACCAGCACCTGATCCATGACATTTATATTACAGTTGTATATTTTTAACATTATTCAGTTATATATATATATATGGTCCATGGATTTTATGTTCATGTTGCAATTGTACTTAATTTTCATGTCGATGATCATCATGATGTGGCGCATATTGTTAGTCATGTTAGATATGTTCATTTAATGTTTAGCTTGCAGATAGATGTGTATATGTGATAGGTGCATGAGTTATTTGACATTATATTGAGATGTATATTTGATGTTTGTGTTGTGATGATGTTAATATATAATGTTAATTTAATGTTAATTGAATGTGTTTATTAGTCGAATATGATGTTTGTACAATGGTTATCATGATTGTGATGATGTTTATTAATTAATTTAATATTATTAAATGACCATGATATTTATTAAATATTATGTTGTGAATGTAATTGTAATTTAAATTTTAATTCTATGTAAAATTGTAAAATTGTATTTGTATTTGTACTAATTGTAATTTTAAGTGTAATTGTATGTAAAATATTTATTAATGTAATATTTTAATTGTAATTGTAATATTTAATTTATTCTGAAATGATTGTAATTGTATATATGAAAAATTGTAAAATTGTAATTGTAATTGTAATTGTATGTAAATTTCACAAATTGTAATTGTATTTGTAATTGTAATTTTAATTGAATTGTATGTAAAATATTTGTAAAATTGTAATTGTAATTGTAAATGTAATTCTATGTAAAATTGTAAATGTAATTGTATTTGTAACTGTAATTTTAATTGAATTATCTGTAAAATATTCGTAAAATTGTAATTGTAATTGTAAATGTAATTATATGTAAAATTGTAAATATAGTTGTATTTGTAACTGTAATTTTAATTGTAATTGTAATTTTAATTAATGTAATTGTATGTAAAATATTAATTTGTAAAATTTTATTTCTATTAATGTGAAAATTTTAATTGTATTAATGTGAAATGATTTTATTAAAATATTTAAATTTGTAAATTTGCAAATAATTGTAAAATAACAAATCTAGAATAATAGGAATTTTTGTAACATAAAGTCTAGAAAAATAATGAAAATAAATTCATGTACTTTATAATTATCATTATTTTATTATGGTCTTACATATATAAAGTTTAGAAAATAATGAAAATAAATTCATGTACTTTATAATTATCATTATTTTATTATGATCTTACATACAACAACAACAACAACAACAACAAAAAACTTTAAAAAGTTCGGTGCGCTTATCATTCTAATAGGCCTCGGTGCGTCGTATTAATATAATGCATCGGTGCATCACATTTCCGCGCACCGGAAACGAATAAACGCAAATAAAAAAAAATGCAACTCTATTTTGTTTAAGTTAAAAAAATAAATTAAAAAAAAAAAACGGCAATTTGAAAAATGGGCGGCAAAATATTTTCGAAAATCTAATTTGATAAAATAATTCTTTAAATACTAAACATTTTTCATTATTTCACTATTTTTGCTAAAAAAATTCATTCAGATTTTTGCAGGAGACAGACCTAGAGCAAGAGAGCATGAGGGCATTGTGTATGGCAAAATACGTTCGAACAGAAGTATTCAGACAATCAGAAACCAAAACTCTGGTGATTCAAGACCTTTATCATAGAATTTCAAACCATTTCGTGATAAAATTTAATTCTTTCTTTTAATTTTTTCTGCAGTTTTTTATTTTTTCCTGCAGTTTTATCCATTTTACCCTGAAACCTTAATTTTTTTGTTTTTGCCTTTTCTTTTCCCTATTTCTGTGATTTTAGAATTAGGGTTTTTCATTTTAGATTGACGTCCAACCCACGGGACGACTTGCATAGTTGGATCCCAATCTATTCGGCCATTGCGTGAATTTTTGAAAAAATGAATTTTTCTTTATCGGTGCGCCCTGTGTACGCCATTGCACCAGTGCTCTGTATTATTACAGTGCACCGTGCAAGTTCTGTGTCATAAAAAATTGAAAACATTTTTTTAAAGCCGTGCGCCAAATCTGAAATAGAGCACCAGTGCTCTCTTTAACTAGGAAAGCACCATACAATGTATTACACCATTTTTGCGGTGCGTTTATAATACCCCACGCACCGTTAGGTATATTACATTGTTTTTGCGGTGCGTTTATAATACCAAACGCACTGTACAATGTATTATACTATTTTGCAGTGCGTTGTTAATATATCCACGCACCGGCGGCAGTGCGAATTTCATGAAAGGCGCACTGGTGTCTCAAAATTTATTTTCTACCTGAAAAGTTGAGAATTTATTTATAAATATATTAATGAATGATATGCCATAGGTTTCAGATTGATAAAGAAATGAATAACAAGATATCAAGTAACAAAAATACTGTTAACACATTAAGAAAAGCAAAAAAGGCAAGTTCTTTGTAAATTCTTTATAAAAAAATATTATTTTTGAAATATATGTAACTTTAACTAATATGTATTTTTTATTGTGTATCATGCAGAGCCACAAAATGACGAAGCTCGATATGATTATTTCTGATCTACGACCAGAAGACGTAAAAGTTTAATGAAAAAATTGCAAAAAGATGAATCAAGTGAATGAAACAATACTATCGATCCAATATGAGTTTATTTTTTTAATTATCATTAATAATATACTTAAAATTATTATATAACATGTTTCAAACATTCTACTAATTCACATCTATTTAATTTTCTACAGGGACCAAAAAATCAAAGAACGAATGTTGTTCTAAGAAAAGAAAAAAAATAGAACATGCAAATGAAAATAAATTTCTCCTTGGCTCATCTGGAGTGGTGCTGGAAGTTAATGAAAGGGGGAAAAACTCTTACAAAAATTTGAGGGATCTAGTGGAATGAATATAACAACTTGCTTCAAATGTAATATGTAATCATTGATTTTTTCGATCATTAGGTACAATAAATAAACAATTTAGCATTAAATATTAATTTTCAATAATTTTCTCGCAGAAAAGAAAAGAAAATGGAACCCATTCAGCACATAAAACAGGACAACAAGGAAGAAAATGTTTGATCTCTAAGTTTGTGAGTAATTTTTACTTCCTTATAACAACTTAACTAGATTTCATTTTTGTATTTTTTAAGTTGTTTTACAAAAATCATCATTGAATGTCTTCAAACAGGTGCTAACATACAAAGAACCATGGTGGAATGGAACAGAACAAGATTAAATATGTATTTGTGAGTATGTTGGCATATTAGGAATTAATTGTGTAATTTGTAAGCATCTATCGATCTTGCTTTACTTAGCTCCATCTATAATTAATAGAACAAAAAAATCTTTTATATTAAATATATGATTTTTTATGGGGTATAAAACTTGCAGGAAACAAAGTATGGAACTGTGCCAATAGATGAAATTTTAAAAGATGGCATGGTACATGGTTTTGAAAGAATGTGTATAGTTTATGAGTCAATTGTTCCTATGGTACGCCATTTTTCTTTTCAATTTTCATTGATGTATATTATTTAATATTGCAATTTTCATTATTCTCACCAATGTATATACACTCATTTCAATTTATTTTTATGTTTGTAGATGGAAGGTTGAGAAGAAGAAAACAATCATCACGTAGAACATGACATTCACGAAAAATATGAAAGTCATAGGTAAATACATGGTGTAGCTGATTCAAGCGAAAAAGAGCCAAATAATTGCTATATGTGTTTGGATATCAAAATGAACGCTTTATTTTTTGTAATATATACAACGAAATCGGACATTTTGTTCCAATATAATGGATATAGTGTCCCAATTCGAAGAAAAAGGGATACTAATAATTGTCCCATTTGTATGATAAGAGATTGTCTTTTTATATATATATATATATATATATATATATATATATATATATATATATATATATATATATATATATATATATATATATATATATATATTATGTTTTAATTTATTCTATTGTGTTCTCCATTGTCGTTCTCAAATGCACTAATAAAAATTTAATTCATATGAATATTGTTATAAGATTATATATATGTGTGTCAAATTTTGATGAATAATGAATTTAAAAAAACCACAATAATTCTGATATGATATAACAAATTAATCCAAACAACACATGAAAATGCATTAATAAAAATGTAATTAATATGAATATTGTTATAAGATGTACGAATTTTGATGAATAATGAATTTAAAACAATCAGAATAATAGGACTGTCAGAGGTGGATGTTTCTAAAAAAACAAAATTAAAACCGGTGCGTTTATGTGTTTATACGCACTGATGCGTTTATGATTCTATGGGCATCGTACTAATACCGATTCCAGTTATAAATATTGGTGCATTTGTGTGATACTGCGCACCAGGGCGTTTATGTATCTATAAGCACCGGTGCATTTGTAGATTCCATGTGCACCGCACGAATACCGATACCAATCATAAATCTCGGTTCCTTTCTGTGATATGGAGAGTCGGTGCCTCATAAAGATACACGCACCGGTGCGCTTATACGACCTATGGGCACCGCTCAAATCCCAAGACCAATTAGAATGGCCCCGTGCATTGTATCACCAACACCAGGACCAGTGTTGTTGTTTTCTTTAACGACCTGGTGCATTCTCCTTCGATCGCCCCGGTGTGCTGTCTATCGATACACACCGGTGCGTTAAAACCTGATAAGAGCACCAATGAAAAAACATCTGTAATAACCTCAGGCCACCCATTTTTTTTTAGTTATGTTGAATTTCCATTAAAAGCTCCGCCAAAACCTCCGTTACCAGAAACGGATGTGGTAGCATATGTTTTTTTGACAATTTTGGCCAATTTTATAACACTAAAAACCTCCTTTATAACCTCCGCTAGAGGGTCTTTTCCTTGTAGTGGGCCAAATATCTGGTTACCCACACCATCAATGTTAATGACAAAAACAATTTGGCCGAATTAATTTCAAAATTTCAACCGAACTTTCCAAAAGTTCAGCCAAACTTTCTAAAATTTCGGCCGAACTGTTGGGAGAGTCAAATTTTCGGACGTGTTTCTCACGAAAGTGTAGCTCAACTTCACATTTTTACCCATACATGATATGTAAAGTAATGATTTGACTATAGAGAACAGGGGAAGAAAAAGTGAGAGAGGAAAGAGCCCAGGGAATTGTGGAAAGTACAAGAAGGGCATATCTAAATCTAGCGGGAGGATGAAATGCTAATATTATAGGAATAAAGGACATAATAAGAAATATTATTAGTCTCTTAGTGTTACAAGATTCCTTAATCCAGTTAGTAGCTAAAATTTCTTACTCTTAGGGAATAGACTCAAGTGCTTCACTTCATGCCACACCCCTTAGGAAATATTTTCAAGATTATGTTGAAGGAGATTTTGGACAGGTTTATTTGGGTCATGATGGACTATGTAAAATTGTGGGAAATGGTAAGGTATGAATAAAGTTACAAAATTCAAACCAAAGGTTGTTGAATAGGCAATTCATGTTTGTTGAATTAAGAATAAATATAATTTCAATAGGGTGGTTGGGAAGTGAATATTGTACAATTATGTTTACAAGAATTTCATGGAAGGTCACTAAAGGATCTTTGATAATAGAAAAAAGAGAGAATATAGGTACATTATATTTATGTATTGGTAATGTTGACCCTTCTATTTATTTAGATTGTACATGAGAAAATAAAGCATTGTGGAATCATAGGCTTAGGTACATAACTGAGAAGGGAATATAAATTCTCCACTGAAGAATATTACTGCCAATTTTAAAGAAGGTTGATTTGGATGTGTATGAGATTGTGTTTATGGAAAAATAAAAGATTTATATTTCTCAAAGTTGGAAAGATAAAAAAAAAGTGGAAAGTTATAGCTTGTTGATACAAATGTATGGAGTTTGGTTCATGTATCATTTATTGGTGGATCTTATTATTATGTTACTTTTTTTTATGATGAATCTAATAAAACTTAGTTTTCCTGCATTATAAACAAATCTAATGTATTTAAATATGTTTAAGAAATGAAAAGATTTGGTTGAAAATGAGACATGAAATAAGATGAAGTGTCTCAAATCAAATAATGGAGGTGAACATTGTAGGAAGGAGTTTGACAATTAATGTTCATACCATGGGAGTTGTAGAGAGAAGACAGTGGCTATAAAAATACAAGAAAATCATGTGTCATAAAGGATGAACAGGACAATCATGGAGTGTGTAAGGATTATGAGACTCCAAGTAGGTTTGCACTTACAGTTTTGGAAAATGTTGTTAATATTTATCTTTACTTAATAAATATAGGACTTGCAAGTTCCTCGGATAATGGGATTTCAGAGGAGGAATGGACAGGTAAAAGGGTAAGCTACTTATTTTAAAGATTTTTAGTTGTGAAGGATTTTTCCGTATCGATAGAAAAAATATAACAAAGCTTGATTCAAAATCCAATAATTACCTTTATTAGGTGCATATTTAATCATTTGGCTAGTATAAATTGTGAGACAATGACAATAAAAAAGTTATTAGGAATAGGGTTGCGGTTTTCAATGAGAAGGTCATGTACAAAAATCAACTACAGAGAAAAAAACAAGAAAAGGAAAATACAAAAGACATAGTGCTTGATGAAATCGTAGATAAAGAAATTCCAAAGGTGCTAAAAAATCAAAATGTTCAACAACCACAACAATAGAAGGTACCTCAAACTCTTGCAAGTGTTATTATAATATTAACCAGGGTAAGTAGACCCCATAAATGATACTCTTCTTCATTATATTATTTATTGCTTAATGATTTTCATGAACCATAAATATATAAAGAAGCAATGCAAGTAGAAACTAGAATGAAATAGGAGCAAGGAATCAAAGAAGAGATTGACACTTTGATACATAAATAGACTTGTGACATGGTCTTATTTCCTACAAGTAAAATAGAATTGAAAAATACATCGATTTATAGGTTGAAGGAAGAAGATGGAGGAAAAAATAGGTACATGGTTAGACTTGTTGTAAAGGGGTTTACATAGAAGAAAGATATAGATTTTGATAAAATATTTTCTCCCATTTTCAAAATAGCTTCAATTAGAATTTTTTTATGTTTAGTGGTAGTAGAATATTTGCATCTTGAGAAAATAGATATAAAGGAATTTTTTTTTCCAATGGGACTCAATGGACATAGAGATTTATGTGCAACAACCATAGTGATATGAGATCAAAGAATAGGAAATATTAGTATGAAGACTAAATAAGAGCTTGTATAGTTTAAAGCAAGAACCAAGGCAATGATATTTGAAATTTGATAAGTTTATAATGGAACAAGTTTACTGTCGATGTCAGTATGACCAATGTGTTTTCAAGACAATAGATAATGAAAACTATATTATCTTGTTGTTGTGTGTACATGACATGCTTGTTGCATAGTCTAACATGCTTATTGTAGCGTCTAACATGTAGAATATAAATTTTCTCAAAATACAATTAGCTAATTAATTTTCTATGAGGGATTTAGGTGATGCAAAGAATCCTTGGTATGAGAATAATAAGAGATAAAGAAAAATCATAGATTAACATTGTCTCACAATGAATAAATACAAAAGGTGTTAGGAAATATTTAAAATGAAAGATGCAAAACCAGTTAATACACCTTTGGTTAAACATTTTACATTGAATAAAGATATGTATCCCAAGACACATGAGGAGATATACTACATTTCCAAGGTTCCATATCCATTAGTATTGAGAGATTAATGTGTGCGATGGTGTGCACAAGACCAAATATTGTACATCCAATGAGAGTTGTGAGAAGGTATATGAACAATCTAGATAAAGAGCATCAAAAGGAAGTAAATTGGATTCTTAGGCATTTGAGAGGTACTACTACTTGGGAATTATCATTTGAAGGTTTAAACCTTATTATATAAGGATATGCTGCATCAAATATAAAATGTGAAACATATAGTAAAAGGATCAACATAGGGTATGTTTTTGTTTAGGTAGAACAATAGTAAGTTGGATTTTGAAATTGCAAAGGGTTGTTGAACTTTCAACAACAAAAGCAGAGTATATTGCTGCTACAAAAGCTAGTAAAGAGATGATTTGTTTATAGAGGTTCATGTAGGAATTAAGAAAGAAGTATGAGAATAGTAGGTTGTATAGTGATAGTGAGAGTGTTATTCATCTTGCAAGGTTCTCAACCTTTCATTCTAATATCAAGTGTATACAACTTAGGTACCATTTCATACAATCAATGTTAGAAGAGGGAGAGTTGAAGCTGGAAAATATACATACTAGCTAAAATTTTGTAGACATGTTAATGAAGGTAGTAACCAAGGAGAATATGAGTTTTTGTTTAGTTTCAATTGGTGTTCAAGCATGATAATGGATATAAGAAACTAGTTAGGTATAAAGTTGAAGCATAATCCAAAAAGTGCAGTAATAGTGGAGTTTTTGTAATCAATCTTCAAGTGGGATATTGTTGGTTGAGGAGCTTGATTATGTTCCTAATTTAGAGGTATTTTTTTTAGTTGTGTTTGGACCATAGTTCCTAATGGGGGGTGTAGGGGGACTAGCCATCCTTCTATTGTCACCAAGGGGTCTATGGGGTGCAACAAAAACTCTTTGGAACTACCTTGGTGGGGATTAGAGCACAACACCCCTGAAGACCAATTTTTAGAAAAAATACATAGTAAAATATTGTAATTTCATAATCAATTTGGACTATTCATCCTTAGGTCATAGATATAGTAGTATATGTTATGTTAAAGTTTTTTTTTTCCCTAGAAAGAAACCCTCTTTTTTGTCCTAGTCAATTGTATTGTGACTATATATTATTGAGATAACATTGTAATTGAGGTCAATGAGACTATGAGAGAGAAGAAGAACTTGCAATGGATGTGTTGCAGGTTATAATCTCTTCATTTTGTTGGACATAATAAAGGGAATGACTGCATATTTTTCCATGGACATATCCCAAATTAGATGAACCATGCATATTGGTGTCTCCTTTGCATTGTTTGGTTCTATATTTTATTTCCACATTCATTTTGATTTTATTATTATGTGATTTTATTCAAACAATTGTGTAACATGATTAAACATAATGCTAGGTTAGTATATGTTAAGATAAGCTCTACCACAACTCTACTAACCATGGCTATGACATAATTAGTAAAAAAATTGAATCTAAAAAGGTTAGAATATTAATCAATGAAGGATGTCATTCTAGCATATCAAGTTGAATTAAGAAAATTTAAAAGATAAAAATATATAGAAAGGAAAACTAGCAATAATTGATATCATAGATAGTAGCAAGATTTGGATATTAATAAATGAATAACTCATTCTAACACATCAAGTTGAATTAAGAAAATTTAAAAGGTAAAAGAAAATAGGAAGGAAAATTGGAAATAATTAATAACATATACAATAGCAAGGTTTGTGTGCAATAGTTCCATTTGTAACCTATCAAATCTAACTAATCTAACTTACTTGGAGTTGGGAAGGTACACATCATTGTCAATGTAGATTAGATCATAGGAGTCATATTTAATGGAGTCCCATAAAAGGTTGTTAATAGATGATAAAGGAGATGACTGGTACTATGTAAGAAGCATGCTATAACTCAACTAGTAAGTCAAATTTTTATTGAGAAAGCACAGACATTTTTGGGTTGACTATTATCAATTGAGAAAGCTTGGGTTTAATTTCATAGTTTAATGTTTTTTAATAAAACTTTTGTATATTTTAATTTATTATAACCAATCATCTTTTAACAAAACAAAGCTAGGATATATTTTGATTTATTATTATTAATCATTTCCAAATAATTTAACTATTTTTATTAAATTTGCATATCTATGAAAATCAATAAATAAATATAAATATAAAAAATAAAATTTACTATGATAAATCATGTCTAAATCATTCAACTAATTTTCAAAATATTTAAAAAATAATAAAAACCAATAAAAATATAGATTTAAGATATTCCCAATGGTAAATTGGGACATAATTATAACCTCACAATGAGACAACAATGATGGAGGAGGAGTTTATTGCAAATTGAGACATCGATGATGGAAGAGGAGGAGTTTATTGCATATTAGCATATTAGAAAGTAGTAAGGTGATGAAAAAGATGGTTACATAGGAGGGATAAGAAGATTGAGCACTTAAACATAGAAAATTTATAATAAAAATATAATGATCACGGAAATTGTTTGTGTAAAGTAGAGTTTAATACAGCTTCAACACGAGGGAAAAGAAAGGTATGAACCCAATACTTCGATGCATGTGAGGAGTAGTTTACTGAACCCTTTTTAGCGGACTTTTTGTTAATGTTTCTAGAAAATCACACAATTTTACTGTGCAAGAATAGGTAAGGAGACAATGAAACCTTGTAATTATTGTAAATATATGAAGAATAAAGTAAATTTTCCTTTACCAAATTATGTTGATATCCAATCACAAATTTGTGGTCAAATTATATGTACCGTCACTATTAAATTAATTTTTGCCAAAATTTGAAGTCCGTTCCCTATAACATAATTCAACCCTATATTTCACGTTTATTTTTATATTCCTAGAAAATATTGACAGAGATTGACTTTCGAAACTATTTTTTTTAAGATTTTAAGGAAATATCAATCATGTTTAAACATGGCACAAATTAACGGCTAAACAATCAATCATTTACATTACGGCTAATTTTTTTTTGGCCAACTGTACTTGATAGCTACGGCATAGAGTATTCGCAGAAGTAGGGGTTTGAAGGACGATAATTCCACGCGGTCTGAAGTACAGAAACAATGAATTTCTGATCCTGATAATCGCAACTTCACATTATTTGCAGGACAATAATTCCACGAGCTGGAAGAGCTATCGCGACTCGTGATCAAATTTGAAGGCGAGTTGATTTCAATTAGAAGGGCATATATTTATGTCGCCCTTCCATGATGAAAAGCTTAAAAAAAAAAAGCTTTTCAATTGACCACAATAAATTATTTTTACATTTCATTTTCAGAAAAACAAAACCATCAATCTTTATGTTAATAAAACACTGTTGTGTAATGTAATTTTGATTTTGTTTGACAAGAGCAAGGAGCAGCAACATGGAGGTCTGGATTTTTCTTATAGAACTCTTTTTTATATATTTGAAACGTTGTTTACAGATATGAATGCAAGTATGAAATTATGAGAACAAGGTAAATTAAAGCAGAGAATCATTTGACAAAGGGATCCCAAGAATTAGACATCTAAGCCTGGCATTTAATGGAAATTTTCAAGTAAAATCAAACGTAGTAGAAATACGCAACTAAGACTGCCATTTAAAGGCAAATTTCAAACCTAAAAACACAAAATAAACCCATATAGGTTAAAATACCATAATGTCTGCAAATAAACAGCTAAAACAAAGCACAATGAATGCAGAAAGACATTTATGTGGTAAATCTCCCATATATTGGCATCTCAATACATAATATATTGTATATTTTAATTATGTATAACCATTATACAATTATAATTGGCATATGTTAACGAGTAAGATATAAAGATTGGTAAGATATAAAGATAGAATTTGATATATAAATTGTTTAATTTGATAAATGTTTTAGGTTTAAAATTTCTATTTTAATTAAAAAAAAATTACTGATTTTCTTTATGAACATTCAAATATAAATTTGTTTGCACATCTATCCATTAAATTTTAAAATATGTTCAAAATTGGTAATCCAATTCAATTTATTTAATACGAAATTAATCAAAGTTAAAATATACCACCAGGGTTCACGGGCTGTCCACCAGGGTTCCAACTCAAAAGCCTTACTTCATTGAAGTAAAAGAGCTTACCTCATTGTGTTATTAATAGCTGTAAAATCAGGAGAACTCTTCGATCCTCAAAACTCCCGGTGAAAATACAGCAAATAACAGCGAAAATGATGACGGGATTGCTTCTGAGAATAGCAAAGAGCAAGGGCGGAGAAGGAGCCTATAAATTTAAAAGGTGAAAGGTCTAGAAGGTACCGGATACATAAATAAACGGACGGGAACAATACGGTAGCCTCCCGCGGACGTGTTCAATTTTGATCACTGTGTGTGAAGACTCTGTTTAAAAAAAATCATACATTGACCTTCATGGTTGTAACAATAAAATATTTCTAAGATTAGAATGAACCAGCTTAAAATGATATTCATTCTAACCTTGTAGCATGCTCCACAGCCTTCTCCACCTTTGAACAAAACTGGACTTACAGCACCCACCCGTTTTCTGTATGGCTTCACATCCACAAGGTTGCCATATCCACATGCACCACCTGCAATATTTGAAATTCACAACGTTAGTGGTTGATGAACTTCTATATTACTCATCAAATTCTGCAGGGTACTGACATATTCCTCCACACATACAAGCAGCAATGCACTAGCTAAAGTCTAACTTTGCTATGTTCACTATCAACTATTATGATAAATGCAGAATGGTGAATGAATGCTGGTATTCTTATTTGATGACACAAGTGCTGGAAAATGAAGTGCTGAGAATTACAATATCTAATGACTAAATAAGTTATAAGAGATTAGATTGTGTACAGTACCATCACTTCCATCTCCATCTGGACTACCATACCAGGTAGCAGTAGCAGGGTGCCATTCCAGCTCTTCTGCTTCCAGAGCCCAACTCACCTTCACACAAAAAAACACACTCACAGCACCTAGAATAAGCAAGGCACTGGACATGCACGGTGACATACACCTGAATCTCTTCATCTTTTTCTCCAGGGAAAGTGATGATCAGAAACTGGTTAAAGACCAAAAGGGCGAATGCAGATTTATTGAAGAAACCAGCAACCAGAGACTGGCCCAGCGGGGAACAATTGATAAATGATTGATGTCCAATCGAAATCAACTGTCAACCGCTTTAACGTTTAATGCAATATCCAATACAACGATTTCAATTCTGTAATAAGTTCAGTGGTTCATGGGAGCATAACTGGGCGACGGACTACCCGTGGGCCTATGAGATTTTCTTGGTTAAGACAGAGACACAGGCTGTGAGGGAACTGCCTGGTTCAATCTCTTTAATGGCGTTTTGGAAAATTACGACGCAGTAACTTACTGACATGTGATCAGTGTACGCCAACCAGCACCAACTAGCGCCTTTTACGGCTTAAATTACTCGTTCGACACATGGCATTGAGTACCCGAAGTCCCCGAAAAACTTCATATTAAACCACCGATGGAACTCACTATATTTGGGAATTTTAAAAAATCTGACGAGCTAACACGCTACAGCACTTCGGGGGAAGTTTTATAATATTATTTAAAAAAAAATTCGGACTTGTAAAAATCTAAATTTAAATTTTTTAGGCTGACAGAATTCTTTCGCCCAGCCTGCAGCGTACCGGAGGCCTTTGAAGGGCTCGGCGTGTTCAATTTTGATCCGCGATCGCGACTATAAACTCCGTTACCATCGATGCAATTGAATAAACTTCAGGCTCTGGATCTGCAGTTTAAAAATGATTTTAGCAGATGAATTTTTTAGTAATGAGTCAATCTAAAACAGGAAATGATTGCATGGATGTGAGTCGAGTCAAGTCAAGAAACCGAAATGATTACATCGATGTGAGTCAAGTCAAGTCAAGTAAAGAAACTGAAATGATTGCATCAGGAGATGTGGATTTGAAAAGTATTACCTGTAGATGAATTTTGGAAATGACAACGAGTCTACTTACAAGCTTTAGCTCATGAGAATGAATTATATTTATCTTCCTATATATAAAATTTGACTTATAATTTGACTTATGAAGTATTTACATAAAATTTAACTTATGAAGTAATATGATTTTATTATTTATTTATTTATAATTATTCTTATCTTTATCTTTTAAAAAGAAAGTGTTTAAGTGTTTACATTTTAAGAAATTTGATTCTTCTCAACATAATATAATATGAGTTAACATAGATCTAAATTGATTTTAGTTGTGAACAATAGCATAAAATTTGGTAAGCATATGAATAATATAGTTATTTTATTTTTATTTTTATTTTTCTTGGAACCTCAGTTTGTTGAGAAGATAGAGAGTGTTAATAATTTGAATGATGAAAAATGGTGTTATGTAACTATTTTAAGTTTTGGATTTGATTTTTAACTGGGATTCGACTAAATCATTTTTGGCCATATCCCGATTTTTTGTTGTTTAAAATGCATTTTTAATGCATAAGGCTTTTAGTGCTTGATAAATATGGGATTAAGATAGATCTATCATGGTTTTTTGTGTCTATCTATATAGACCATGTGTAATTTTTCATTGTTTAAATTGCAATTTTGAATAATTTATTATCATTAATGTTTTATAAAAGGAATTGAATAGGTGCAGCTTTAGGATTTACCTTCAATTACTTTTTCCTTTTAAGCATTGAAATATTTTACTAAGATAAATGATAACACACTCTTATCTATACATATATATATATATATATATATATATATATTATATATATATTATAAACAATATATTTAGTTCAATGTTGAAATATCTATAACAAATATTTTTTTTTTTAATTTTAATGACTTTATATATGGAAAGTTATATAAAATTTCATTATTTAATATAGATATCGAAATATTTTATTATTACTTGAAGAGTGAAAGTGAAATATGGAGCAACCAAGTGAGAATAATGAGAATGTGATTATTATATGTTTTATAATGCTTTTGATTAAAAATAGCCAAATAAGTATAATTATCTATGTTTTTATTATAGTCGATAATGTTTTTTTATTGAAAGTATTAAGGGACACGTGCAACTCCCATTTGAGTACAAATGGAATTATACATCACCCTCATACTAGATTGTACAATGGGCCTCTCGTCTCAATAAAAAAATTGAATGCAAAGTGACAATGTATCAATTTTAAATGATGGAAAATATGAAGGAGGGTGTAACTAGAGAAAATATTGTCTTGAGAAATCCACACACGACTAAACCATATTACTCAAACCAATACATTGAAAACTTTATGTGCTCTATCCATTCCTTTATCATTTTTGTTTCTATGATTTTTTTTTGTTTTCTTGCATAAATGAGTTAAATACTAACCGTGATTTGAGATAAGTTAAATGACAAACAAAGATCATAGAGAGAAGGTATGCAAAGAAAATATTGAAAATTAAAGGAAGAAAAAAATATTACGATGGGTTCCACCAAATTGTTAGGATGTTTGGATGTTGTTGCACACCTCTAGATTTTAAGGATCTTCAAAGGAGATGTTAGTGTCTGCCAGTCCTGCCAGTCACCAGTGATCAAATATGCTCTTACAAGGTTTTTTTAGGGTCTTAAGTCAATTTTTTATGGTTCCAATAGGTCTTCAAATCATGGAAAATTTTAGGGGCTAATATTCGTAGGTGTGCTAATTTTCCATGGTTTTTCTAAAAAAAGATTCGCCAATTTCCATTTTTTTATAAAAGTGATTCGCCCAAATTTTATAGTATAAAATTATGTTATCCTAAAAATCGCCAAAAATCTATAAAGACTATATAGAGTCATTAGAAATTTGGACATCTTTAAAAAATATCACCAAATATTTTACAGACGCATATTAGGGACTCGTAAGATTCACCAAGGTTTTAAACTTTAAGATAAATTTCCATCCTTAAAATTTTCCCTGCTTCAAATACAAATTTGGTCACTGGCTAGTGTGTCTAGGTGTGTTACTACTCCTTTCAAAATTCATGTTTTGATCATCGCCATCATTCATTTTGATAATTCACCACTAAAATGTCAACATCACCATCTCAGTCACATTACCATGGTCAGCATTCCACTCATCATTTCATGTAGTGTCATCATTAGGTCTTATGGTCAAAATTATAAAATCAATCATTTCACCATGAAATTCAACATTGAAGGAGTAGTAATTGTGAAAAATGTTCAATAAAGGTTTCAAAAGTGTATTTCATTTCTATCATGATGTAATATGTTTCAAAAAGTTCTAAAGCTACAATTCCAAATCAAAATGTAAAAAGGAGATGGTGGAACCACTACACCACAAAAGGAGAAAATCGATTTCCAAGCTACTTAAAGACTAAAAGAGCATCTCATTTGTTCATTCCAACTTCAAGAGACACCACTCCATTAGAAAAATTCATTCTTTCCCTTTGAAAGACAATTTTTTTTTCCCAAGAGTGCTTCATCATTTGTTGTGTTGCGCACTCGCTGCACATTCTTCAAGAGAGCCAAATCATCATTTCGGAGGAATTATTCATCAAACAAAGGTTCCAGTGTATCATATACAAGTAAGTGGGCCCTAAAATTTCCTCTTTTGTCTTTATTTTGTGCTTGCAAGGACCAATTCCTTCTTCTAGAGTTTTGGTTGCATTTTCTTGGTTTCACAATCTCATTGACAAATTGCTAACTAAACCCTAAGATTGAAGCTCACTCACCTTCCCCCACCTGTTATACATTATCCTAAACATTTCCCATCATTCCTATCCCTCATTTACCCTATTTTCCTACAAACTCTAGCCTAGACTAGAAATTTCTAGGTTAGAATTGTTTTTTACCTTTTTAGACCCCTTCCCCTCACCCACTCCCTCAAATTTCACATTCCCCTACTCCCTAACATCTCTCCCTACCCCCCTCAATTTTCCCAAGAATTTAGGAAGCCTTTAACCCCTTCATCTCCCTTAATTCCCAAAAACTGTGCAAATTGTTTGTTTTTTCCCTTCATTAAACCCTAATTCCCTTTCCCATTGAGCTAGGGTTAGAAATGGGTTTTGAAACCACTGAGCAGAAGATGCACAAGGGAGGTAAGATCAGCGGGTATGAGCCCACTTCAGTGATTGAGATCATGTCTTCACCGTTCCTCAAGAAATCATTTCAGGATGTTGGTTGTCTTGCCTTTTACCAAAAGGTTGAGGAATTTGGTTTTCATGACAAACTTACCAGTACTTTTTCCACTAGATTGAGGAGAGATAAGGTGACTATTACAGGGGTGGTGTTCAATCTTTCAACAGAGACCATTGCCACAACCACAGGGATTCCAAACAACATGGAAAATTGATTCAAGAGCAAAGACGTTGACCTTGAAAGTTACAAAATGTACTTGAAGCCAGCATACAAAGCAACTCCAACACACATCTTCCCATTTAAACAATTGTTGGACAAGTATGCCCCTATCATGAAATCGATCATGAGATATTTCACATGTGAGGGAAGATACTCAAGGTTATATTAGTATCATATAAGACTCTTGATGCATTTCATCGGTGTAAAAGCCCTAAAATTACCTCATTACCTTTACAAGAGCATGGTAAAGATGCCAAAGAAGGTACGGAGAATGGGAGAAAATAATCATGCTATATTGTTTCACCATGGCTTGGTGAAGGTCTTGGTTTGACATCAGTTAGCACAAATCAATTTTTCATGGGATGGTTTTATATATTCAGCTTCTCTTTTGTCATCTCTAACTCAGTATAGCAGTCACTCTACACCCTTGGCTTCACTAGTATATCAAGAGGCTGCTTCCACAAGAAAACCTACCAAAAGAGTTCCTAGGGTAGAGGTGACTCAACCATATGTTAGAGGTAAGAGGATTTTGTTTGCTCCAATTATTGTTGAAGGGGCCAAGCCTACATCAAGTGAACAAGAAACATCATCACATCATGAGGCATCATTGCAAGATGAGGAATCATTCCATCTTGACACTGACATGGCATATTTGGAGGTGAATGAAGAGAGAAAAACACTAGAGAAAATAATCATAGAGAAGGAGGTTGAGATCATAGAGCTCAAGGATAGTTTTTCAAAGGCTAACTTCTTGGTTTAATTCTTAGAACAGGATAATATGCAATTAAAGGTAAATCAACTACTCTTAAACAAGCCCAAAGTTGATTTGAGCGAAGATTATGTAAAGGGTAAGGTATTTCTTGAAATTGATGATTCAGATGATAAAAAATAATAGGTTATAACAAGAAGACCAAGGACAAGAGGCCTCAAAAGGGCACTTAAGTAGCAAAAAGAAACAACTCCACCAAAGACTCAAATGACAATTGATGAACTCATATTGGTAGAAATTGAGAAAGATATGGAATATTGGCTTGATAGGGTCAATTTCCACTTGGATAAGCTACTTAAGAGGGAAAATAAGAATAAAAACATACAAAGACACATGTCTATGTATTACTATACAAGTAATCATGTCTCCTAAGTCAGAATCACTCAATTGAAGAAAAAAATCAAAGAAACCATAATGAGGAAAAAAGAGAAGCGTAAGTTAGAATTACTTGCTCAAGCCTCTATCATAGCATGACACATCATCACAGGCCTTCATGGGACAATTTTGGAGAAGTTTTGAAGAAATTATGATTTTTTTGGTTTTTTGTGACTTTTGGCTAATTTGGAAATTACAGTGTTTTCCTCAGCCATCCAAATGCCAAAAGGAATACCTTGTTGGATAGATAATGCCTCATACATAACACCTATAAAATTTTATGCCTTTTCAGCAAACTGGTGGAGATAAAATTCCCAAAAATAGGTCAAAAACACACTTCCTGCCACTATTTTGGGTTAGGTGCTGCACTTTTGGGAGTACCTATGGGAAAATGAAATTTTCTCCCTCATGGAGTGTCCATTTGGCTCACTTGAGGTGTCTAATGAAAACTATAAATCTGCAGCTTTCCATAGCATCTTTCATATCTATATTTGAAGTAGGGGAAGGCCTTCAAAAGTCCTTCACAAGCGGGGCATTGGGCTCTTGTCTAGAGGCTTTGCGCTTTTGCCTGTAGTGCATTTTTTCGAGTTTTTTCCCAGTAAATATTGGTTTGATGATGTAATTACTCTAGTTTCATGTTGATTTGATGTAATTAAGGGCAAATGGGATTGTTATAGTCACTTTGATGTAATTTTGGACCTCATTAATGAAGGGCAACTCGGTCAACTCTATTTGGAGGTATTGTTTTAAGCTCCCTATACATTAGGGTTTTGTTGAGAGATATTTGTAAGTTGTTACTACACTGAGGGATTCGACCCCCGAGAGAGGGGAAAGTTTTTATTGTCTATATGTATGTTTTTTCAATCATTTTGATGGTTGGACATCAGAGGGTGAAAGTCTTGTAGCTTGTACTTCATCAATTTTTATAGGAAATCAAAGTATGGTTGCAGCTATTATTCAGGAATTATTTTGTTGTGAGTTTGTGATAATATTTTCTCTTTTTTATAGATTTATATGAATGATATATTAGTCCCCTTACCATATATTTGATCTTCAGTGATTTTCCTAATAGGTTTTAAACATAATTCTTTTGATTAAGCTCTGTTTTATCAGGAAATTCATCTTTGTGTATTCTGTCTTCTCGAGGAATGAGTTCACGGCATACATGATCATTTTGATCTTCCTCTTCACTCATCCCTACAATACATCGACCAATCCTCCAAGCTATCAGAAAAGCACACTGATCTTGCTCCTCTATATATCTTGTAACTAAAACCTTTGATATTTTGACCTAGTTTCCTAATTTTTACTCCTAATCTAACAAAAAACCCTAAAATATTTCAAACCTTAGAGGTGTAATATCTAGCTTAAAATCCATTCTTGTACCAATCAAACCCTTGGCTGTGTTTTTTTCATAGAGAGAGCCATCTCTGGTTTGGTAGGGCTAGCTACCAAACTAAAAGCTTGGTTTGAGGTTACCTCCGTTGATATCCTTTCACCCTTCGGACATTGTGGAGGCTAACATTTCTTGCACCGTTGCTGGGTAGCGAAATGAAAACTATTCCCTCTGTGTATTATTACATTTTCTTCGAATTATAGGCCTGTGGGTGATATGACCTAGTTTTCGAGAAGGCTGTTTCAAGTTGTATAGAGCCAAAGTGAAGGAAAAAATTCAACGCTGGCTCCTAAAAAACATACACGATCAAATCCTGATCCAGATCCACCAGCTCTTGTTGAAGATCCAAAAAGACTCATAAGAAAGCAAAGACCTCAACATTATGAGATTCAATCAAGTTCATCTACTTTGGTAAGGTCTACATCTCTGCCTCCAGAACTAGTTTCACTTGAAGATATTCCATTTTATCTTATGTTCAAGTTGTCTTTGTTTATATCCAAATCTAAAACATCTCTGTCTAAAATTGTGTTCGATCCTTTAAGGTTATCTGAAATAACATCTCTATCTGGAATTGTATTCAATCCATTAAAGTTTGAAACAAGTTTCTCATCCATAGAATCCAATTCAGAAGTAAATCCAGAAGAATATTTTGATAGGAAGGTTTAGAGTCAAATTTACAAACTTTAGAAACTAAAATACCACCTTCAATATACCTCTGAGAAGGCTTTGAAACAATACCAATAGGAGCTCTTGTCTGCTGATCCTTTTTCTGCTTCATCTACTCATACTGTTGTAACATCCCCTCATAATGTTGTTTCTTCATCAGCCACACTTCCTCCCACACAACCATCACTCATACCAACACTTCTTGTTGTGACTACAAGCTTTCCTCCTAGAACAACTATGGCCAGATTTTCTCCTTTACATTTACCTCAGAACTATGGACAAAGGCTACCTCTTTTTTATGGGACCACCGAGATCACAACTAGGCAACACATTGATAAAATCACAGATTTCATAGATTTAGAAGAGGTAGATAATTATGATGCAAAAATGAGAATAATTGCTTAGAGATTATTAGGAGAAGTTAAAAAGTGGTTTAGAGCTATGGGACCTCATTCAGTGCCAGATTCACAGTAGTTAACTGATATTTTCCTTGCTAAGTGGGAGGAAAAGTAAACTCGTCTTCAGATATTGGCTAAATATAACTCATTGAAAAGGAGACCTAATGAATCAGTTCAAGACTATACTACCCGCTTTAATATGGTGTACAATTCCATTCCCACCAATATCAAACCTCCACCTGACTTGGCCTTGTTACACTATCGATATGCCTTTAACCTTGATATGGCATATCAACTTAGAGAAAGAAATCCCACCTCACTGCAAGAAATGTAGAGAAATGATGTCAGCGTTGAAACCAATCTATTGATCAAGAAATAAAAAAGAAAATTTGAAAAGAGAGTCACAATTAAGGAAGAGCAATCAAGCTCATCCGAAGAAAAGTTGGATAGTTTCATTAGAACTATGGAAAATATGGTAGACATGATGTCCATTTCTGAAAGGTATTCAGAAAATCAAGTCTAGAATCCTAATTTCTTAGGACAGTAGCAACAAACTTAGTTCAAAATTAAGGAGAGAGAGCAGAGAGCTCCATATTTGCAAGCACAAAAACAGGTCCAGACTCCATTACAACGAAATTATGCCCAAGGACTTGAACATGAAGATGAACTTATTGAATAAAAACTTCTCTTTTCAAAAGATCAAGGACCTATTTACCTTATAGAGGATAATGAATATACTGAGGAAACATATGTGCCATATGACCATGAATTTGTACTTACAAATGATGATGGGTTGGCAGTCCAATCTGAAGACTATCAAAGGGGGTACCTAAATGCTCTCAGGTCAGCACAAAGACAGTATAGTTTGAGAAACTGAGATGTGCCTATTACTTCTACTCAAAATAGGCCAACTCTGCAAAAGGATACTCAACCCAACCAAACTTCCCAAGCTAGTCCAAACAAGGAGAAGGAGCTTGCTGCCACAAATCAGAGCAAGAACAGTGAGCCATCTACAAGTACATCAAAGAAGGATAAGGAAGGAAAAAGAATGGAGTCTTAAACAAAAGAGAAGCTTGAAAAGAGGGATACCATTGCAAAAGAGGTAGAAAAATAGTCTAACTTGTTTAGGTTAGAGAGTGAAATTTCGAAGTAAAAAGTTTCTATTCCTCTCACTAAGCTTGTAAAGAATGATAGATATAAATCTAATATTACCAAGATGTTGAAAGTAGATCAGATGTCACACATGGTTAATGTCAGTGATGACCATCCCAAAATTCTTTTTGGCCTAGCCATAGAAGGAAATCTTGAAGATAGTGAAGTCCCTCCCTTATATCTCATTTTGAAGATTATGATTATATTCTCCATAATTCCATGTTGTATTTTTGTGCCTCACACAATTTAATGTTGAAGGCCATCATGGATAAGTTGGGGCTAGACATAATTTGATACTATCATGACCTCTATTCTTTTGATTCGGGTAGATTTAGATGCCTTGGCTTATCAAGGACTTGGTGGTTTCTCTTGATCAGATTCCTGCCAAAAATGTGTTGATGGATGTTGTAGTTGTTGACATACCTCCAAGGTATGACATGTTTCTTTCACGGTCTTGGGTTCCAAATTAAGGGGTACTCTACAACTTGATTTTTCATTTGCTACAATTCTGGTATTTGGAAAACTTAAGAAGCTATACCTAGAAGTGAAAATGAAATACATGATCACTAGCAAAGATAAACCCAAAAATCACCGCATTCATTCTGTACATATTGATTTAGCTTGACTATTATCATATATGTTATAACTCAATATGTCAATTTTTTATTGAGAAACTAGAGACATATTTGGGTTGACTATTATCAATCATATTTGATTGAGAAAAAGCTTGGGTTTAATTTCATAGTTTAATGTTCTTTAATAAAACTTTTATTAAAACTTTTGTATATTTTAATTTATTATAGCCAATCATCTTTTAACAAATCAAAGTTGGGATATATTTTGATTTTAAAAAAATGAAACAATATTTATATATTTTAATTTATTATTATTAATCATTTCCAAATAATTCAACTATTTTTATTAAAATTGTATATGTATGAAAATCAATAAATAAATATAAATATAAAAATAAAATTACAATAATGAATAATCTCCAAATTATTAACTATTTTTCAAAATATTTAAAAAATAATAAAATCCAATAAAAATGTAGATTTAAGATATTCCCAATGGTAAATTACAACATAATTATAACCTCAGGCTAAGACAACAATGATGGAGGAGGAGTTTATTGCAATTGAGACAACGATGATGGAGGAGGATTTATTGCATATTAGCATATTAGAAAATAGTAAGGTGATGAAAAAGATTGTTACATAGGAGAGATAATAAGATTGAGCACTTATATATGGAAAATTTATAATAAAAATATAATGATCACATAAATTATTTTTGTAAAGTAGAATTTAATACAGCTTCAACACGAAGGAAAAGAAAAGAATGAGCCCTCCAAATGGATGGCATGAATCCAATACTTCGATGCATGTGAGGAGTAGTTTAGTGAACCCTTCTTAGCGGACTTTTTGTTCATGTTTCTAGAAAACCACACAATTTTACCGTGAAAGCATGTGAGGAGTAGTTCACTGAACCCTTCTTAGCAGACTTTTTGTTCATGTTTCTAGAAAATCACACAATTTTATCGTGAAAGAATAGGTAACGAGACAATGAAACCTTGTAATTATATGAAGATTAAAGTAAATTTTCCTTTACCAAATTATGTTGATATCCAATCACAAATTTGTGATCAATTATGTGTACCATCACTATTAAATTAATTTTTGCCAAAATTTGAAGTCCGTTCCCTGTAACATAATTCAACCCTATATTTCACGTTTTTTTTTATATTCCTATAAATATTGACAAATATTGACAGAGATCGACTTTCGAAACTTATTTTTTAAAAAGATTTTAAAGAAATATCAATAATGTTTAAACATGGCACAAATTAACGGCTAAACAATCAATCATTTACATTACAGCTAATATTTTTTTTTGGGCCAAAAGTTCTTTTTTGGCCAACTGTACTTGATAGCTACAGCATAGAGTATTCGCAGAAGTAGGGGTTTGAAGGACGATAATTCCACGCGGTTTGAAGGACAGAAACAATGAATTTCTGATCCTGATAATAAAACAACTTCACATTATTTGCAGGACAATAATTCCACGCGCTCGAAGAGCTATCGCGACTGGCGAACTCCAGTGCCATCGATGCAAGTGTAGTCAAGAAACCGAAATGACCGCATCTCGGATGCGGATTTCAAAAGTAATTTTATGGAAATGACAAGTCAAGTTAAGAAACCGAAATGATTGCATCAGGAGATGTGGATTTGAAAAGTAATTATCTGCAAAATGAATTTTGGAAATGACAACGAGTCTATTTCTTTAATTAATTTCCTCGCAGACAAGCTTTAGCTCATGAGAATGAATTATATTTATCATTTTATATAAAATTTGACTTATAATTTGACTTATGAGGTAATATGATTTTATTATTTATTTATTTATAATTATTTTTATTTTTATCTTTTAAAAAGAAAGTGTTTAAGTGTTTACATTGATTCTTTTTAACTTAATATAATATAAGAATAGTAAAATTGTGTTTGAATTGGCAACTTCACATTATTGGAGTTGTTTATTTAGCCAGAAGAATTGCTCGGACGGTCAAAATTGGTCAGAATCTCGGTAATTTTTTTTTTTAAGAAGTCTTGCAATAAGAGTGTTTGAATCATGTTTTGGATGGTGGAAATGGATTCAACACCATCAAAAACTTCTAAAACACTTAAAATATTGAAGTCTAATCACTATAACCTAGATTTACAAAAATCCTTGCCAGATTTTCTTAAAATCTTACTTAAATTTCAATAATTTTCAAAACGAAAAAATAGTCTAATTAAACTACTGCCACATTATTTGCAGAACAATAATTCCACGCCCTCTAGAAGCTATCAAGACTGGCGAACTCAGTACCATCGATGCAATTCTAGTTAAGAAACCGAAATGAGCGCATCCGAACCAAGCTTTAGGTCATGAGAATGAATTATATTTATCTTTCTATATATAAAATTTGATTGAGGAAGTATTTACATAGTTTAGATTATGATTTTATTATTTATTTATTTATTTATAATTATTTTTATTTTTATCTTTTTAAAAAGAAAGTGTTTATATTTTAAAAGAAAGTGTTTATATTTTAAGAAATTTGATTATTCTCAACATATTATAATATGGGTTAATATGGACCTAAGTAGATTTTAGTTGTGAACGAGAGCACAAAATTTGGTAAACATCTGAATAATATAGTCATTTTATTTTAATTTTAATTTTTCTTGGTACCTTAGTTTGTTGAGAAGATAGAGAGTGTTAATAATTTGAATGACGAAAAATAGTGTTATGTAACTATTTTAAGTTTAGGATTTGATTTTTAACTAAATCATTTTTTTCCATATCTGGATTTTTTGTTGTTTAAAATGCATTTTTAATGCATAAATTGACTTAGCAACCCGAAAAACCATAAGGTAGTTGAGCAGAAAATATCTGTGGAAAACCTCCAAAATGTAGACAAAATTAAGATACTGCATCAAAAGAAATATGAAAAGGTTCATCTTAACCATAGATCAATATTGGTTTTTTGTGTCTCTCTATATAGACCATGTGTAATTTTTCATTATTTAAATTGCAATTTTGAATAATTTATTATCATTAATGTTTTATATTAAAAGTTGAATGAGTTACACATTTTCCTCTCATTAAGAAGTAACTAAATTATTTTACTTTTAATTACTTTTTCCTTTTAACCATTGAAATCTTTTAATATTTTCACACATTTTTTCATTTGGTTTGATTTTGCAATGGATTTTTTTGGGTTTAAGGACTCTTTCTAGCATAACATTCAAAGGACATTTCTTGGAGGTATGTGATACAATTTTTGGATGTTTTTTGGGCTTCATTTTTTTTTAAGCTATTTTGTTTTTAGAGGTTTTGGCTTAATTTTCAAAGAACATTTTTTTGGATGTATTTTGTTTTTAGATTAATTTCCAAAAGACATTTTTTTGACCTTTTTTAGCTTAATTTCGAGAAGACTTTTTTTAGGCTTAATATTCAAAGGACATTTTTTTGGAGGTATTTTTTTAGAGGCTTTATGGACTCTTTTGGCATAACATTCAAAGGACATTTCTTGGAGGTATGTGATACATTTTTTGGATGCTTTTGGGCTTCATTTTTTTTTTTTTTAAGTATTTTGTTTTTAGAGGTTTTGGTCATAATTTTCAAAGGACATTTTTTTGGATGTATTTTGTTTTTAGAGGTTTTTGGGCTTAATTTTCAAAAGACATTTTTTAGACTTTTTTTGGACTTAATTTCGAAAGGACTCTTTTTAGGCTTAATATTCAAAGGACATTTTTTGGAGGTATTTTTTGAAGTGATAATTTTTTAGAGGCTTTTTGGGCTTAATTTTCAAAGGACATTTTTTGGAGGTATTTTTTAAAGTGACATTTTTTAAGAAGTTGGGCTTAATTTTCAATGAACATATTTTGGAAGCATTTTTTGAAGTGACATTTTTTTTAGAATACGTGTTTTGGGTTGAAGTAAATCTTTTATAATGATTTTTTAAAATGAGGTTTTGTCTAACTTTTTAAATGAATTATTTTTGCAGGACTTGGAATGAAATATTTTGAGCTTCATTTCATTTTTAGAAAACATTTATTTCTCGGATTTTTTTATAGTAAGTCTTTTGGATTGAAGTATGTATTTTGTGCAAAATTTTTAAAATGAGTTTTTTCTAAATCAAATCTTTTGTGATGTTTTCTTTTTAATTGAGTTTTTGTCTAAATTTTTGAAGGAATTTTTTTGAACTTCATACTCAATTATAGTGGGAAATCGAAGGAATTGCAAGAGAAAATATGATCAAACAAGAGACCCTCAGGAACGTAGAGAACAGGGAAGAGAATCTCACAAAAAAAAGAGAGAAGAACGCTCAAATATTGAAAGGGAAAATCAACCTCAACTAGAAGTTGAAGTAGGTATGTAAATGTAAATATTATAAATTTGATATTTAAAATTTTCCTAGTGTAAATTGCGAAGCTTAATTTTTATTTGATGAACGAATTTGAAAAATATTTTGCAATGTAAACAGAGAGAGATATTCCTCAAAAAATTTATGATGAGATGAGAAAGTGAAAGATATATTGAATCAATGATTGAATATGGTGAAAATTTTGAAAGAAATTCAAGTGAAGAAATTGAATCACCGGGTGTATATATATATATATATATATATATATATATATATATATATATATGTTGAACACATGCACGTATTACTGAAATTATACATATTTATTAATTTAGTTATTTATTTAATATTTAAACTTATTATGTATTATTAATTCGAATATGTACAAATGAAATCAATATCAATTTTGAGATGTTAGAAAATGTTGACACTCACACATATGGAGATAAAAAAGCTGACCATGTTATACGATATCGTGTTGATCACATTTTTGATTTGTACTTCAATAAGGAAAATGTGGCAGTTCAAGCCCAATTATTGAAAGGTCTCCTATCATTAAGGAAATTAAAAGAAGCTACGACTTTATTGGGTATTCAAAAATCAACAAAAGATAAAAAAAATGAAGAAAAATGTGATACAAAATATAAGTAGCGCTATAAATTCAATTAGAAGATCTAGACATAAAAATGTTTCAGTTACACATAGAGCAATACATATGACAATGGTTTCATAAAGTACTAAAGAGAATCGCTTGGTAAAATCTATGGCACGAGCATTAGGAACCTCATGAAAAACTTTTCACAAACATTGGAAATTTCGATTGCAAACAGACGTAAATGATGAAATCGCTTGTTGGAGAGCTAATTGTAGGCAACCATACAAAGATAGACTTGGAGAAAATGTTAAAAAAATAATATATGAATATTGGATGAAAAATTCATGTGTTTCACCAAACACAAGGGATGTGATGCGAAGAAGAATAACACAAAATCATTACGAAAAACATTCAAAACAAATCTTGGACGCCACTTAGATAGAGTTGTTTAACAATTTCAAAGAAGAGAATCGTGAAATTGATGTCTCACTCAATGCTTTTGTGCAACATAAACCATGGTATGTAAAACCTATCATCGTACACGACACTTGTTGTTGTCGTTATCACGTGGAATTTAAGTTATATTATGACACATTCCTTAATTTTGGTAGAAAATTTTGGAAAGATTCACCTCCTCCTTCCACTATCCATGATTTCATATCTCAAATTCTATGTGAAAGAGAAAGCCATGATTTAGTTTACCAAAAGAAATGTGTTGGTGGTGAAAAATGCGATGATTGTGGAAATTTGACTAAATTTCAAAAAAAATATCGTACTGATATAAATGATCAATCATTGTCCAACATGAAAGTGAAATGGAAGAGATATGAATATATCCATACATCGATTCAAGGTTCAAGTAGTACTACAAGTGCTAAAAGAATTGATTTATAAGAAGATGAAATTTTTGTGATAGATTTTTTGAGAAAGTTTGAGGCAGAAATTATAAATAAACCAAGCGTTCCCATAGAGCTCGATGGTAGAACTTGCAATTCAAAAAATCCCATGAATTTTTTCCACCGGGGACCATTTGTTAGTAATTGATTTTGCAGAAATCTACACATTTGTTCCACAAAAAGAAATTTAGAGTGAATATTATCATTTTGACCAAGTCTCCATGCTCGTCCATATTCTATATATACATGCTGAACAAAATGTTGATCATATAGAAAGCACCAATGAAAATCGGCATGTTATTAAAGAATATCACTTTTATATCAGTGATGGTCATACACATTATACATATTCTGTACAACACTATTTTGGAAAGATTTATGACTCCTTGAAAAGTCGTGGAATAATATTCAATGAACATTGGATATGGTCAGATGGATGCGCAGGTCAATTCAAATCTTCATGATCATTCTTTTAGTTGTGTTGTATTCATATGAAAACTCGCATTAAGCATTGTTTGAATTTCTTTGAGACTAGTCATGGAAAATGAGAACATGACAATGCAGGGGCATGTATAAAACGAGCACTTCGAAGATATCAAATGGACCCCTCTGCAAACCGTCTTGTGGACGCTAAAGAAGTTGTTCAATGGTGCATCGCTGCACTAAGCCATGAGACTCACCGATCAAGGGAAGTGTGAAGGTACATTCAATTTAATTTTTATTGGATATCCAATTTTAAATTGTGTACATTTATCACAATGATTATCTTTGGTGGTATTTTGATATCATATTTACATTCTTCTTTGAATTTTCCATATAGGATTTTTTGGCATATTGGGGTCGAAGATGTAGATATATCGATTTGAAATGACATTGAAACAATAAAAGGGACTTGAAAATTGCATTCAATTAAAACAAAAATGTCCACAAATGTGTTTGCAATGGATAAAATAATTTTTTATTTTTTTTTTTCATGTTTGCATAGACAACACAAAATCCAATGATGTTTGTGAAATCAAAATGTATGTAAAATATTGGAAACATATAGAGCTAAATATAAAGGGGAAAATGTTCATTGCAATGTTTGAAGAAATGCAATCAGAGGAGACTACACTATCATATGATGATGATCGAGTTTCTGATCTTGTTAGAGAAGGTAACATTTGAATTGTTTTCAAATGATAGAGATCTAGAAATAGATATTAAAATTATTTTAAAGTTAATTTTTCATGTTAATTATGATATAAATTTAAATGCATAAGTTTGTTTTACTGTGCAGGAGATGTTTTTACTGTAATTACACCTACTATCAACGATGAAAATGTGAAGTATTATTTGATGCGTTGCACTGAACGAAAGATGAAATTATTAGAAAATTATAATGATCACGGGTTTCCATATGACAAAGGGTCTATTATACTAAAAGGTTATTTTTTCAGACAAAATAATCAAAGTGGGGATTTTGTTTACTTTTAAGACTATGAACTTGATGGCATAAGTTGTCAATATAGTCACTTGGTGTGTGCAACACACATAAAGTTGATAGAGGTTCAATCAAAGAAAAAAATGAAAATTAAGAAATGGAAAATGTCAAAATCCAATCATGAACGAATTAAGAAATCAAAATGATTGCATGGATGTGAGTCGAGTCAAGTCAAGAAACCGAAATGATTACATCGATGTGAGTCAAGTCAAGTCAAGTAAAGAAACTGAAATGATTGCATCAGGAGATGTGGATTTGAAAAGTATTACCTGTAGATGAATTTTGGAAATGACAACGAGTCTACTTACAAGCTTTAGCTCATGAGAATGAATTATATTTATCTTCCTATATATAAAATTTGACTTATAATTTGACTTATGAAGTATTTACATAAAATTTAACTTATGAAGTAATATGATTTTATTATTTATTTATTTATAATTATTTTTATTTTTATCTTTTAAAAAGAAAGTGTTTAAGTGTTTATATTTTAAGAAATTTGATTCTTCTCAACATAATATAATATGGGTTAATATAGATCTAAATTGATTTTAGTTGTGAACAATAGTATAAAATTTGGTAAGCATATGCATAATATAGTTATTTTATTTTTATTTTTATTTTTCTTGGTACCTCAGTTTGTTGAGAAGATAGAGTGTTAATAATTTGAATGATGAAAAATGGTGTTATGTAACTATTTTAAGTTTTGGATTTGATTTTTAACTAGGATTCGACTAAATCATTTTTGGCCATATCCCGATTTTTTGTTGTTTAAAATGCATTTTTAATGCATAAGGCTTTTAGTGCTTGATAAATATGGGATTAAGATAGATCTATCATGGTTTTTTGTGTCTATCTATATAGACCATGTGTAATTTTTCATTGTTTAAATTGCAATTTTGAATAATTTATTATCATTAATGTTTTATATTAAAAGTTGAATGAGTTACACATTTTCCTCTTATTAAGAAGTAACTGAATTATTTTACCTTTAATTAATTTTTCTTTTTAAGCATTGAAATATTTTACTAAAATAAACATTAACACACTGTAATATATATATATATATATATATATATATATATATATATATATATATATATATATATTCAAACAATTTATTTAGTTGTATGTTGAAATATCTATAACAAATATATATATTTTTAATTTTAATGACTTTAAAATTACATTATTTAATATAGATATGGAAATATTTTATTATTACTCGAAGAGTGAAAGTGAAATATGGAGCAACCAAGTGAGAACCATGAGAATGTGATTATTATATGTTTTATAATGCTTTTGATTAAAAATAGCCAAATAAGTATAATTATCTATGTTTTTATTATAGTCGATAATGTTTTTTTATTGAAAGTATTAAGGGACACGTGCAACTCCCATTTGAGTACAAATGGAATTATACATCACCCTCATACTAGATTGTACAATGGGCCTCTCGTCTCAATAAAAAAATTGAATGCAAAGTGACAATGTATCAATTTTAAATGATGGAAAATATGAAGGAGGGTGTAACTAGAGAAAATATTGTCTTGAGAAATCCACACACGACTAAACCATATTACTCAAACCAATACATTGAAAACTTTATGTGCTCTATCCATTCCTTTATCATTTTTGTTTCTATGATTTTTTTTTGTTTTCTTGCATAAATGAGTTAAATACTAACCGTGTTTTGAGATAAGTTACATGACAAACAAAGATCATAGAAGGAAGGTATGCAAAGAAAATATTGAAAATTAAAGGAAGAAAAAATATTATGATGGGTTCCACGAAATTGTTAGGATGTGTAGATGTTGTTGCACACCTCTAAATTTTAACGATCTTCAAAGGAGATGTTAGTGTCTGCCAGTCCTGCCAGTCACCAGTGATCAAATATGCTCTTACAAGGGTTTTTTAGGGTCTTAAGTCATTTTTTTATGGTTTCAGTAGGTCTTTAAATACAAATTTGGTCATTGGCTAGTGTGTCTAGGTGTGCTACTACTCCTTTCAAAATTCATGTTTTGATCATTGCCATCATCCATTTTGATAAGTCACCACTGAAATGTCAACATCACCATCTCAGTCACATTACTATGTTCATCATTCCACTCATCATTTCATGTAGTGTTGTCATTAGGTCTTATGGTCAAAATTATAAAATCAATCATTTCACCATGAAATTCAGCATTGAAGGAGTAGTAATTGTGAAAAACGTTCCATAAAGGTTTCAAAAGTGTATTTCATTTCTATCATGATGTAATATGTTTCAAAAAGTTCTAAAGCTACAGTTCCAAATCTAAATGTAAAAGGGAGATGGTGGAACGACTACACCACAAAAGGAGAAAATCGATTTCCAAGCTACTTAAAGACTAAAAGAGAATCTCATTTTCTCATTCCAACTTCAAGAGACACCACTCCATCAGAAAAAGTAATTCTTTCCCTTTGAAAGATAATTTTTTTTGCCCAAGAGTGCTTCATCATTCGCTGTGTTGCGCATTCACTGTGCACTCGCTGCACATGCTTCAAGAGAGCCAAATCATCATTTCGGAGGAATTATTCATCAAACACAGGTTCCATTGTAGCATATACAAGTAAGTGGGCCCTAAAATTTCCTATTTTGTCTTTATTTTGTGCTTGCAAGGACCAATTCCTTCTTCTAGGGCTTTGGTTGCATTCTCTTGGTTTCACAATCTCATTAACAAATTGCTAAGTAAAGCCTGAGATTGAAGCTCACTCACCTTCCCCCACTTGTTATATACTGTCTTAATCATTTCCCATCATTCCTATCCCTCATTTACCTTATTTTCCTACAAACCCTAGCCTAGACTAGAAATTTCTAGGTTAGGACTATTTTTTCCCTTTTTGGACCCCTTCCCCTCACCCACTCCCGCAAATTTCATTTCCCCCTACTCCCTAAAATCTCTCCCTACCCCCTTCAATTTTCCCAAGAATTTAGGAAGCCCTTAACCCCTTCATCTCCCTTCATTCCCAAAAACTGCCCAAATCATTTGTTTTTACCTTCACTAAACTCTAATTCCCTTTCCCATTGAGCTAGGGTTAGCAATGGGTTCTGAAATCACTGAGCAGAAGATGCACAAGGGAGGTAATATCAATAGGTATGAGCCCACTTCAATGATTGAGATCATGTCTTCACCGTTCCTCAAGAAATCATTTCAGGATGTTGGTTGCCTTGCCATTTGCCAAAAGGTTGAGGAATTTGGTTTTCATGAAAAACTTACCAGTAATTTTTCCACTAGATTGAGGAGAGATAAGGTGACTATTATAGGGGTGGTGTTCACTCTTTCAACAGAGACCATTGCCACAACCACAGGGATTCTAAACAATGGAGAAAATTGGTTTAAGATCAGAGACCTTGACCTTGAAAGTTACAAAATATACTTGAAGCCAACATACAAAGCAGCTCCAACACACATCTTCCCATTTACACAGTTTTTGGACAAGTATGCCCCTCTCATGAAATCAATCATGAGATATTTCACATGTGAGGGAAGATACTCAAGGTTATATCAGTATCATATGAGACTCTTGATGTGTTTCATCGGTGTAAAAGCCCTAAAATTACCTCATTACCTTTACAAGAGCATGGTAAAGATGCCAGAGAAGGTACGAAGAATGGGATAAAATCATCATGCTAGATTGTTTCACCATGGCTTGATGAAGGTCTTGGTTTGACATCAGTTAGCACAAATCAAATTTTCATTGGATTGTTTTGTATATTTAGCTTCTATTTTGTCTTCTCCAGCTCAGTATATCAGTCACTCTACACCCTTGGCTTCACTAATATATCAAGAGGCTGCTTCCACAAGAAAAACTACTAAAAGAGTTCCTAGGACAGAGGTGACTCAACCATATGTTAGAGGTAAGAGGATTGTGTTTGCTCCAGTTATTGTTGAAAGGGCCAAGCCTACATCAAGTGAACAAGAAACATCATCACATCATGAGGCACCATTACAAGATGAGGAACCATTCCATCTTGACACTGACATGGCATATTTAGAGGTGAATGAAGAGAGAAAAACACCAGAGAAAATAATCACGGAGAAGGAGGTTGAGATTAGAGAGCTCAAGAATATTTTTTCAAAGGCTAAATTCTTGGTTTAATTCTTGGAATAGGATAATATGTAATTAAAGGTAAATAAACTACTCTTAAACAAGCCCAAAGTTGATTTGAGCGAAGATGATGTAAAGGGTAAGGTAGTGGTTGAGATTGATGATTCAGATGATATAATATAATAGGTTAGAACAAGAAGACCAAGGACAAGAGGCCTCAAAAGGGCACTTGAGTAGCAAAAAGAAACAACTCCACCAAAGACTCAAATGACAATTGATGAACTCATATTGGTAGAAATTGAGAAAGATAGGGAATATTGGTTTGATAGGGTCAATGTCCACTTGGATAAGCTACTTAAGAGAGAAAATAAGAATAAAAACATACAAAGACACATGTCTATGAATTACTATACAAGGAATCATGTCTCCAAAGTTAGAATCACGTAGTTGAAGAAAAAACTCAAAGAAACCCTAATGTGGAAAAAAGAGAGGGATAAGTTGGATTTACTTGCTGAAGCCTCTATCATAGCATGACACATCATCACAGGCCTTCATGGGACAATTTTGGAGAAGTTTTGAATAAATTTTGAAATTTTTTGGTTTTTTGTGACTTTTGGCTAATTTGGAAATCTCATAATAGCGAAAATTGCATTGCGCTTTTTCTTGAGCCATCCAAATACCAAAAGGTCTACCTTGTTGGATATATAATGCCACATACATCACATCTATCAAATTTTTATGCCTTTTCAACAAACTAGTGGAGATAAATTCCCAAAAACATGTCAAAAACACACTTTCTGCCACCTTTCTGGACTAGGCACTGTACTTTTGGGAGTAGCTATTGGAAAATGAATTTTATCTCTCATGGAGTGTCCATTTGTCCTCTCCACTCTAATGAAAACTATAAATCTGCAACTTTCCAGCATCTTTCAGATATATTTGAAATGAGAAGACAATACAAAGTCTTCCATAAAGCGAGACTGACTCTATCTTTTGTAGGCATTGCGCTTTTTGCACCTTAATGCATTTTTTGAGTTTTGAGTAAATATTGGTTTGATGATGTAATTACTCTAGTTTCATGTTGATATGATGTAATTAGCGAATTTTACCACTCTCGTCTTTTGATGTAATTTTGGACATCATTAATGAGGAAACTTCGATCAAGTCTATTTGGAGGATTTGTTTTAACCTCCCTAGACATTAGGGTTTTACTAATATATATTTTTAAGTTATTCCTACACTGATGGATTCAAACCCCGAGAGGGGGGAAGTTTTTTTTGAGTCTATATGTATGTGTCTTCAGTCATTTTTATGGTTCGACATCAGAGGGTGAAAGTCTTGTAGCTTGTAATTCATCCAGTACTACGAAATCAAGGATAGTTAGAAGCTATTATTCCAAGAATTATTGTTTGTGAGTTTATGATATTTTATCTCTGTATAGATTTATATGGATTATATATTGATATACCACCATATATTTGATCTTCAATGATTTTCCTAATAAGTTTTAAACATATTTCTTTTGATTAAGCTTTGTTTTATTAGGAAATTCATCTTTGTATATTCTGTCTTCTTGAGAAATGAGTTCATGGCATACATGATAATTTTGATCTTTCTCTTCACTCACCCCTATACTACATTTACCAATCCTCCAAGCTATTAGAAAAGCACACCTACCTTGCTCCTCTATATATCTTGCAACTGAAACCTTTGATCTTTTGACCTAGTTCCCTAATTTTCACTCCGATCCAACAAAAAACCATAAAATATTTCAAATCTTAGAGGTTTAATATCTAGCCTAAAATCCATTCTTGTACCAATCAAACCCTTGGCTGTGTTTTTTTCATAGAGGGAGCCATCTCTGGTTTGGTAGGGCTAGCCACAAAACTAAAAGCTTGGTTTGAGGTTACCTCCGTCGATATCCTTTCAGCCTTGGGACATTGTGGAGGCTAACATTTCTTGCACCGTTTCTAGGTAGCGAAGTGAAAACTATTCCCTGTGGGTATTGTTACATTTTCATCGAATTCTAGGCCTGTGGGTGATATGACCTAGTTTTCGAGAAGGCTGTTTCAAGTTGCATAGAGACAAAGTGCAGGAAACAAGTAAACACTGGCTCTTAAAAATCATACACGAACAAATCCTGATCTAGATCCACCAGCTCCTGTTGAAGATCCGAAAGGGCTCATAAGAGAGAAAAGACCTCAACATTATGAGATTCAGTCAAGTTCATCTACTTTGGTAAGGTCTACATCTCTCCCTCCAGAACTAGTTTCACTTGAAGATATTCCATTTTATCTTATGTTCGAGTTGTATTTGTTTATATCCAAATCTAGAACATATTTGTCTAAAATTGTGTTCGATCCTATAAGGTTATCTGAAATAACATCTCTATCTGGAATTGTATTCGATCCATTAAAGTTTGAAGCAAGTTTCTCTTCCATAGAATCCAATTCAAAAGTAAATTCGGAAGCATATTTTGATAGGAAGGTTTGGAGTCAATTTTACAAACTTCAGAAACTAAAAAACCATCTTCAATATACCTCTGAGAAGGCTTTGATACAATATCAACTTGAGCTCTTGTCTTCTGATCCTTTTTTTGCTTCATCTACTCATACTGTTGTAACATCCCCTCATAATGTTGTTTCTTCATCATCCACACTTCCTCCCACACAACCATCACTCATACCAGCACTTCCTGTTGTGACTACAAGCTTTCCTCCTAGAACAACTATGGCCAGATTTTCTCCTTTAGCTTTGCCGGGGAAACTCACTAATTTACCTCAGAAATATGGACAAAGGCTACCTCTTTTTGATGGAATCACCGAGATTGCAGCTAGGAAACACATTGATAAAATCACATATTTCATATATTTAGAAGAGGTAGATATTGATGATGCAAAAATGAGAATATTTTCTTAGAGTTTATTAGGAGAAGTTAAAAAGTGGTTAAGAGCTATGGGACCTCGTTCAGTGCCAGATTCACAGTAGTTAACTGATATTTTCCTTGCTAAGTGGGAGGAAAAGTAAACTCGTCTTCAGATATTGGCTAAATATAACTCATTGAAAAGGAAACCTAATGAATCAGTTCAAGACTATACTACCCGCTTTAATAATGTGTACAATTCCATTCCCACCAATATCAAACCTCCACCTGACTTGGCCTTGTTACACTATTGATATGCCTTTGACCTTGATATGGCATATTAGCTTAGAGAAAGAAATCCCACCGAACTGGAAGAAATGCAGAGAAATGATGTCAGTGTTGAAGCCAATCTGTTGATAAAGAAATAAAAAATAAAAGTTGAAAAGAGAGTCACAATTAAGGAAGAGCAATCAAGCTCATCCGAAGAAAAGTTGGATATTTTCATTAGAAATGTGGCAAAGATGGTAGACATGATGTCCATTTCTGAAAGGTATTCAGAAAATCAAGTCTAGAATCCCAATTTCTGAGGATAGTAGCAACAACTTCAGTTTAGAATTAAGCAGAGAGAGCAGAGAGCTCTAGATCTACAAGCACAAAAACAGGTCCATACTCCATTACAACGAAATTATACCCAAGGACCTGAACATGAAGATGGCATTATTGAATAAAACCTTCTCTTTTCAAAAGATCAAGGACCTATTTACATTACAAAGGATGATGAATATACCAAGGAAACATATGTTCCAGATGACCATGAATTTGTACTTAGAAATGATGATGGGTTGGCAGTCCAATTTGAAGACTATCAAAGTGGGTACCTAAATTCTCTCATATTAGCGCAAAGACAGTATAGTTTGAGAAAATGAGATGTGCATATTACTTCTACTCAAAATAGGCCAACTCCACAAAAGGATACTCTACCCAAGCAAACTTCCCAAGCTAGTCCAAACAAGGAGAAGGAGCTTGTTGCCACAAATTAGAGCAAGAAAAGTGAGCCATCTACAAGTAAATCAAAGAAGGATAAGGAAGGGCAAAGAATGGAGCCTTCAACAAAAGAGAAGCCTGAAAAGAGGGACACCATTGCAAAAGAGGTAGAAAAATAGTCTAACTAGTTTAGGTTAGAGAGTGAAATTTCAATGTAAAAAGTTTCTATTCCTCTCACTAAGCTTGTAAAGAATGATATATATAAATCTAATATTTCTAAGATGTTGAAAGTATATCAGATGTCTGACATGGTTAATGTTAGTGATGACCATCCTGAACTTCTTTTTGGCCTAGCCGTAGATGGAAATCTTGAAGATAGTGAAGTCCCTCCCTTTTATCTCATTTTGAGGATTCATGATTATATTCTCCATAATGCCATGTTGTATTTTTTCTACTCACACAATTTAATGTCAAAGGCCATCATGGATAAGTTGGGGCTAGACATAACCTAACCCTATCATGACCTCTATTCTTTTGATTCGGGTAGATTCAAATACCTTGGTCTTATCAAGGACTTGGTGGTTTCTCTTGGTCAGATTCCTGCCAAAAATGTGTTGATGGATGTTGTAGTTGTTGACATACCTCCAAGGTATGGCATGTTTCTTTCACGGCCTTGGGTGCCAAATTAAGGGGTACTCTACAACTTGATTTTTCATATGCTACAATTCTGGTATTTGGAAAACTTAGGAAGCTATACTGAGAAGTGAAAATGAAATACATGATCACTAGCAAAGATAAGCCCAAAAATCACCCCATTCATTCTGTACATACTGATTTAGAGTCATTTTGTATAATGATCATAGTAATAATGCTTTAGATAGTCAAATGTAGAAGGTGAAGAAATTTCAGAATTGTCAAATAGTGTCCAAGAATTCTTGAATGTAGAAAAAAGAAATCAAAATTCTGATGGCTTGCAGCCAAGCACTTCAGAGAAAAATTCAGTAGAGACATAACAAAGGTCAGTTGAGTCAGAGAAAGGAAAAGAACAGGTTGAAACAGCAGGTCAAAAAGAAGAAGCAATTTAGTCCACGGAATTTCAGCTTCCCAATGATGAGGAGGTTAATTGGACTATGGATTTCGATGATTCTTTGGGAAAATATGGAGCTGGTAACAGAATATGGATTTGTAGCCCTATACATCAGTCATCTAAAGTCCCATGGAAAATAATAGTGTGCTATTATACACTATCTTTTGACTGTTCAAGCAATGAGGCAGAATATGATGCCTCGATCACTAGTCTCCAAAATTTGAAAAGTCTTGATGCAAAGATAATTACAGTATATGGCGACTCCAAGTTGGTGATAAAACAGGTAAAAGGGGAGAACCAGGCCAAAAATCCCAGGATGAGAGCTTATTGTAATGTTTTTCTTGATACTCTTAAAACTTTTCTAGAATACAAATTTTCTATGATTCCTATAAGTCAGAATTTTATGGCTGATTCACTTGCCAAAACAACCAACAATTTTAAGATTCCTATTCATGCTACTAAAAAGTTTGAAATTAATGTGAAGCATCGCTTGACTGTCCTTGACAATATGATATATTGGCAAGTATTTTGGGAAGATAAACATATAAACAATTTTCTGCATATGGAGGAGTTTTCTAACTCCCATATTGATGTTGTGTATAATCAATATGATCAGGTAGTTGAAGCCACTGAAGTTGATTTGCTGCAGCTAAAGGAAAATAACATTCCACAAGGTATTATACATTTGGAAGAGTTATTTGATCATGATGATGTCGCTAAAAAACTGACAATGGTCCCCACAGAAGCATGTGTTGAAGATGTAAACATTGGTACAGCTGATAAACCCAAGATGGTCAAGTTATCGAGGTATTTATCCCTTGAGTTGAAAGGTAAATACACAACTCTTTTGAGTTAGTTTTCTGATGTATTCGCTTGGTATTATTAATATTTAAAAGTGTACGATAAAAAAATCATCCATCACACTATCCCAATCAAGCCGGACGAAAATCCATTCTGCCAGAAGCTGAGGAGAATCAATCAAAAACTGCTGCCATCAATCGAAAAAGAGGTAAATATAATTTACAAAGCTAGCATTATAGTTCCTATTTGATTTTCAGATTGGATGTCTAACCTCATGCTAGTAAGGAAGAAGACAAGGGAGATTCGTCTTTGCATAGATTTCAGAAATCTGAACAAGGTGTCCTAAAAGGAAAATTATCCTCTGCCAAAGATGGACCACATATTGTAGAGGGTATTTGGGGCTTCTAGAATGTCACTCATCGATGGATACTCAGGATACAACCAGATATTGGTGCATGAAGATGACCAAGAGAAAACAACATTTACAACGCCATGGGGTACTTTCATGTATGCCATTTGGGCTAAAGAATGTAGGGGCTACATTTCAACGGGATATGGACATTTAATTCTCAAATGAAAAGGATGTATTTCTTGTGGTTTACCTTGATCATGTTACTATCTTGTCAAAGTCGGATGATGAGAACCTACATCACTTGAGAATATTGTTTCAAAAATGCAGGAAATTCGACATTTCGTTGAATACTAAGAAAATCCTATTTTCCATGGAGGAGGGAAAAATAATTGGGCACATCATCTCAAAGGATCACATCCGCATTGATCCCCCCCATGATCGAAGAAATTCAGCAGCTGAAATTTCCAAGGAAAAAAAAAGAGATCCAGTCATTCAATGGTAAGATAAATTATTTGAGGAGATTCATCTCGAATCTCGCTGAACACCTTAGAGATATGACATACATGTTGAAAAAGGAAAGAAAGATAAGATGGTTAGAATATGCAAATAAATCATTCAGTTCATTCAAATTTTCTTTAACACGTGCTCCTCCATTGATAAACCTGATTATAGTATGGACTTCATTATCTTTTCATTCGCTTTTGAGCACTCCTTGGCTGTTGTCATAATGCAAAAAAAGGACTCAAAGACGGAGAAACCAATTGAATTTTTTAGTTGGACCATAAGAGATGCAGTGTTGAGATACAACATTATTGAGAAAAAAACTTTGGCCCTGGTGAAGGCATTGAAATACTTTCAGGTATACATCCTTCACTCTCACATCATAGCTTATGTTCCAAATGCAGTGGTAAAAGATGTTTTGATGCAAACTGTTCCCAAAGGTAGGAGAGGGAAATGGATTGTAGCCATGGTTAAATATGACCTGGAGATCAAGAACACCAACCTAATCAAGGGACATGGTTTGGAAAAGTTGATGGCATAATATAATTTGCATGCGCTCGATATTAACTTGATTTCTGCACTTTCCTATGAGGAGGTTGATGACTCATTGACACAGGTATCACAGATTTTCATTTATTACCCTTGGTATGTTGATATTTTTTATGCACTACAACACTTAAATCCTTCGTTGGGTGTGTCTAAAATAAAGAGTAGACCAATGAAATTAAAGGCTTCAAAGTACTGTATTTTAGAGAGTGTTTTGTATTGGAAAGACCCGAGAGGTGTCTTGTTGAATTGTCTTGTTGAAAGTGAAGTGAAGGAGGTGATCAATGAATTTCACAAGGATGATTGTGGTTGTAATTTATTCTGGAATACCACAACGAACGATTTTTTGAGGGCTAGTTTCTATCGGCCCACTCTTTTTATTGATGTATACAAGACTATGATGAGTTGTCACGATGTCAGATTTTTCAAGGGAAGAGGAATTTGCTCTCGCTGCCTTTGCAACCCATTTTAGTTCAGGCACCATTTCAGCAACAGGGTCTCAATTTCATAGGTGAGATCCATCCTTCATCTTCTACCTAGCACAAGTGGATTTTGACGGCAACATATTATTTTACAAAGTGGATTGAGGCAATCTCGACCAGGCAAGAACCTGATTTAGTTATCATTCAATTTATGGAATCTAATATCTTTTCTAGATTTGGTTGTCCACAAAAGATAATCATAGATAACTCAGGTGCATTTAATTCCAAAAAGATGGTGGAATTTTGTGAGAAGTATGATATCAAATTGGGTCATTCAAATACATACTATCCACAAGGAAATGGACTGGTCGAGTCTTCAAATAAGTCTTTGGTCAATATCATCAAGAAGATGTTGGATGTAAATAAGAAAAATTGGCATAAGAAACTCATCAATGCTTTGTGGGTAGGCAGAGTAAGTAATAAGAAGTACATAGGCATGTCGCATTTTGAGTTAGTGTATGGAGTTGATATAGTCTTTCCTACTTCTCTTGTTGTTCCAGTCATGAAGATTTTGCAGGAAATTGGCAGCGAACGAAATGATGTTCAACAACGGATAGACTAAAAGATTCATTTGCAACAAACCAGAGATGAAGTGTTTCAAAACACTTCTAAGATTCAAGAAATAATAAAGAAAGTTTATGACTGGAAAACAAAAGCTGATGAATTTGACATGGGAGATGTAGCCCTCTGTTGGGATGCTCGAAATGAAGAAAAAGGAAAGCACGGAAAATTCGATAACTTATGGAAGGGACCGTACAAAATTTCAGCTTCAAGAGGGAAGCATGCCTACTTTTTGGACGAAATGGATGGACAAGAATATGGAGGAGGACCAGTCAATGGTAGGCTTCTCAAGAAATACCTCTTTTGATCAAAATTCTGAAGTTTCTTACCATTATTGTACATATCATTTTACTTTTCTGTCGAAGTATGAAGGAGTTAATCATTGAAGCTTGAAGCCCGAGGTGAAGGCCATAAGGTTTCTTTGATTAGTTACTAATTTTTAATTTTAGTAAGTTTTGTTTCAAGTCAAAGTCAGTTCAGTTTGTCAGTTAGTTTTCAATATTGAGTTTGGTATCTTGATTTTTGACTCCATGCCCCATGGATAAGGCTACTTGGTCTATGAAGTTCTTGACACCTCCAAGGAGATGCCATCCCCAGCTGGAGCCAATGCTAGTGTCTGCCAGTCCTGCCAGTCACCAATGATTAAATATTCTCTTACAAGGTTTTGTTAGTGTCTTAACTCATTTTTTTATGGTTTTAGTAGGTCTTCAAATAAAAATTTGGTCACTGGCTAGTGTGTCTAGGTGTGTTACTATTCCTTTCAAAATTCATGTTTTGGTCAATTCCATCATTCATTTTGATAATTCACCACTGAAATGTCAACATCGCCATCTCAATCACATTACCATGGTCACCATTCCGCTCATCATTTCATGTAGTGTCCTCACTAGGTCTTAGGGTCAAAATCATAAAATCAAACATTTCACCATGAATTTAGCATTGAAGGAGTAGTAATTGTGAAATTTTTTCAATAAATGTGTCAAAATTGTATTTTCATTTCTATTATGATGTAATATGTTTCAAAAAGTTCTAAATTTGCAGTTCTAGATCAAAATGTAAAAAGGATATGGTGGGACCACTACACCACCAAAGGAGAAAATCGATTTCCAAGCTACTTAAAGACTAAAAGAGCATCTCATTTTCTCATTCCAACTTCAAGAGACACAAATCCATCAGGAAAAGTCATTCTTTCCCTCTGAAATAAAAATTTGTTTGCCCAAGTGCCTCATCATTTGATGTGATGTGAATTCACTGTGCTTTCTTCAAGGGAGCCAAATCATCATTTCAGACGAATTATTCATCAACGACAGGTTCCAGTGTATCAAATACAAGTAAGTGGGCCCTCAAATTTCCTCTTTTCTCTTTATTTTGTGCTTGGAAGGATCAATTCTCTCTTCTAGGGTTTTGGTTGCAGTTTCTTGGTTTCACAATCTCATTGAAAATTGCTAAGTAAACCCTAATATTGAATCTGACTCACCTTCCCCCACCTGGTATAAAATATCCTAATAATTTCACATCATTCCTATCCTTCATTTACCATATTTTCCTACAAACTCTAGCCAAGAATAGATATTTCTAGGTTAGGACCATTTTTTCCCTTTTTGGACCCCTTCCCCTCACCTACTCCCTCCAATTTCACTTTCCCCTAATCCATAACATCTCTCCCTACCCCCCTAAATTTTCCAATTATTTAGGAAGCCATTAACCCCTTCATCTCCCTTCATTCCCAGAAACTACCCAAATCCCCTATTTATCCCTTGACTAAACCCTAATTCCCTTTCCCATTGAACTAGGGTTAGAAATGGATTTTGAAACCACTGAGCAGAAGAGGCACAAGGGAGGTTATATCAGCAAGCATGAGCCCACTTTAGTTCATGAGATCATGCCTTCACCCTTCCTCAAGAAATCATTTCAGGATGTTGTTTGCCTTGCCTTTTTCCAAAAGGTTGAGAAATTTGGTTATCATGACAAAATTACCAATAGTTTTGCCACTAGATTGAGGAGATATAAGGTGACTATTGCAGGGGTGGTGTTCACTCTTTCAAAAGATACCATTGCCATAGCCACAAGGATTCCAAACTGTGGATAAAATAGGTTCAAGAGTAGAGACATTGACATTGAAAGTTACAAAATGTAACTAAAGCCAACACAAAAAGTAGCTCCAACACACATCTTCACATTTAGAAATTTTTTGGAAAAGTGTGCCCCTCTCATGAAATTGATCATGAGATATTTCACATTTGAGTGAAGATACTCAAGGTTATATTAGTATCATATGAGACTCTTGATGCATTTCACCAGTGTAAAATCCCTAAACTTACCTCATTACCTTTACAAGAGCATGGTAAAGATGGTAGAGAAGGTACGAAGAATCAGAGAAAATAGTCATGCTATCTTGTTTCACCATGGCTTGGTGAAGGTCTTGGGTTTCTATCAGTTAACACAGATCAATTTTTCATGGGATGGTTTTTTATATTCAACTTCTCTTTTGTCTTCTCCAACTTAGTCTAGTAGTTACTCTACACCCTTGGCTTCACATATCAAAAGGCTGCTTCCACAAGAAAACCTACCAAAATATGTCCTAGGGTAGAGGTGACTCAAAAATATATCAGAGGTAAGAGGCTTGTTTTTGCTCTAGATATTGTTGAAAGGGAAAAACCTATATCAGGTGAACAAGAAACATCATCACATCATGAGGCACCATTGCAATATGAGGAACCATTCCATCTTGACACTGGCATGGCAGATTTGGAGGTGAATGAAGAGAGAAAAAAAACAGAGCAAATCATCATGGAGAAGGAGGTTGATATCAGAGAGCTAAAGTATAGTTTTTCAAAGGCTAACTTCTTGGTTTCATTGTTGGAACAAGATAATATGCAATTAAAGGTAAATCAACTACTCTTAAACAAGCCCAAAGTTGATTTGAGAAAAGATGATGTAAAGGGTAAGGCAGTGGTTGGGATTGGTGATTCAGATGAAAAAAAATAACATGTTAGAACAAGAATACTAAGGACAAGAGTCCTCAAAAGGGAACTTGAGCAGAAAAAGTAAACAACTCCACCAAAGACTCAAATGACAGTTGATGAACTCATATTGGCAGAAATTGAGAAGGATAGGGTATATTGGATTGATAGGGTCAATTTCCACTTGGAGAAGCTCCTCAAGGGGAAAAAAAGGAATAAAAACATAAAAATACACATGGCTATGCATTACTATAAAAGGAATCAGGTCTCCAAAGTTAGATTCAAGCAGTTGAAGAAAAAACTCAAAGAAATCCTAATGAGGCAAAAAGAGAAGGGTAAGTTGGATTTACTTGTTGAGGCCTCTCTCATAGCATGAAACATTATCACAGGCCTTCATGGGATAATTTTGGAGAAGGTTTGAAGAAATTTTGAAATTTTTTGGGTTTTTGTGACTTTTTGGCTAATTTGGAAATTACAATACAGCTAAAAGCGCAACGCCTTGGTGCTGTGCTTTTTCCTGAGCTATCCAAATGACAAAAGGTCTACCTTGTTGGATATATAATTCCTCATACATCACAAATATCAAATTTTTATTCCTTGTCAGCAAATTGGTGGAGAGAAAATGCCCAAAAATAGGTCAAAAACACACCTTCTGCCATTATTTTGGGCTAAGCGTTGCGCTTTTGGGAGTACCTATGGGAGAATGTAATTTTGTCCCTCATGGATTGTCCATTTGGGTTGCTTGAGGTGTCTAATGAAAACTAGACATCCTTATATTTCCATAACATCTTTTAGATTTGGATTTGGAGCAGGGGAAGGCCTTCAAAAGTCCTCCACAAGCTGGGCATTGCACTTTTGTTTGGAGCCGCTACGCTTTTGCCTATAGTGCATTTTTTTGAGGTTTTTCTTAGTAAATATTGGTTTGATGATATAATTACTCTATTCATGTTTATATAATGTAATTAAGGGTAAATGGGCTTGTTATAGTCACTTTGATGTAATTTTGGACCTCATTAATGAGGGTCAACTCAGTCAATTGTATTTGGAGGATTTGTTTTAACCTCCTTATACATTAGGGTTTTGTTGAGAGATATTTGTAATTTGTTCCTACACTGAGGGATTCGACCCCTCAGAGAGGTGAAATTTTTTCTTGTCTATATGTATGTGTTTTTCGATCATTTTTATGGTTGGACATCAAAGGGTGAAAGTCTTGTAGCTTGTACTTCATTTTTTTTTACAAGAAATCAAAGGACAATTGCAACTATTATTCAGTAATTCTTGTGATGTGAGTTTGTGATAATATTTTCTCTCTGTTATAGGTTTATATGAATGATATATTATTCTCCTTACCATATCTTTGATCTTTAGGGATTTTCCTAAGAGGTTTTAAACAAAATTATTTTGACTAAGCTCTGTTTTATTAGGAAATTCATCTTTGTGTATTAGAAATGAATTCATGGCATACATGCTCATTTTGATATTATTCTTCATTCAACCCTACACCACATTGAACAATCCTCCAAGATATCATAAAATCATACCTACCTTTCTCCTCTATATTTCTTGCAACTGAAACCTTTAATATTTTGACATAGTTCCCTAATTTTCACTCCTGATCTAGCAAAGAAACCTAAAATATTTCAAACCCTAGAGCTGAACTATCTAGCCTAAAATCCATCCTTGTACCAAGAAAGCCCTTGGCTATGTTTTTTTCATAGAGAGAACCCTCTCTGGTTTGGTAGGGCTTGCTACCAAAATAAAATATTGGTTTGAGGCTACCTTTGTCGATATCCTTTCAACCTTGATACATTGTGGAGGCTAATGGGAGATATGGAAAATCTTGCATGAAGCTTTGCAAGATAGGATTAGATATCACCAAGTGGTTGGAATAATGGGATATTATCCCCTCCACCTAGTTTCAAATCCCATGGAGGGGCATCTTTGGCTCATCATGATAAGGCTCAAGGATTAGGCTTCTCTACCCTCGTGGAGTCTTGCCTCTTGCTAAGTTAGAAATTTCATGATTTGAAGATGGACCCGACTAATAGTTTCGATACGTTGACTTGAACTCTCAAATATATGGAACTTCCTTCAATGATCAATAATCATGTTTTGAATATGGACCCGATAGTGGGTTTGAAACGTTGGTTGAAAATATCAAATCTGTAGGTCTTCCTCCATTAATTAACAATCCAACAACAGAAACGTAAAAAATATAAGTCATAAATTCCTAGTATCTTCGGCTTATAGGTTGTTGGATATACTCTTGGTACTATAGTGGTAACCAATAGGTATGATATTGATTCTCGCCTATATTAATCCAAAGAAGTAACCGATTCTCTATGGTAATAATAATAATAATAATAATAAACACCTACACTAAAATCAATGAACACTATTAATCTATTTACTTTGAATTAATGAAAATATTCCATCTAGTTACATTAGATTAGAAATTAACATATGAATTGAAATCAATGTAGCTAGTGCAATTAATCAAATAAAATTATAAATCAACATCTATGTTGAAATAAATGCACACTATTTAATCTATTTACTTTTAAATTAATGCATATCATCCATCTAATTACATCAAATAAAAAATTAACATCTACACTGAACTCAATGCACTCAATAAAATAGGATTAGAAATCAACATATACAGTAAAATAAATACATTTAGTGCAATCAATCCAATAAGATTATTAATTAACATATACAATAAAATCAATGCATTTATTTCAATAAAATCCAAAAATAATAATGTCAAAGTAATCCAAACTCTAGCTAGGACCTTACATATCCATCTACCCCTTTAATTTAATGAAACTTTCAATAATTTTTGTATCTTTCTTTTAATATAATTTTGAGACTTTGATGGCTTTCTAAATCGAACTTATTTTACCTTTTGTAAAACCCTTACTTCTTATTCCTCTATTGTTAGCCATATGTAGATCTCTCAATACTGATCTAGATTAAGGTGGATTTTGTTAAGATGGATGTAGGCACATTTAATAAAAAATTAACATTCGTGGTGAAACCAATGTACACTATTGATCTATTTACTTTGAAATTAACATACATAATCCATCTAGTTACATCAAATAATAAATTATCATGTACACTGAAATCAATGCACACTATTAATATATTTACTTTGAAATAAATGTAGATCATCCATATGATTATATCAATTAAGAGATTAACATCTACATTGAAATCAATGCATTGATTTCAAATAGAATTTGAAATTAACATGTATAGTTCCTTTACCATTTTAAATTGGTCAACATCTCGATAGTTTTTGGCATGTTGTTTTTAATCTAAATTTGAGACACTATTATATTAGATTTTTTGCATTTTTAATAATACCTAAATTATTTAGTTACACTTATATTTTATTTGAAGTTTGTAGATTATTGTGTATGAAAATGTCTTATATTTCATAATTATCCAATATATTACGAAGAAAAAATTGCCAAATATTTAGACATGGTAATGACATATATGACCACTCTAGATAAGCATAAAATAATAAGTAATAATTTTAATAAAAAAATGAGGACCTTTACAAAATACATAATCTATCTTAACTTTGGATCTACCAAGTGCAATTAGAGATACATAGGGAGACATCCAATTCGTGTAAGTGTAAGAAAAAGATGACCAACTACATTGAGCTCACATGGAGTCATATAATCTTATAGTTGTAATGTTAATATTTAAATGTTATTTTTACTTGTTCAAACATTGTATATAAATAAGTGAAGCAATGCTTAAATATGTTTAAATAAAGAAAAATTAAAATGATAATTTTGACCATTAAATGTTTCACCTATAATTGAAATGTGTAAATATCTCTTCAATAATGCTTCAATAAAATATTTCTGCAATAGTTTCATCACAAAGTAATATGATTAAATGGAATATAAGTTTTTTTTCTTTATAAAGTATTTTTTCACAAATATATAGATATGGATAATATTTTTGGCATGAAATAATTACTTACTAATACAAAAGTATGCAATTTTATGGCGAAAAAAATACTTTTATCTAAGTTTTTGGAAAGAATGAGTGCATAAAAAAATATAATCCTTAATTTTTTTTGTATAAATCCATTTTAGCTTGGAAAAATGAAATTGGTCATCTTACCTTCATGTATTTCCAAATTTAAAATGAATTTAACAACAAATAATGACAAAAAATGAAAATTACATGTTAAATAAAAATAATTAACAAAAATAGTTTAACTTTTTTGAAAAATAAAAAATATACTACTCAATTTCACGAGAAAAACATTTACAATATGTGGGAATGCATAAATGTCCACTGTACAATACATGACAATACATGTAGAAAGTAATACTAGCACAACTAAATTAATAAATGTGGTCGATATACGTTGATATGCGTATAGCAATTGCATGCAGAACCATTTAACCAATGATTTTAGTGTATTATCTGTGAATAGGAAAAAGATATTGGATTTGAAAAATGTCACAGTAGAAACAATAATGAGCACTATTACAGAAACATATACCAAAAAAGACAAAAGTTAAGGAAAATAAAACATGGAAGAAACACAATAAAATAGGTAGTCCTGTCAAGATTTAATTAACTGTATATCAAATTTAATTTTTGTTGTTATTGTGTGTTTTTTTAATTAATTTCAATTCAATGCTTGTGACTAGGAAAAAATAAATCGAGCCTATGCCATTATTGATCGAAGATATTAGTAACAATATAAGAAGGATAATTTTTCATGGCATTGTCTTAGTTACATATTGAACTATTTTGGACAAATCAAATAAGACAAAAGGAATACTCTATGTAGATTTAATAGATAAAAAAATCCGAAATGAAAATAACATTGCTCGTTCCATCACAATTTATCAAACAACATAAGCCAAAACTTATTGCAAACGTTGGTAACAATGTAAAATTTGAAACGGGAACTGATATGAGTACCCTCTTTTTGAGGTAGCAAAAAGCAATCTGATTTTGAAAAGCGCCGATTCAGAATATAACTTTTTTTTTAGGTAGCAAATATTATCTGATTTTGAAGAGCGTTGAATAAGAATACACCTTTTTTTATTTTTAACATACTTTCGACACTTTAAATTTTCTCATGTATCAGGTATGAACATTTTTCTAAAAATGTTAGCGACTTTTCAGGCTAAATTTGAAAAGTGTTGATGCAACATCAACCCCATTTTCTAGAGGGCTTATTTTTGACAGTTTAAATTTTATAATGTACGAAGTGTGATTTTTTTTTTTTTAAATGTTGAAGATTTTCATACAGATTTTGAAAACCATCAACATTTTTTTTTAAGGCATATTTTTGACACTTTGAATTTTCTTATGTCCTAAGTATACATAATATTTTTGTTAAATATTGATTATTTAACCATTTTTCAAGTTGTCTTATTCCTCTTCATGTTTTTCATCCTAGGATATTTGGTTTTCAAAGGTTTCCAAATTTTTGTTTTTTGTTTTACTTTGCAATATATATATATATATATATATATATATATATATATATATATATATATATATATATATAATGTTTAAAAAAATTAATAAAATTAATATTTTGAGATTATGATTTCTTTTATATTTATATATTGTTAATTAATATTTCAATACACATAAAATAATTATCACCAAAAAATAATAATTTAAAAACTCGACAAAAAAATACATTTTGCATATAGATATAGTTAAAAAAGTAAGTATTTTAAGACATTTTCACCAAAAAAAGCACGTTAAGTAAATAAAAAATATGGAAATTTTGAATTTTTTTATAAATTATATATAAAAAAAAGACGACATTTCAAAAATAAAAATTCCAGAAAAATAATTTAGATAACATTTTAAGTATTAAATAAAATAAAATTAAAATAAAACATACAATTTATAAAAATAATAAAAATCGTAAACATAAAAATAAATACAACTAAGTTATAAAAAAATAAATCATTAAAAGTAAAAAATTAATAATAAAAATAAATTAAAAAATGATGCAGGAGCATCTAACTCGGAGTAGACAAAAGACGACTTATTTGTCTCACTGTTACACGTGTTTATGGACAAGTTATTAAACCTGTATTTCGTTTTCTTTTATTATTTGTTATCTGGAAGAGAACAGTAGGATTAGGGAAGTAAAATGTTTTTTTAGATTTAATTAGAAGTTTCTTTTTATAAATCTGGCAATGTAGTTAGAAAGTGCGGTTGTTAGTTCAACCGAAAAACAAACAGAACTATCACCTACAGTCATATAAATAGCAGAAAGTAACATACTGTAAGTTTTGATTTCCATCAGAGAGAGAAAATACAAAACAGAATTTGAGAACCATCTGCAACCAGTAATTTCTTTCAGCCAGTTTGTCATTTTACATTAGATTATTGCAAAATTAATTTTTATTCCCCTACTGTTATATGTGCAACATTTTAATTTGAGAATGCAAACAGAATTAAGTTGAATGCAAATAGAATTAAGTTAGGAAAAGAGACACTGTGTCCAGGTGAAAGAAACCCTTTCATGCTATTAACAAGGTTACGAAGATAGTGGAAAAGTTTACAGAGGCAAAAGCACAGAGTTTTTTTTTGTCTCACAATGAAACTGGACCAGCAAGCATTTGCAGACTATGTCAGGTAAGTTCACATACACAGAACAAATTTGAAGTTTTGTTACTGGAAATTTCGGAGATAATCATTTGAAAAGTTTGCAAAAGTTCTCGAAACTGTCTAGAAGAGAGACAAAATATTGGACACATAGCTGAACGAGGGTTCGGAACCAAAAACAATAAAACCATAGCGAAAACAATGAAGCCCCAAAGAACATTTGTGTCATTAGTAATTTACAACGAGAAGTCTAACAGCCGACCAGAGTTTGGCAACGAAAATACAAACCCTAAGCTATAGAAACACAGTAATGGAATCGACCCTACCCATAGGGTTTCATCATTGAAGGAAGGGCAGCCAGACTTGCAAACTGGAAGGGGGGCCTACAACACCCACAACCGTTTGATTATTATAACCCTAAGGCATTTTTGTTTATATGCAGTAAAATTAACAGGAACGAGTGTGCAAATTGAACAATCGAATCACAGAGGAACTTACCAGAGAGTTTTGAGGGCTGAGTAGAGATGAACACCTCAGGTTTTGAACCGACAGAGCTTGCTCACAAAGGAGCCGAAACGGTTAGAGGTCTCAAACAAAAGCAGAAAGGTTTAAAACAGGGAAGGAGTTAAATACCTGTGTCTTCTTCCGAGCTATAGGCGGCCACAGGAATTCTTGGCGGTCGAAACCTGGAGAGAAATTGACAACAAACAATTATATAATTAGAAGACAGAAGCGAGAAAGAGCATGCAACTGTGAAAACCAACCGGAATAACAACAAAACCACCGCTGGAGAGGTTACCATACAAACAGGTGACGAGTTGCCATTGCAGGGTTTGCAAAAATTAGTTTTTGAAGAAAGCCGCGCAACGGAGACAGAACGAGATCTATTTGACGGAAGGGAGAACACATTTCCTCGCACAGAGACGCAAAGAAGCATTGGTGAAACCCTCGAGAAGTTTTGAAAGGTCTGTGGAGGTCGAAAAACCCTCCTCTTAGCTCAGCTGGCAGAGAAAAGTAAACACAGTCGAAGTGTTGTTTCACAATGCGAAGAAGAGGCGTGGATGTCAGGATAAGGTTCAGTTAATACACCAGTTCACAAGGACAGGAATGAAGTTACGGAGGTGATTTGTCACAACAGTAAAAAAATCCACAAGTACAACAAATAAACATTATCTAATCCGTTGTGTCACGTTACCAATTATCTACTTTGAAGTATTGCCAGTGACCTAGCAGAGTTTTAATCAATTACATTTGCAATATTAAAGTTTAATTCAAAAACTGTGCATCACCACTTGTGAACGAGGACTGGGCCACATCATTTTTGGTATCAGAGCAGGTTTGTGAACAGTGAAAATGGAGGTTGGTAGACGAGGAAGAGGAAGGGGGAGAGCTAATCGTAGATTAGCAGACAAAGGATTGAGGGAGGAAATTCATTTTTTGAATGAGAAATTAGCAGCAGTAGAGGCTAGAAGAAGAAGGGACCCTGCAGGAGGGGATGACAGTGACGAAGAGGTTGCAGAAGCGACAGATGGTTTTGAAGTAAAGGGACCTGAACTTAGATTATTGAGGTCGGTTTTGTTATCAAGTAGGAAGCCGAAGCATGAGCTTTCTACTTATGATGATAATTTATCAGTAGATGTGCTGCTAGATTGGCTTAGTGAATTGAACAAGTATTTTGATTTTGAAGAAATCAACGAAGATAAGCAGGTAAAATTCGTTGCCACCAAGCTGAAGGGACATGCGTCCTTATGGTGGGATAGTATTCAGGCAGAGAGGAAGAGGCTGAATAAACCGCCTATAATGAAGTGGGCCAGGATGGAGGCCAAGCTGAAGGATAAATTTTTGCCCAAAGATTATCAAATCATGATGTACAGACAGGTACAAAATCTGAGGCAAAGGGGGTTAACTGTTAAAGAGTACACAGAGGAATTCTACATGTTGAATTTGAGAGTGGGGTATATAGAAGACACCCCTGAAAAGACAGCAAGGTTTGTAAATTGCTTGAGAGGGGAGATACTGGATGAAATCAGTATTCTCTCACCCAAAACTATAGATGAGGAATATCAGTGTGCCTTGAAAGCGGAAGAAAAAATAACCAGGAAGCAGAATGCCAAAAGAGGAGGAGGATTTGGCAGAGGAAAAGGACAGGCTTTTGGCAGGGGTAGAGGCACAAATCCCAGTGAAGAAGGCAGTAGTTCCAAACCTTCAAGAACAGTAGAAAAAGACAATAACACCAGAGGGGGACGACCATACCAGCGGGGGGGAGGTAATGGTCGGGGCAGAGGAGCTGTCCAGTGTTATAGATGCCATAAGTGTGGGCACAAGTCTTATGAGTGTCCTGAAGGGGAACCAACAGGTGGTAGAGGAACCTATGTTTCCCAAACAAAGGAAGCGGAGACACCACCCCAAGAGGTAGAAAATGCACCTGAGATAGGGGAAGCTTTGGTGCTGAATAAGGTGTTTCTAAAACTAGCCAAAGAAGTTGCAAAACTGGATCAGCGAAAAGCTTTATTCCAGATAGTTTGCAAATCACAGGGCAAGTGTTTCAAACTGATAATTGACAGTGGGAGTACAGATAATTTGGTGGCCACAGAAATGGTGGAGAAGTTGGGGCTGAAAAGGTTGAAGCAACCCACCCCCTATAAAGTGTCGTGGCTGCAAAAGGGACATCAGCTGTTAGTTGATGAACAGTGCGAAGTAGAATTTCATATTGGCCGGTACAAGGACAAGATTATCTATGATATTATGCTAATGGATGTGTGTCATATACTGTTAGGGAGACCTTGGCAGTATGACAGGAAGGTGGTTCATGATGGAAAGACAAACTGTTACAAGTTTGTTAAGGATGGATTAAGCACACGCTTGTACCCATCAAGGAGGAAAATACAACAGAAGCTAGTGGGGTTAAAGCATTACTGATGGGTGGAAAATAATTTTTGAAACAGATCGATGATAATGATGTAAATTTTGCTGTTGTGAGGAGGCAAAAGATGGTGATACTACACACAAATATCGCAGATTTACTAGAGGAGATTCAAGATATGTTGCAAGACTTTGGCGATATCATAGTGGATGATCTTCCGGACCAATTGCCTCCTAAGAGGAGCATCAATCATTGCATTGATTTTTTACCAGGAGCTAGTCTGCCAAATAAGGAAGCTTATCGTATGAGTCCTAAGGAAAATGAGGAGATTAGGAAGCAGGTGCAAGAATTTCCAGATAAAGGGCTGATTAGGGAAAGCATGAGCCCCTGTGCAGTTCTGACAGTTTTGGCTCCAAAAAAAGGTGGAGAATGGCGAATGTGCACAGACTCAAGAGCTATTAATAATATTTCTATCAGGTACAGGTTTCCATTGCGACTAATGGATGACATGATGGACTGTTTGAGCGGAGTAGCATACTTTAAAAAGATCGATCTGAAGAGTGGTTACCACCAGATCAGAATCTGGGAAGGGGATGAATGGAAAACAACCTTCAAGACGAATGAAGGGTTGTATGAATGGCTGGTGATGCCATTTGGTTTGAGTAACGCCCCTAGTATGTTTATGCGCCTAATGAACGAAGTGCTGAAAGATTTCATTGGGAAGTTTGTAATTGCTTATTTGGATGACATTTTGATTTTCAGCAAGACGAAAGAAGAACACTTCTGACATGTTTGAAGTGTATTGAGGAAATTGCAGTAGAATAAGCTGCTAATAATCTGAAAAAGTGTACCTTTTTCCAGCAGGAATTAGTGTATCTGGGTTTTGTGATTGCAGAAAACGAGTTGAAGTTGGACCCAAAAACGGTTGCAGCTATAGTTAGCTGGCCATCCCCAAAGAATCTATTTGAAGTCCGAAGCTTTCACGGATTGGCAAGTTTTTATAGGAAATTCATCAGGGATTTCAGTGGGATCTGTGCACCCATGTCAGACATGATCAAGAAAGAAAATCAACCTTTTTGTTGGACAGAAGCAGCAGAGAAAAGTTTTCAGGCTCTGAAAAAGAAGATCACTGAGAGACCGATATTGAGGTTGCCTGACTTCAAATAAATCATTCAAGTTCGTTGTGATGCCAGCGGTACAGCCATTGGGGCAGTACTTAGCCAGGAGGATAGGCCAGTCGCTTATTTCAGCGAGAAGCTGAACAAAAGTAGGCAGAAATACTCAACCTATGATAAGGAATTTTATGCGGTTGTCCAAGCATTGAAGCACTGGAGACACTACTTATTAGGTAATGAGTTTGTTTTATTTTCTGATAATTCTGCATTACAGTATATTATGCAGCAGCATAAGTTGATCCATAAGCATGCAGAATGGGTTGAGTATCTACGGAGTTTTACGTTTGTGCTGAAACATATTAGTGGGCAGGCCAACAAGGTGGCAGATGCGTTGAGTAGAAGAGCTTTGCTCTTACAGGAAAGCACAGTTCAAGTCTTGGGTTTTGAGCATTTGAGGGATTTGTATCAGACAGATACAGACTTTAAGGAGGCCTATGAGGCTTTTCAAAACCCTTTGCTGAGAAGCAATAGTCCATGGTTGGACTATAATTTGTAGGAAGGATTATTGTTCAGGGGAGGACAGTTATGCGTTCCCGACTGTTCGATGAGGAAAAAAATTATTCGGGAAAAGCACAGTGGAGGTCTAGCCGGACATTTCAGCATAGACAAGACATTATCACGAATTGAGCACTTTTATTACTGGCCAAGGATACGGCGGGATGTGCAGAGGTATGTAAGAAGATGTAAAATGTGTCAGTTAGGGAAGGGTTGCAGTCAGAATATAGGACTTTATATGCCACTTCCTATTCTAAGGAGACCATGGGACTCAGTCAATTTGGACTTTGTCTTGGGTCTGCCTAGAACATAGCGGGGTTTTGATTCAGTGATGGTGGTAGTGGATCGATTCTTGAAGATGGCACATTTTATACCCTACAGGAAAACTAGTGATGCCACTCACATAGCACACTTGTTTTTCACAAAGATAGTCAGATTGCATGGCTTGCCGATGTCCATTATTTCCGATAGGGATGTGAGGTTAACCGGACATTTTTGGCATACCCTGTGGAAGAAGTTGGACACTCAGTTGCAATTCACCTCCACTTATCACCCACAGACCAATGGGCAAACGGAGGTGGTGAACAGGAGCTTAGGAAATCTGCTACAGATTTTGATAGGTGAAAATTCTCAGATGTGGGATCGCGTACTTGCTCAAGCGGAATTTGCTTATAACGACTCACCAAATCACAGCACAGGTTACAGTCCCTTCCAGCTCTTGTATGGCATGCATACTCGCGGAGTGCATGAGCTACGAGATTTAGGAAACTTGAAAAACAGAGTGCTGATGGAGAAGATTTCGCCTAAGAAATGATCGACTTACATGAGCAGGTGAAAAAAAAATTAGAGGACAACAGCCAAAAGTACAAATAGCAGGAAGATTTGAAAAGGCGGGAGGTTCAGTTTAATGTTGGAGATGAAGTTCTTGCACACTTGCGCAAGGAACGTTTTCCTAAAAGGGAATACAACAAGTTGAAATTTAAAAAGATTGGCCCCTACAAGATTGTTCGCAAGTTTTCCGCCAATGCTTACGAATTACAGTTGCCACCAGGGATAGGCATTTCACTCATCTTTAATGTGGTAGATCTATTTCCATATACTGCTAGTCCTGAGGACGACACGACAGTATGGCCAGAACGAGACACCCAATTTGATGAAGGTTCTTGGGTGAGACAGATGCCTACAGCACAACCCCTTGAGATCGAGAGCATTCTCGACACACAGGTAACCAAGCACACGCGCAGGAAGGAATATATATGGTATTTGGTCAAGTGGAAGAACCGTCCCATTGAGGACAGTTCATGGCTTGACGCGGCGCAGATACAGAAGGCTGGCTATTCGGTTGAAGATCTCATGGAACAGAGCCATGACTTTTTTTCACCCCGGGAGCCTGATGTAGGAGCATCTAACTCAGAGTAGACAAAAGACAACTTATTTGTCTCACTGTTACACGTGTTTATGGACAAGTTATTAAACCTGTATTTCGTTTTCTTTTATTATTTGTTATCTGGAAGAGAACAGTAGGATTATGGAAGTAAAATGTTTTTGTAGATTTAATTAGAAGTTTATTTTTATAAATCTAGCAATGTAGTTAGATAGTGCGGTTGTTAGTTCAACTGAAAAACAAATAGAACTATCACCTACAGTAATATAAATAGCAGAAAGTAACATACTGTAAATTTCGATTTCCATCAGAGAGAGAAAGAAAAACAGAATTTGAGAACCATCTGCAACCAGTAATTTCTTTTAGCCAGTTTGTCATTTTACATCAGATTATTGCAAAATGAATTTTTATTCCCCTATTGTTATATGTGCAACATTTTAATTTGAGAACGTAAACATAATTAAGTTGAATGCAAACATAATTAAGTTAGGAAAAGAGACACTGTGTCCAGGTGAAAGAAACCCCTTCATGCTATTAACAGGGTTACGAAGATAGTGGAAAAGTTTACAGAGGCAAAAGCACGGAGTTTTTTTTTGTCTCACAATGAAACTGAACCAGCAAGCATTTGCAGACTATGTTAGGCAAGTTCACATACATAAAACAAATTTGAAGTTTTGTTACTATAAATTTTCGAGATAATCATTTGAAAAGTCTGCAGAAGTTCTCGAAACTGTCTAAAAGAGAGACAAAATATTGGACACATAGCCGAACGAGGGTTTGGAACCAAAAACAATACAACCACAACGAAAACAACGAAGCCCCAAAGAACATTTGTATCATTAATAATTTAGAGCGAGAAGTCTAACAGCCGACCAGAGTTTGGCAATGAAAATACAAACCCTAAGCTAGAGAAACACAGTAATGGAATTGACCCTACCCATAGGGTTTCATCGTTGAAGGAAGGGCAGCCAGACTTGCAAACTAGAAGGGGGGCCTGCAACACCCACAACTATTTGATTATTAGAACCCTAAGGAATTTTTGTTTATATGTAGTCAAATTAACAGGAACGAGTGTGCAAATTGAACAGTCGAATCAGAGAGGAACTTACGAGAGAGTTTTAAGGGCTGAGTAGAGACGGACACCTCAGGTTTTGAATAGATAGAGCCTGATCACAAAGGAGCCAGAATGGTTAGAGGTCTCAAAAAAAATCAGAAAGGTTTAAAACAGGGAAGGAGTTAAATACCTGTGTCTTCTTCCGAGCTGTAGGCGGCTACAGGAATTCTTGGCGGTCCAAACCTAGAGAGAAATTGACAACAAAAAATTATATAATTAGAAGATAGAAGTGAGAAAGAGCATGCAGCTGTGAAAACCAACCGGAATAACAGGAAAACCACCGCCAGAGAGATTACCATACAAACAGGTGACGAGTTCCCATTGCAGGGTTTGCAAAAATTAGTGTTTGAAGAAAGCTGCGCAACGGAGACAGAATAGGATCTGTTTAACGGAAGGGAGAACACATTTCCTCGCACAGAGATGCAGAGAAGCATTGGTGAAACCCTCGAGAAGTTCTGAAAGGTCTGTGGAGGTTTAAAAACCCTCCTCTTAGCTCAGCTGGCGGAGAAAAGCAAACACAGTCGAAGTGTTGTTGCACAACGCGAAGAAGAGGCGCAGAAGTCAGGATAAGGTTCAGTTAATACACCAGTTCACAAGGACAGGTACGAAGTTATGGAGGTGATTTGTCACAACAGTCAAAAAATCCACAAGTACAACAAATAAACATTATCGAATCCGTTGTGTCACATTACCAATTATCCGCTTTGAAGTATTTCCAGTGACCTGGCAGAGTTTTAATCAATTACATTTGCAATATTAAATTTTAATTCGAAAACTGTGCATCGCCACTTGTGAACGAGGGCTGGGCCACATCATTTTCGGTATCAGAGCAGGTTTGTGAATAGTGAAAATGGAGGTTGGTAGACGAGGAAGAGGAAGGGGGAGAGCTAATCGTAGATTAGCAGATGAAGGATTGAGGGAGGAAATTCGTTTTTTGAATGAGCAATTAGCAGCGGTAGAAGCTGGAAGAAGAAGGGACCCTGAAGGATGGGATGACAGTGACGAAGAGGTTGCAAAAGTGACAGATGGTTTTGAAGGAGAGGGACCTGAAATTAGATTATTGAGGTCGGTTTTGTTATCAAGTAGCAAGCCAAAGCATGATATTTCTACTTATGATGGGAATTTATCAACAAATGTGCTGCTGGGTTGGCTTAGTGAATTGAACAAGTATTTTGATTTTGAAGAAATCAGCGAAGATAAGCGGGTAAAATTCGCTGCCACCAAGCTGAAGGGACATGTGTCCTTATGGTGGGATAGTATTCAGGCAGAGAAGAAGAGGCTGAATAAACCGCCTATAAAGAAGTGGGCCATGATGGAGGCCAAGCTGAAGGATAAATTTTTTCCCAAAGATTATCAGATCATGCTGTACAGACAGGTACAAAATCTGAGGCAAAGGGGGTTAACTATTAAAGAGTACACGGAGGAATTCTACAGGTTGAATTTGAGAGTGGGGTATATAGAAGAGACACCCGAAAAGACAGCAAGGTTTGTAAATGGCTTGAGAGGGGAGATACTGGATGAAATCAGTATTCTCTCGCCCAGAACTATAGATGAGGCATATCAGTGTGCCTTGAAAGCGGAAGAAATTATAACCAGGAAGCAGAATGCTAGAAGAGGAGGAGGATCTAGCAGAGGAAAAGGAAAGGCTTTTGGCAGGGGTAGAGGCACAAATCCCAGTGAAGAAGGCAGCAGTTCCAAACCTTCAAGAATAGCAGAAAAAGACAATAACACCAGAGGGGGACGACCATACCAGCGGGGGAGAGGTAATGGTTGGGGCAGAGGCGTTGTCCAGTGTTATAGATGCCATAAGTGGGGGCACAAGTCTTATGAGTGTCCTGAAGGGGAACCAGTAGGTGGTAGAGGAACCTATGTTGCCCAAAAAAAGGAAGCGGAGACACCACCCCAATAGGTAGAAAATGCGCTCGAGATAGGGGAAGCTTTGGTGCTGAATAAGGTGTTGCTGAAACCAGCCAAAGAAGTTGCAGAACCGGATCAGCGAAAAGATTTATTTTGGACAGTTTGCAAATCATAGGACAAGTGTTGCAAACTAATAATTGACAGTGGGATTACAGATAATTTTGTGTCCACAGAAATGGTGGAGAAGTTGGGGCTGAAAAGGTTGAAGCACCCCACCCCCTATAAAGTGTCGTGGCTGCAAAAGGGACATCAAATGTTAGTTGATGAACAGTGCGAAGTAGAATTTCATATTGGCCGGTACAAGGACAAGATTATCTATGATATTATGCCGATGGATGTGTGTCATATATTGTTAGGGAGACCTTGGCAGTATGACAGGAAGGTGGTTCATGAGGGAAAGGAAAACTGTTACAAGTTTGTCAAGGATGGGATTAAGCACACGCTTGTACCCATCAAGGAGGAAAATACAACAGAAGCTAGTGGGGTTAAAGCATTACCGATGGGTGGAAAAGAATTTTTGAAACAGATAGAGGATAATGATGTAAATTTTGCTGTTGTGAGGAGGCCAAAGATGGTGATACTGCACACAAAGATCACAAATTTACCAGAGGAGATTCAAGATATGTTGCAGGACTTTGGCGATATCATAGTGGACGATCTTCCAGACGAATTTCCTCCTAACAGGAGCATCAATCATTGCATTGATTTTATACTAGGAGCTAGTCTGCCAAATAAGGCAGCTTATCGTATGAGTCCTAAGGACAACGAGGAAATTAGGAAGCAGGTGGAGGAATTGCTAAATAAAGGGCTGATTATGGAAAGCATGAGCTCCTGTACAGGTTTCCATTGCCATGAATGGATGACATGATGGACTGTTTGAGTGGAGCAGCATACTTTATGAAGATCGATTTGAAGAGTGGTTACCACCAGATCAAAATCCGGGAAGGGGATGAATGGAAAACAACCTTCAAGACGAATGAAGGGCTATATGAATGGATGGTGATGCCATTTGGTTTGAGTAACGCCCCTAGTACATTTATGCGCCTAATGAACGAAGTGCTGAAAGAGTTCATTGGGAAGTTTGTAATTTTTTATTTGGATTAAATTTTGATTTTCAGCAAGACGAAAGAAGAACACTTCCGACATGTTCGAAGTGTATTGAGGAAATTGTAGCAGAATAAGCTACTAATAAATCTGAAAAAGTGTACTTTTTTCCAGCAGGAATTAGTGTATCTGGGTTCTGTGATTACAGAAAATGAGTTGAAGATGGACCCAAAAAAGGTTGCAGCTATAGTAAGCTGCCATCCCCGAAGAATCTATTTGAAGTCCGAAGCTTTCACGGATTCACAAGATTTTACAGGAAATTCATCAGGGATTTTAGTGGGATCTGCACACCCATGTTGGACACGATCAAGAAAGCAAATCAACCTTTTTGTTGGACAGAAGCAGCAGAGAAAAGTTTTCAGGCTCTGAAAAAGAAGATCACTGAGAGACCGATATTGAGGTTGCTTGACTTCAACAAACTCTTTCAATTTCATTGTGATGCTAGCAGTACAGCCATTGGGGTAGTACTTAGCTAGGAGGACAGGCCAGTCACTTATTTCAGCAAGAAGCTGAACGAAAGTAGGCAGAAATACTCAACCTATGATAAGGAATTTTATGCGGTCGTCCAAGCATTGAAGCACTGGAGACACTACTTATTAGGTAATGAATTTGTTTTATTTTCTGATAATTTTGCATTACAGTATATTATGCAGCAGCATAAGTTGAACCATAAGCATGCAGAATGGGTTGAGTATCTGTAGAGTTTTACGTTTGTGCTGAAACATATTAGTGGGTAGGCCAACAAGGTGGCAGATGCGTTGAGTAGAAGAGCTTTTCTCTTACAGGAAAGCACAGTGCAAGTCTTGGGTTTTGAGCATTTGAGGGATTTGTATCAGACATATACGGACTTTAAGGAGGCCTATGAGGCTTGTCAAAACCCTTGGCTAAGAAACAATAGTCCATGGTTGGACTATAATTTGCAGGAAGGATTATTGTTTAGGGGAGGACAGTTATGCATTCCCGACTGTTCGATGAGGGAGAACATTATTCGGGAAAAGCACAGTGGAGGTCTAGCCGGACATTTCGACATAGACAAGACATTATCACAGATTGATCACTTTTATTACTGGCCAAGGATACGACGGGACGTGCAAAGGTATGTAAGCAGATGTAAAATGTGTCAGTTAGCAAAGGGTTGTAGTCAGAATACAGGACTTTATATGCCACTACCTATTCCGAGTAGACCATGGGATTCAGTTTGGACTTTGTCTTGGGTATGCCTAGAACACAGCGGGGTTTTGATTCAGTGATTGTGGTAGTGGATCGATTCTCGAAGATGGCACATTTTATACCCTACAGGAAAACTAGTGATGCCACTCATGTAGCACACTTGTTTTTCACAGAGATCGTAAGATTGCATGGCTTATCGAGGTCCATTATTTCCGACAGGGATGTGAGGTTCACCGGACATTTTTGGCGTACCCTGTGGAAGAAGTTGGACACTCAGTTGCAATTTAGCTCCGCTTATCACCCATAGACCGATGGGAAAACGGAGGTGGTGAACAGGAGCTTAGGAAATCTGCTACGGAGTTTGATAGGTGAAAATTCTCGGATGTGGGATCACGTACTTGCTCAAGCGGAATTTTCTTATAACGACTCACCAAATCGTAGCACAGGTTACAGTCCCTTCTAGGTCTTGTATGGCATGCATCCTTGTGGAGTGCATGAGCTGCGGGATTTAGGAAAACTTGAAAAACAGAGTACTGATGGAGAAGATTTCGCCCAAGCAATGAGCGACTTACATGAGCAGGTGAAAACAAAATTACAGGAAAACAGCCAAAAGTACAAATAGCGGATAGATTTGAAAAGGCGGGAGGTTCAGTTTAATGTCGGAGATGAAGTTCTTGCACACTTGCGCAAGGAACGTTTTCCTAAAAGGGAATACAACAAGCTGAAATTTAAAAATATTGGCCCTTGAAAAATTATTCGCAACTTTTCCGCCAATGCTTACGAATTACAGTTGCCACCAGGGATAGGCATTTCACCCATCTTTAATGTGGCAGATCTGTTTCCATATACTGCTAGTCCTAAGGACGACACGACAGTATGGCCAGAACGGGACACCCAACTTGATGAAGGTTCTTGGGTGAGACAGATGCCTATGGCGCAGCCCCTTGAGATTGAGAGCATTCTCGACACACAGGTAGCCAAGCGCACGCGCAGGAAGGAATATCTACGGTATTTGGTCAAGTGGAAGAACTGTCCCATTGAGGACAGTTCATGGCTTGACGTGGCACAGATACAGAAGGCTGGCTATTTGGTTGAAGAGCTCATGGAATGGAGCCATGACTTTTTGTCACCCCGGGAGCCTGATGCAGGAGCATCTAACTCGGAGTAGAAAAAAGACGGCTTATTTGTCTCACTGTTACACGTGTTTATGTACAGGTTATTAAACCTGTATTTCATTTTCTTTTATTATTTGTTATCTGGAAGAGAACAGTAGGATTAGGGAAGTAAAATGTTTTTGTAGATTTAATTAGAAGTTTCTTTTTATAAATCTGGCAATGTAGTTAGACAGTGCGATTGTTAGTTCAACCGAAAAACAAACAGAACTATCACCTACAGTCATATAAATAGCAGAAAGTAACATACTGTAAGTTTCGATTTCCATCAGAGAGAGAAAATAAAAAACAGAATTTGAGAACCATCTGCAACCAGTAATTTCTTTGAGCCAGTTTGTCATTTTACATTAGATTATTGCAAAATGAATTTTTATTCCCCTACTATTATATGTGCAACATTTTAATTTGAGAATGCAAACAGAATTAAGTTGAATGCAAATAGAATTAAGTTAGGAAAAGAGACACTGTGTCTAGGTGAAAGAAACCCTTTCATGCTATTAACAAGGTTACGAAGATAGTGGAAAAGTTTACAGAGGCAAAAGCGTGGAGTTTTTTTTTGTATCACAATGAAACTGAACCAGCAAGCATTTGCAGACTATGTCAGGTAAGTTCACATACACAGAACAAATTTGAAGTTTTGTTACTGGAAATTTCGGAGATAATCATTTGAAAAGTTTGCAAAAGTTCTCGAAACTGTCTAGAAGAGAGACAAAATATTGGACACATAGCCGAACGAGGGTTCAGAACCAAAAACAATAAAACCACAGCGAAAACAATGAAGCCCCAAAGAACATTTGTATCATTAGTAATTTACAGCGAGAAGTCTAACAAACGACCAGAGTTTGGTAACGAAAATACAAACCCTAAGCTACAGAAACACAGTAATGGAATCGACCCTACCCATAGGGTTTCATCGTTGAAGGAAGGGCAACCAAACTTGCAAATTGGAAGGGGGGCCCGCAACACCCACAACCGTTTGATTATTAGAACCCTAAGGCATTTTTGTTTATATGCAGTCAAATTAACAGGAACGAGTGTGCAAATTGAACAGTCGAATCAGAGAGGAACTTACCAGAGAGTTTTGAGGGCTTAGCAGAGATGAACACCTCAGGTTTTGAACTGACAGAGCCTGCTCACAAAGGAGCCGGAATGGTTAGAGGTCTCAAACAAAAGCAGAAAGGTTTAAAACAAGGAAGGAGTTAAATACATGTGTCTTCTTCCGAGCTGTAGGCGGCCACAGGAATTCTTGGCGGTCCAAACCTAGAGAGAAATTGACAACAAACAATTATATAATTAGAAGACAGAAGCGAGAAAGAGCATGCAGCTGTGAAAACCAACCAGAATAATAGGAAAACCACTGCCGGAGAGATTACCATACAAACAGGTGACGAGTTGCCATTGCAAGGTTTGCAAAAATTAGTGTTTGAAGAAAGCCGCGCAACAGAGACAGAACAGGATCTGTTTGACAGAAGGGAGAACACATTTCCTCGCATAGAGACGCAGAGAAGCGTTGGTGAAACCCTCGAGAAGTTCTGAAAGGTCTGTGGAGGTCAAAAAACCCTCCTCTTAGCTCAATGGCGGAGAAAAGAAAACACAGTAGAAGTGTTGTTGCACAACGTGAAGAAGAGGCACGAAAGTCGGGATAAGGTTCAGTTAATACACTAGCTCACAAGGACAGGTACGAAGTTACGGAGGTGATTTGTCACAACAGTCAAAAAATCCACAAGTACAACAAATAAACATTATCAAATCTGTTGTGTCACGTTACCAATTATCCGCTTTGAAGTATTGCCAGTGACCTGGCAGAGTTTTAATCAATTACATTTGTAATATTAAAGTTTAATTCGAAAACTGTGCGTCACCACTTGTGAACGAGGGTTGGGCCACATCAAAAAATAAAAAACAAGAAGAAAAAACATAAAAAGAACATATATAATATTAAAAAATAAAACATATATAATTAAAAATTAAAAATTAAAAATTAAAAAATTAAAAAAATAAAATAAATAAAAATGAATTATTGCATCCCTTGAGGGGCCACCTACTGTGGGCGGGCATAGCCATTGCAACTCTTTCTGCCAACAGCAGGCGAACCTTCAGGCCACCAATGGCTCAAATATGATTTTGAGAATCAGATTCGATTCTCAAAATCAGATCTGAGCCTTTGGTGGCCCGAGGGGCCTCCTGCCATGGGCAGGAGGAGCTGCAGCTTCGCTGGAGGGGTCGCGGAAAGCGGCCCCTCGTGCCACCATTGGTTCAAATCCGATTATGATAATCAAATTTGAGTCGTTATTGGCCACCTACCGTGGGCGGGCGGAGCTGCAGTAGCTCCTCCGCCTCCTCCACCAACGGCAGGCGGCCCCTCGGGCCACCAACAACTCAAATATGATTATGAGAATCCAATCCGATTCTCAAAATCGGATTTGAGCCATTGGTGGCCCGAGGGGCCACCTGCCGTGGGCGGGGGGAATTGCTACAACTCCGCCCACCCACGACAGGCAGCCCCTTGGGCCACCAATGGGCTCAAAGCCGATTCTAAGAACCGGCTTGGGCCCCTAGCCAATTCTGAGAATCAACGTGAGCCTGTTGGTGGCCTAAGGGACCAAATTTGTATATTTTTTATGTTTTAAAATTATAGTTATTAATTTTTTTAATCAATTTTAATGAGTTTTAGTTTTTTTAATAATTTTTGTTTGTTATTTTAGTTTTATTATATCTTACATTTTTTAGTTTTTTAGTTTTTAATGTTTCTTTTAATTTTTTTTCTTATTTATTTAAACATTTTTATAATTTTTTTTTAAAATTTTAAAATTTAAAATTTTATTATTATATTTTTAAATGCATTTTTTTTAATATATAATTTATTGATTTATTTTAATATTTTTTTGGTTTGTTTTATTTAATTATTCAATAAAGTATTATTTTAAAATTTTAAAATTATTATTTTATTATTTTATTTTCTTTGCTTGATTTTTTTCTTTAATTATGTTTTTTTTTTTTTTTTAAATTATTTTCTTATTTATATTTTTTTAATTTTTAAATATTATTTTTTGGTTTTATCTTTTATAAGTTAATTTTTTATTTATTTATTTATTTTTTTTTTCTGACATTTTTATGTTTTTCCTTTTTATATTTTTTTATATATTTGATTTTTTTTGGTCACTTCATGTTTTTTTCTAATATATACTTTTATTTACTTTTTATTGTTAGTTTTAACTTTTTTTTTGTTTTTTTTTTCGTTTTTTTATTGTTTTAATTTTTTTTTTTTGAAATTTTAAATGTTTGTTGGAGTCATGATATTTTATCTTTTATGTCGTTATTTCAAAATGTTGAAAATCTATCCTGAAGAAAAAAAGTTGTATTCAAGCATTGACACTTTTTGTTTTAAGGGTGTTTTTTGCACAAAAAAAAATTGTTTTCACTGCAAGGTTTAAAACATGTTGAAAATTCACCCCAGAAAAAAAGTTGGTATTCCAGCATCAACACTTTTAGTTTTCAAGTTTTTTTTCTATATTTTTTGGGTTTTTTTTGCTAGAGTTCTTGTTTTTAGTTTATAGTTCTCGTTTCATAGTTTACATTGTTTGGTGTTTCTATTAGGGACTTCAAAATAATTCCAAAGCATAAACACAACAATGGTGATTTTGAAAAACTATTTGTCTAAATAGTTTTAGCGTTGTAGAGAAATTTTTTCTTGTTTGCGCAGAGTACCAATTCTTTCCAAAATGATGATTGCAAATTTGTTTCATTGTCAAGATCCATTTGCATTTGACACAATCGATTCTATTTCCATTTCAATAACATAAACTATAATTCAATTTCCTCTATATATCAAATACGACAATGCATAATAGGATAGGGCAACAATAAGCTTTGATTTATTTGAATGTTTCATTGTTACAAATTTATTTTCTATCTATTATATGAGTTCCATGTATTTATTTACAAATGTTGAATATGTAATAAGTTCAAGTATATGATAAACTTGTTTCAGCATGTCTTTCAATTCAAATACAGTTGCGAGAAAACATTTTTCCATTGATATTGCTAAAAAATCTAGTTAGAAAACAAGAAATAGTTTTCCAAAATTCACAATCAAGGTTCATATGTCCATTGAAAACAGGAAATAAATGAAAAAATATAAGAAAAATATTTTCTTCAGGGAGTGGGATATGCACGGTAAATTTTATTATATTATAGTTATTGTGTGTGTGTGTGTGTGTATATATATATATATATATATATATATATATATATATATATATATATATAGGAAAGGATAAAAAGACATTTGATTTCATGTTGTGAACCTTTTGTTTTCTATGTCAATTTTACAACACTTCCAAGGACACCTCAGAGTGACTAGTGAATATACGAATCCATTTGAGATTGTATGTGAAAAATGCAGTAGACCAATTACAACTACTAGAAATATGAATGAAACTATGCTTTATTGTTCCATTTTCAATGAGCATTATTGCTTCATTGATTTCCATCAATTAAATTGTATCCTACATGAAAATGACAGTATTAAAATACAGTGTGTTCTGAGAGGCATGGAACTAGAAAAAGTATTACCTGAGCTATGAAAAATTTCCGATGAGAAATAATGTGCAGACAAACCAACTATTATTGATTTTTTTTTCGAGTTTCAAGACACATGGCATATTTATAATAAACAATAAAAACGTGATGATAAGTATATAATGGCGGTTATTTTGAAGCAATATACTACTTAATACTAGCAAAGGGTGTAGTGTTATGTGTATTTCAATGCTTCCACATATCCACACTTGCAATCTTAACATCATCTTCTACTTTCTCATTCAATAATTTGACCATTGTTGAAGATTTTTTAACAAGGAAGTGGGATTTGATTACATTGTACAAGAACATATTATGATGATTTTTTTTTCAAGTTCAATGTTTTGTACTATGCTATTTACTACAATTAATCACTAGGTTTTGATTGTTATGTGTAGTTTGTTCATTATGTTATGTTGTATCTGCTTTCTTGCAATCTTATTTCTTGCATTGTTTTATTGATTTATCAAATTTGAAATGTATATAATTAGCCATACGTGTATATTTAGTCATACGTATATACTTATTCATATGTGGAAATACATACGTGTATATTTCCCAATATTTTGATATTTTCCTTTTTAAACTTTTCAAAGAATATTAAAAATATAGCTTTTAGCATATACTTAATTTTAAAAGTGGTTGAGAAAATAGAAAAAATCCGTAATGATTTCTCTATTAATCAACCATTGTTCTTGGAGATTAACACTTTTATTGATTATGCTACAAAAATGAAGATTCACTTGATGTGTTCATGTTTTGTGAAAGATATTCTTACAATGTTATCACGACATCCATTTCATCTTCAAACTGCCAAAGCATTTGTTCGAGTTCTAATATCTTCTATATTAGCATTAAAATATATTTACTAAGCATTAAGATATCTTAGATGAACATTAAGATATCTTGGCTCTGTCTATATACTTCTTCCTATGTGCTTCCACCATCTTTCCTTTGAGCCATTTGTTTCATTGTTACTAGCAAATTCAAAAAGCAAAATCCCAAAAACACTTAGCAATTTTAGAAGAAACAAAGCAAGTCGGTTGCCTAAAAATTTTAGTGTTGACTTCTGTACTAATATGTTAGGTCCCTATAATACTAGTGTAGCCCCTTATTATTGTTTTTGTGCCCATGTAGTCCCCATATTGTTATTATTGTGCCCCATAGAGGCCCATTATTGTTATTGTTGTGCCCATGTAGTCCCCATATTGTTATTATTGTTCCCCATAGAGGCCCATTATTGTTATTGTTGTGCCCTTACATTAATATTGTTATGTCGTCTATGATTATATTATGACCCCTTAGACTCCTATATATAGAAAAGAGGTTTTTTCATTTGAATTATCCAAGAATTGTTCATTTTTGTAACTTAAATGAGGTTTTCCCCTCGAAGAGGATATTTTTTTAGTCATTGATCTATTAATTCTATTGTTTTATGATTTTGTTGCATAACATTTGGTATCAGAGCTTTGGATTCTAGGGTTTCTCTTCTTCAAACATGTCAACATGAAATTTTTGCTATAAATTTGTTTATACAAAGATTCAAAAGCTTAAATTAAAACCACGAGGAGCTGAAATACTAGTGAACCACATGTACAAATTTGAGATCTTGGTTCGCTATATTTTTGGAGATATGATCTCAGGAATTTAGTGTTTTTTCAAGCTCCATAATTTCATCTCAAATAGGTGACTGAGGGAAAATCGTTATAACTTTCAGTTTAGGCATCGGATTTGAATTATGTAAAAAGTGACTGAAATTTCACAGACCACAATTTTTTCTATATCAATTTTAAAGACGAATGTGTAAATAGGGACAAGTGATATCCATTACAACTTCACTCTACTGAACCAGACCATAATCATGTTATCGTGGGATATTTTCCATAACTTATCTTGAAGAATCCAAATTTGGTCTGACTCGTGGCATTAGAAATAAGACTCAGATAGCTACCACAGGACCAAATTTTAGATTTTAGAGATATGAAATCACAGAGATACAACAGTTTCAATATTGAGCTCCTAAAAAGTAAGAAAAATGCGTTTATTTTTTTAATATTGCAATTTGAAGTGATTTAAAGGGCATATTTAAGCATAGATATCAGTATTTGGTTCTAATATGCCTCCCAAACAAAATAATTCTACAACCATTAAGTCCTCTGAAATCTCTACTATGACGCATGAAGAGGAAGAAATGCAACATGATATATCTAAATTACGAGACCAAATGCAACAAGTTTCGCTTTCGCAAAGAGTAACAAAAAATGAAATGGAAGCTAAGATAGATGGGTTGAAGGATGGAATAGAAGCAAAAATGAAAGGCAACATGGAATATTTAAAGAATGGTTTACAAGCAGAAATATAAGGTTTGAAGAATGGTTTAAAAGAAGATATGGAAGGTTTCAAGGAGTGTTTGACAAAGTTGCTACAAGAAATGATTCCTAATGCTGAAAAGGTACTAGATCAAACTCATGATGAGAGCAAAAGAAATGTTAATCATTATTTCATAGACTCTAACATTGGCCCTGAAGACCCACCATTTCCAAAGATCGATATGAGGAAGTTTGATAGAAATGATTGAGTAACATGGATACTACATATGGAGCAATATGTTTATCTCCATAATCTGAAACACACACAATTTAGAACCCAATCAGTTTGTATGGTATTGATGGATTTGTTCTCCTAAACCACTCTTAACTTGGTCGATTTTTACGGAGGAAATTATATCACTTTATGAGGATACAAAGAGAAACACCTTCTTTATCCAATTGATAAATCTCAAACAAAAGGATCTGTTGGGGTTCCCATGTTTTGGCCAGATTGGCAAGACCAAAAGATGAGACAACATCAGAACCACTTTCAGACCTTAGGATCTAGCCCTCCTAGGTCCAGAGAGGGATATCTCTATGATTGTCAAAGGTATATGTCTTTGAGGCCCAAATTTAAGATATTAGGCTAGTTATGAAGCTCGGGGTTTGTTTGTTTGATTATGGGCTTGGTTGCTAGGAATCAGGAAGGAAGGGTTCAGCATGAGACAAGGCTAGGCAAAGAGGAATTTAGGCAAAGGGGAGACATTTCAGTGAACATCAAATCCATTGGGCAGTGGAGTCAGGAAAGGATTTACTTGCTAATCAACATGCAAGCTTTCAGTTGGGCTAGTCATCTAAAGCCTTGGATCCTAAAATGATAGTGTGGCATGAAACATTAAGGACTGAAAATGAAAGAAGGAAAACCATCCAATCCTGTCTATAGATCAGGTCAGAGGTCATTTAACTCCAGACCTGCTTGGACATAATCAGAGGTAACTTGAGGGAACTTAGAAAGGTTAATTGAAATGGAAAGATCCTAGTGAGGCAGAGGTAGAGTTCTAGACCTCCCAGTGTTCTCAACTCATCCAATTAAATCCTAACAAGAACATCTAGAAATAAATTTCATTAATTCATACATCAGCTAGCAGGCAATAACATCCACTACACTGGTTAAATCAATTAAAATCAATCTTTAGATAACACATTAGTAGAAAAAATTGAAGGCAAGGAGAGCAGAAACATAGGGTACCTAACAAGGGTAAATCCTATGCCAGATTTCTGATGCAAGCCAGAAGAAATGGAATGACATGAAATAGAACGCAGAGACAGAAAAACATCACCGCAACTTTACATCAGGATCCAAAGAAATGTGCTTGTCATATTAAGAACAACACCAATCAGGTACAACATAGCTTACAGCTTGATATTCAGCCTGATGAACTGTCCTCAGTCTCTCTTACAATTTACACAAAGAACTTGTCTCAAGAGAAACAACTTGCATTTCACTGATATCCAATCAACAAACTTTACAATATTTCTCATGAGTTTTTATAGTAGAAAGATGAGCTAAGGAGGTAGGTGAAGAACTAAATGCAGTATTAAAACTTCTAAAAAGAGAGAGAGGGTCGAAGCCCATTCTGTTTAAATTCTGAGCATTCAATTCCAGCCACTCTTTGGATGGAAGAGCGGTCTTCTTGAGGTTCCATTTAATCTGGATGTGACTTTGATGTATTTCGGCTGTAGTACTCTGTGTTACTTCTGGCGAATAAACAAATGATAAATAAACGTCTGAGTGGTCTGCCACGTAAATGCTCTGATAGCTTCGGACTGTCGTCAGGGTGGAAATTCTTCAGGAACATGGTGTAGAATAAAAGCTGCATGGGTTCTTTTTCCTCTATGGAGGAAAATATTCTGTTGCTGTGGAAACCCTGATATACTTTGCTTTCCGCGCGTTGTACTCTCTGAGTGCTCCATGGGTCTTCAATCTGATGCTTTACCTTTAAATCTCTGAGCATAAGGCTTGAATGTCCTCGTTTGCATGCCTTAAGCTTTCTGATGTTCATTTATATCTCTGACTGTTGAACTCTATGCTTTTAATGGCCCTGGGAAGGATGTACATATTTTCAAACCCGTTCTTTAAATGGAAGTAATGTCTATAACCTTCCCAGAATTTGCTTCATTAATTCAATCTATGAATCTAATCATTCCTGCGATCCCTGTCACTATAACAGAGACTGAAAAACACGGTGGTTTTCTGCCACTCATAACCCTACAAAACACACAAACCTGTTAAAAAAATAATGCACAGAGAAGGTGGATGCAATGGGGGTGATGAGGATGACTATGCAGATGGATGAGATGGCGGAACAACGCGGGAATATGGTGGGCGATGCGGTATAACAGCGGAACAGAGTTGGGTGGACGTGGGCGGAGTGCAGTAGAAGTTTAAATAAAACCTACGGAAAATCGACTTTTGAACGAATATATATGACGGAGGTGAATATGCGATGGAACACGTGGAAAGGGTGATGACATGGGGGGGACTGGTCAAAGACGGGGGGAACAAATGCGGACCGTCCGATCTCGAGAGGAGATTGATGGCGGAAATGCGTCGGATAGTGGGCCAGGGGCACATTTGGCCTGGATTAGAACGCGAGCATCTTCGTTGAGCGCTGGCCATCGGATGGGCGATCAGAGATCGGATGGCTAACCACAATATCGCGCGGCATCCTGAGTCGAAAGTTAATGCGCGATGGAAAACGGTTTCAAGGCCGTACGCGGGGACACACGGTAGAAGGTGTATGGAATCGCTGGGCAATGGGAAAATACCGCCTGCCCTCCATCAGTAGTGCGATGAATACCGCCGGGTTTTGAACATGCGCGTTGGTGTGGGGACCACTGGGCGGATGAATATGGGCCGTCGGATCAATGTTTAAAACAAACGGTGGATCATGTGATCGGGTTGTGGACGGGCTGAATGATGGATGCTACGGGGATGGCGATCGCCGTCCATTCTGTGAGGATCAACGGCTGTACACGCGCCCAATCAACAAATGCAGAAGCGCCTCTGGGGGCTAGCGCTCGGTCATAGCGCTAGGTTCTGTGGGGGGAAATGTACAGGGGGCTAGGCTGAAAGGAGCTAAGGCCACATATATGAAATATACCAGTTTTTACTCATTTTTAATGCATTTTCGGGCCAAGGCAGGGTAACGAAAGATGGGAAAAGGGGCATTAGACCAAATAGAGGTTACATGGAGGGTTTAGAGGGGATTTTGGGGAGGTTTTAGGGAATTAGAGGGGAATTTGACAAGGGGGAAAACAAAGGTTAAGATGGGGTAATTGCAGGGGAATAAGGGGCAAATATAGGCCTTTTGAGGTGGGAATCAGCAGAGGAAAATTCATATAAGGCAAAGCATTTTAAGAGACTTCGAGGATGATGAGTTTTCAGGGAAAAGGCATTCCTTGAAGGCTCCCAAAAGAACATATCCCCCTGCTTTCTTGTCAAGAAATTTATAGGGGGGCTAACAGTGGCTCCACATGGGGATGGCTTCTTCTTGAAGGAGTCAAGAATCCAGAAAATGATCTTTGGTGAAGGCCAGATGCCTGCTGCTTGGCACATCCCTTTCTTTCTCTAGATCAGCTGCCACAATATGATAGAAACATCAACAGAAAAAATTCCCCCATTCAGTCTACCTACCCAAACTACAGTCCTAACATTTTTCTTCTTGGGGTGCATTTGGACTAGCAGATCCTTTACATCATTTATTTTTACAAGCAAGAAAATAAACCTATTCTAATTCTACCCTTATTGCTCCATGAGACCAGATTAAACTGTTGGTCTCACATGTTTCTCTACCTAATCTAATATATGCTGGGATTAAATTGTCCAGTAGATTTCTTCTCTACATTCTAAGACAGAAATTGAAAAACAACCAAGCCAGGATTAGACTGTCTGGCTCGCTGTGAACCATGGCATAAAGACAGTTGCACATGGACAGAAACTTGCAGAAAACTGAAAAAAAAAACTTTGAAGGCTTGAAATCTGAAGCTTGAAGTATCCTTCTTCTCTTTGTGACTCAGGTTTTGAGCATGTTAGAGTCACTCTTTTCTTCATTTCAGCTCTGGTTTTGGGCATGCTAGAGCTGATTCCTTCTCTTCTTTGCTGGTCCTGATTTTGAGCATGTTAGAACCATCTGCTCTGCTTCTTCGGCTCAGGTTTTGATCATATTATAAGTCAATATTTTGCACTTCAGAGGTTCATGTTTTGAGCATGTCTGAACCTCTCCTGTTTTTTTTTTTGAAAACAAAACGCTGCAATGGTATGTACACTGGAAATGGAAACTGGAAACTGGAATTTAGCAGAAGTAGTGTTTGAGAATCCTACCATTGACAGGACCCCCAAATAGCTTTGTACCATCTAATTCTTGTAGAAAAAAAGGCATTAGGACCCACAGTGGCTTGGATGATGTATGGACCTTGCCACAAACTGTCAAACTTTCCATGCTTTCCCTTGTCTTCTCTCCTTGAGTCCCATTTCAGGACTTTGTCGCTAATTTTGAAATCATAGGCTTTAGTTCTTTTGTCAAATAATTTCTTTATATTATCCTAAACTTTGATAGCTCTGTTATAGACCTCTTCTCTTGTTTGCTGAAGATGAATTGTTTGATTGATCCTCCTCACCATACTGTCTTCTTCTGTCTGTATCTCTTGAACAAGTTTGATCACTGGTATGCCAAGGCTAGTAGGAAACACTGCTTCTGTTCCATAGACAAGCTGATATGGTGACATGCCAATGGACTTCTTTGTTGTAAGCCTATAAGCCCACAAAGCATGTACTAAATTATTATTCCATGACTTTTTGTTCTCCTCCAACAGATTTTTTATGATGATCACCAGGCTTTTGTTTGATGATTCAGCTAAGCCATTACCTTGTGGGTAATAGGCAGTTGAATGACCAAGTGCTATTCCATACCTGTGACAAAAATCAACCATTTTCTTGGATCCAAAAGCAGCAGCATTATCGGTGATTATTTTCCTTGGGCAACCAAACCAGGAGAGGATATGTCCTTCTAGGAACCTAATGATGACTGAATCTGTGGCATTCCTAGTAGGTATGGCCTCTATCCACTTAGTGAAATAATCTATGGCAGTCAAGATCCATTTGTGTTGTGCAAAAGAAGCAGGATGGATTTCTCCTATGAAATCTAGGCCCCGTTGCATAAAAAGACCTTCAATGGTGATAGGTTGGAGAGGGAGGGGGAGGAGTTTTCTCTTGCCTTCAAAAATCTGACACTTGTGGTAGGAAATTATCATCTTATGGACATCATTGAAGAGTGTGGGCCAATAATAACCAGCCCTGAGTATTTTTTTTGCAGTGGCTTTCCAACTCAGGTGGCCCCCACACTCTCCTTCATGGAATTCTTATTTAATTCTTTCAGCTTCAGCTTCCGGCAAACATTTAAGCAATAGGCCATTTGGATTTTTCCAGTATAAGTTTTCATTCAAAATGCAGTAGTTTCTGGCTTTTAGCTTTAGGAATCTGGCCTTAGTATTTGACAGTTCAGGTGGAGCATTGAGGTTGGTGAGCACATAAAGGATATCAGAGTACCAAGGAGAGTTCTGAAACTTCTCCTCAATAGTGGGATCAGGTAATCGTTCTTGCTCATCCAAGGCAGCTATCATGTTAATGTCAAGGGCCTGTAGATTTAATTCAGCCATTAATTTAGCTAAGCCCTGGCCTTTGATCAGTTTGGTGGGTCTTATCTCGAGGTCATATTCTAGAATCACAACAATCCATTTGCCCCTTTTCCCATCTAGGTCTTGGGACAAGATATCTTTGACCACTATGTTAGGCACATAGGCTATGGTGTGGGAATGCAGAATGTACACCCTAAAGTATTTTAAGGCCTTGACTAAGGCATAGGCCTGCTTTTCCATGATGTTGTATTTCAAGGGTGCATCTCTCAAGGCTTTGCTGAAAAAGGCAATAGGTTGTTCATTACCCTTTGGATTTTTCTGCAGCAGAGCTGTAGCTATTGTATGCTCGGAGGTAAATGAAAATATCAGGAAATCTTTTGAGAAATCAGGGCTAATCAGGACAGGGTCTTGGGTGAGTGCGAGTTTAACTGATTCAAAATATTTCTTGGCTTCGACAGTCCACTTAACTCCTGCACCTTTCTTTAACATGTTAGTCATATTCCTAAGGTGTTCAGCTAGGTTGGGAATAAATCTCCCGAGGAAGTTGATTTTCCCAATGAGGGACTATAACTCTTTGATGTTTCTCGGGTGTGTGATCTATAGTATTCCCTCAACTCTTTGTGGGTCTATCCTAATTCCCTTTTCCGATATAATGTGGCCAAGAGGCTTTCCTTCTTGTAGCCCAAATATAGTCTTTTTAGGATTCAGTGACAGACCAAACCTTCTACATTTTTCAAACACTTTTCTCAGATGTTCTAGGTGTTCTTCATCAGTCTTGGAGTAGACTGTAATATCATCTAAGTAAATAACGATGAAGTGCCCTATCTCATCTGAAAAAGCTATGTCCATTGCTCTTTGGAAGGTGTTTGGTCAATTTAGTGTGTCCTAAATTGCTACATTAATTTGTCAATCTGGGATTCGTAAGCTGACGAAGTGTGGCGCACTATATGTGCAAGATAACCTATCTCTTACTTTTTTTTGTCGTTTTTGGTTTTTTCTTTTTCTTTTTATCTTGGTTGGTTTCCTAATGAAAATTCTAAAAGGCAAGTATGGTTATGATTGTTCAAGGCAATGATGTCCTTTATAATGATTTACCAAACTTCAAACAAAAGTTTTGAAACATGAAGTAATTAATTCTAAGGAAATGAAATGTTAACATATCTAGTTAAACAGCATTAGACTATTGATCTGAAAACCATTACACTAGCTGCTTTATCTAAACAAAAACATTACTCAGAGAATATTGCAAGTAAATAAAACTAAGATGTTATCACTCCTTGACCCCTCTACATTAGTGCTATGGCTTTAGAATAATCAACAACGAGCAATCGATATCTAAATTGAAAAAAATAAAACAATATCAAATTACACTCTTATACCAATCCCTCACCATTAATTTCCTTCTGAAATGATAGCGAGATAGATATGAGCATTTTAATATCTATAATCGCTGAGTCAACTACTTCTTCCTTTACCCTCACCATTAGTCTCGCTATGGCTTTCGGAGGTAACTGAAAATGACATGAACAGTTTAATATCTAACTTGAAGAAAAGTAAAATAATATCAAACTACACACTCATACTTTAATCCCTCACCATTAGTCTCGCTATGGCTTTCAGAGGTAGCTGAAAATGATATGAGCAATTTAATATCTATCTTGCAGAAAAGTAAACTAATATCAAACTATACATTCATACTTCAATCCCTCACCATTAGTCTTGCTATGGCTTTCGGAGGTAACTGAAAATGACATGAACAGTTTAATATCTAACTTGCAGAAAAGTAAACTAATATCAAACTACACATTCATACTTCAATCCCTCACCATTAGTCTCGCTATGGCTTTCAGAGGTAACTAAAAATGACATGAGCAATTTAATATCTAATCTAACTACTTAAAGCAAATGTGCAAGACTGAAATAAACAAAACAGTGCTGGAATTAAACAAAAACTAAGAAAAAGAAATCAGCAGAAGGACAATATTGATTCCATGTCATTAGTCATTATACAAAGATGTGCAAATGCCCGGGCTGCCTATTGTAATCTGAAACAAAACACTAATCAGTTAACAACAACATAAAACATAAAAGATTATGGACAGAAGTAAAATGTAAAGCATGAACGATTATGGACAGAGATGAAATGTAAATACCATGAAAGATGTAATCTATATATACATGAATGACTATGGCACAATGAACATAAAGAAATGAAGCATGAAACTATACAGTAGTACACAAAACCTCAGCGTGTGCAGGGGCCCTCTGCACAGACCTCGGGAAGCAGCTTTCAAATACGAACTACGCTTTTGAACAAAGTCTTCTCATATATTAAAATGCGGTCAGAGAAATGTCACAGCACAATGGCAACGCAATTACATTACAGAGCTAAAGAAGATCTCCCTATTATGCGTATGAGAACTCATTATTTATAACAGAGGGAGATATAACTAATTCCCTAAAGTCTGCGCTGGTAGAAGACACATGAACCATCACGTCCAGAGATCTAGCATTATGGCCGCCGTGAGGATTAAATCTATGGAGAGTGGATGTTGGATTCGGCTTATGAAGCCGTTTACAGGTGTTGATATGTCTCCCTTGTTTTAGAAACGACCACGCAAATCTCCACGTGATGAGAAACAGAGTTCTGTCACCGTGGGACTCTACGGTTGACCACCACTTGGCCACCTTTGACCACAGCCTTCTTAGGTGAATTCGGCTGAGCCAATAGGACACGATCCATGTCCACGTCATTTTGAACTTGCCCATGTGGCTCAATTTGCCTGAAGACACCTGCAACATAGACTTTAAAAAAATGGATGCGGAAAGTTGCAGCAGCTGCGGAAAGTGACAAGATTCCGCAGCTAAATGAGCAAAAATCTAAATCAAACAGCAGACACAAAACATAGTTACAAACCATTTTAAAATCTCCTTTACAATTAATATGCAATGATATTGGTGACTGAGAAGGTCCAGGTGAATGAAAAAGGTCTAGAAAGGTGTATAAGAAAGATGCAGATTTGAGACTCAACATACCCCCACTGTGAAGGTGTTGCATGTCCTCATGCAACCAAAATTTGGATAATCCTTCTTCAATTCATATGCCTTGACACTTCAGCCAGTACATCCAGCCCTCTCCTCCTCTTCCTTGGTGCTGCTAACATCCTGGGCTTCAAAATCTGGCTGAAAAGGGCTCATGTCAACGTCTGGCTGAGAATGAGATGGACTATGTTCAATATCTGACTGAGAATGAAATGAACTATGTTCAATGTCTGACTGAGAATGAGATGGACTATGGCCAGCTAGGGATTGTTCAGGTGTTTCTTCTCCCAAATCAATAAAATGGGGTCCTTTCGTTTGTGTTTTCCTCAACTTCCCTTTAAGTCTGGAACTTCTTCTTACACGCTGTGGAACACTATCTTTTCCTTTTTGTTTTTCTTTTACCCTCTTTTTGGCCATAGATGACTGTTCCTGAAGGTGAACTAGTCTCTCAGATAACACTTGATGATCTTCTTCGGAGGAAGGGGTTTGATGCATAGCCTCAATACTTTTTCTCTCTTTTGATGTTATTGGCTTTTTACCTTTGGTTTCTTCCTTCCTCCTTTTTGACAGTCTCCCTTCTCCACTAGTTCTTTCAATTGTAGTAGTAGGAGTGCTTTGAGTTTCATCATTTGTTCTCTTCTTCCTACTCCTTCTTGATGTACTGCCTTCAGGAATTTCTTGGGGTTCTTCAAAGAAATTTCTAATCAAAAATTGTTCCCATGTGTCCTTTTTCTCTTTTAACTGTTTTTCAATCAGAATTTTCACAAGACCACGGTGATACAAATGTGGTTCTATGTCCCCTAAATGCTTCTGAACGGTCACAGACATCTTCTTCAAACTATTTAATAAAAAGTATGGCAGATTAAGGGTTTGGTTGTCTAGAAAATTCGTCAGCAACCGGGTATGATACATATACATGGGTCCAAAACGGCCCTCACAGGTGATAAATTTTTGAATAACTAGCAGCAAAGTAGTCCACTCCTCTTTCAAAGGATGAACAGGAATTCCCCTTTTAAAAATAGTTACATCCATACCTGGGTTACGCAGGATCATTCTCCAGGCTTCATCACTAATGCTTTTGTTCTTGAACCATCGTTCACCTTCTTGAGGAAGTTCTGTGGCAGCTGCTATGGATGCCTCATTCACCGTGAATTTGAGGTCCCCAATCTCCACCTCTAGGCCATTGAAAGACCTTACAAAAGCTTTTGTCACCTCTTTATGGTAGCCTCTAAACTTTTGGATGAACCGAAGCCACTTTTCCTTTTTCAATATATCCCTGACTTGCGGGTATCCTTCCATGAATTTAGGTCCTTCTGGTTCTGTTCTCAACAACTGACCCATCCTTCTTTCTGCTCTTTTAAAACTTGTCTGCGTGAGGAGGGTTCAACGGAGGTAAGACGGCTAAATGAGTGGAAATGAGCACGATGACTGTAGGTAGATATCAGAGAATGGGTATACAGACTGTAGCGTAATAGAGAACAAATGGGGTGAAGCGGAACAGAGAAGGGTTACTTGAGCATGGTGGAAATGCGGCTGTGAGATCAATAGAACAATAGGAGGAGTATAACACATCCGGCAGTATTTAAAATTTGGTGGCTGCAGAGTAAATGTAAGCACGTTTATACAACGGCTACAGATTTCATGCGGCTGAAAGAAGCCATAGTCAAATCAACCACGTTTCATCATCACAGGTGGAGTATCAGAGTATGAGTGAAGATCGGAGGCTCGATTATGGACCGTTTGAAAATGAATGCAAATATTATGGGCGGATCATATAGAGATCGTGGGATGGTTACGGAGTTTGTCAACACAATCATTGCACATAATGGAGCTATGGTTCATAACTATGTAAAAATGTGTTTTAAATGCCATTTGAAATAAATTTTTACTCATACCTTGGAATTCTTGCCATTTTTCATTGGTCTTCAATTAGTTGCTCCTTATTGATATCTTTGAATGCCCCCTGTCTTCATAATATGTCTTCATACCCGCATTTGATTTCATGATTATTGAACTCACATCTGGCTGTACATTTTTTTGAAAAACGAAGTGGTAGATGCAGAATCTGCTTCTGGCTGCGGAAACTGGTGTCAGCTGCGGAAACAGATGTCAGCTGCGGAAGCTGACACAGCTATTATTTGGGTGAATGGAAATAGATGGATGATAACTGACTCAATGAAAATGGTCATGAAAAAAATGAAATGAAATGAAGTAGATGAAATGAAGTGAAATGGAATGAAGTGGAATGGAATGGAGTGGGTGGTCACAAAACTTGTGAAATGAAAGAGAGATTTTTTTTTTTTTATAGAAAATATAGGGTGTCAGGTGTTCCTGATTTTCACCCTACATTTTCGGTATAAGACTGCCAATCAATGATTGGTTTTCAGGCTTATACAACATTTTTTTTTTTTTTTTTAACTGAAAAGAACAAAGGCTAGGCTAGTGGAGAAGAAGAATTCTTCTGTACCAGCCTGATTGCAGAATTTTCTTGAAACATTTTTACAAATTCCTCTTTTGAGAGTGGCTTATGATAGAATTTTAATCTGTGGCCATTCACAATAAGAGGAGTTTGAAATTCATCAATGGTCTTGATTCTTACCGCTCCATTGCTAAAGATCTTATCAATCTCATATGGCCCAAGCCAATGAGTCTGAAATTTTCCTTTAAAATCTTTAAACTTGGAATCAAATAACAATGCCCAATCTCCTTCTTGAAACTTCTTCTCTTTGATGTACTTGTCATGCCATTTAGCTCTTTGATATTGAACTAGATCGGTTCTTAAAATTGCTTCTTGTCTGATCTCATCTAGCTCATTCAACTGCTCCATTCTATGCTTTTGGGCTTCTGATAAGTCCATCCCCAACTGAACTGCTATCTTGAAGGTCTTGACTTGGAACTCAATGGGAAGCAAGACTTCTTTCCCATAAACAAGTTCATAGGGAGAATGTCCTGTTGTATTTCTCCATGTAGTTCTGTAGGCCCACAAGGCTTCAAGAAGCCTTTCTGCCCAATCTCTTCTATGTAGATGAACAGTTTTGGTGATGATACTTTCAAGAAATTTGTTTGTAGACTCCACTTGACCATTTGCTTGCGGATGGTAAGGAGTAGATCTTCTGTGCTTGATTTTGTATTCTTCCATCAATTTCTCCACCAAGTTGGATGTGAATTGGCTTCATTGATCTGTCACAATTTCTCTTGGAACACCAAAGCGAGTAAAAATATCCTCATAAAGAAAATGAACAACTGAATTTTCAGTAACAGATACTAATGCTTTGGCTTCTACCCATTTAGTAACATAATCAGTACAAACCAATATATACTTCTTTTGCTTAGATGGTGGATTAATAGGTCCAATGAAATCTAAAGCCCATTTTTCAAAGGGTTCAATGAGTAACTGTGTTTGCAATGGCATTTCATTTGAAAGGGTAGGTTTCCCTACTCTTTGGCAGCTATCACACCTTTTGACATATTGTTTTGCATCTTTGAAGAGAGAAGGCCAATAATATCCCAAGGAAAGGATTTTATAGGCCGTCCTTTTGTCCGCAAAGTGTCCGACGCATGGTTCATCATGACATGCCTTAAGAATATCAGGCATTTCATCTTCCCTGACACATCTTCTGATCACAAGATCTGGCCCTGTTTTAAACAATTCGTTAGAAATCCATGAATTTTTTGAACTCTCCTGAATAATTTTTCGTTTTTCACTTGGAAATAAATGTGAAGGTAGTTTCCCTGTAACCAAATAGTTAGCAATATCTGCATACCAAGGAGTCTTAATAGTTACTGCAAACAAGTATTCATCGGGAAACTTATCCTCTACAGGAGAATCTTCTTTAGTATTCTGAATCCTAGACAAGAAATCAGCTACTGTATTTTGTTTTCCTGGTCTATCCAACACATTAATATTGAATTCTTGCAAAAGTAAGAGCCATCTTGTCACTCTGCCATTAGTAACAGGTTTGTTCATTAGATATCTAATTGCAGAATGGTCAGTATGAATAAAAGTTTCATAGCCTGTTATATAATTTCTAAACTTATTGATTGCATGAACAACAGCTAAAAACTCTTTTTCAGTCACAGTATAGTTCAACTCAGTGGGAGTCAAATTTTTACTGGTATAGTAAATGACATAAGGGACTAAATCATTTTGACCCAACACAGCTCCCAGAGCTGTATCTGAAGCATCTGTAGAAATATGGAAAGGGAGTTTCCAATTTGGTCCTCTCAAGATAGGTGCTTCAGATATTTTTGTTTTCAAAGTTTCAAAGGCTGATTGACAATCAGGATCCCATTTAAATTCACAGTCTTTTGTAAGCAATTTGAAGAGTGGAGATGCTATTTTAGTGAAGTTTTCTATAAATCTTCTATAGTAACGAGTAAATCCTAGAAAACTTCTAACATCTCTTTGACAATTTGGAATAGGCAACTTGGAGATGACTTCAACTTTTGATCTATCAACCTTAATCCCATCTCCTGAAATATGATGCCCAAAAACAATACCTTCAGTAAACATCATAAAGCATTTTTCATGGCTTAATGAAAGGTTTTTTTCTTTACATCTTATAAGGACTTTTTCCAAATTTTCTAATGCCTCTTCAAATGAATTACCATAAACTGTAAAATCATCCATATAAACCTCTACACAATCATGGATTAGATCAGAAAAAATTCCTAGTACTTCTCTTTGGAATGTTGCGGGTGCATTAAATAACCCAAAAGGAAGTACTCGATAGGCAAAAGTTCCCCATGGACAGGTGAATGTGGTCTTATCTTGATCTTCAGGTGCTACCTGAATTTGATTATAGCCACTAAAACCATCCAAGAATGAAAAGTAATTTTTACCTGCTAATGTATCTAATACCTGATCGATAAAAGGCAAAGGAAAGTGATCCTTCAAATTTGCTTTGTTCAATTCCCTGTAATCAATGCATACCCTCCATTTACCATTCTTTTTAGGTACTATAACCAAAGGAGAAACCCATCGGCTATCTGAAATTAGATAAATGAAGTTTACATTGAGTAATTTTTGGAGCTCTTCTTTCACTATCTCCCTAAGATTTGGATTCATCCTTCTTTGAGGTTGTCTGATTGGTCTATTGTTTTCCTCAATATAGATATGATGGATGCAAGTCTTAGGATCAATACCTTTCATGTTAGTATACTCCCATGCAAATGCAGTAGAATGTTTTTGCAAGATTTTGGTTAGTTCTTCTTGTTGTGACTTTTCCAAATATTTGTTGATATTCAATGTTTTTCCTGGAAAAATCTCAATGGTAGAACTACCAAACTCTTCCATAGATTAAAGATACATTTGTATTGATGATAAATATTCTATGTCAGATTCCAACTGAAATTGTGTGGGGTCATATTCTGAAGATGTCTCAAAATTTTCTAATGTGTTCAGAATTTGACTATCCTCACTAATTTCAGAAATGGTGAGAACAGGTCGTATAGTATCCTCATCATCAACCCATTCATTGTCTCCTACTTATGTGATTGCTTTTGCTGGAGGATACAAATTGAATTTCTTTGTCGAATTACCATTAGAAATGTACATATCCCTAGATCTACAACTAATGAAAGCATCAGCTGTGGCTAGCCAAGGTCTTCCTAAGATAAGTGGAAGTCCTCCTAGATTACTTTTGGGAGTCAAAATCATACAATCTACTGGATATTCCCAAGAATCTAAGGAGACTGAAATATCTTCTAATACACCATCTGGTTTAATAATTGATCGATCTGCAAGTTGTAGTAAAGTAGGTGTAAAAATAAGGTTAGGAAGTTTTAGCTGGTCCATTGTCTGTCTACTCATAATGTTGATAGCAGCCCCTAAGTCAATCAATGTGTTTGGAATTTCTATCCCATTTATATGTGTCTTGACAATTGGACTTCCTGGATCTACATACTTCTGCATGGTAATTTTTCCCATCATGATATCTGCAATTTTTCCTACCAGGTGGATTCTTCTTGTATCTTTTAGTTTCCTTCTTGATCTTTTGAAACTCAACTCCTTTATTGTTTTTGCTAGAATAGGAATCTCTTGAATGGCTTGTAGCAAAGGAATCTTGATACAAACATTATTTAATTCATCTAGAAAATCATAGTTAGGCAACAAGATTTGTTTTTCCACCCCCTTGTCAATTTGTAATCTTTCAGGAAAAGGCGGTGTAGATGAAGATGCAGGTTGCTCAACTATAGGAGTTGTGGGTGTTAACTTTTCTTTCTCTTTTTGAATGTTTGAGTTTTGAAGAGATGTTTTCTCAGAACTTTTATTGGCTTCAAGAGAGTCCTCCTCAGAGATATCTTGCTCTTGGACATCTATAGAAGGTTTTTCTAAAACTCTACCAGACTTGAGTTGTACATCATTGAGAGGAACAATCATATAGGTAGGAAATTGTTGTCCTTCTATCATGTAAGTATTCTAAGGATTTTTATTGTTAGGATTTGGCAATGGTTGAGCTGGAAGTTGATTTGTCTTTTGTTGGTATGGAAGCATGAGTTGAGGATTTGGATTTTGTTGAGAAGATTGTTGTTGTGGAAATGGAAATGAAAGTTGTGGATTTGGGTTTGGAAGTTGTGGAGCTTGTTGATTTTGAAAAGATGGAGGATATTGATAACATTGAGCAAATCTCCCATAAGGATTTTGCATCCCTTGTACCCATGGTTGATATGGATTTTGATGTTGGGGCCAAGGTTGTTTCCAAGGATTCCAATTTGGTGGGGTTTGAAGATTCATAGGGTTGTTAAACCCTTCAGTTTGTTGTCCCTGCCAAGGTCTTCTTGCAACAAAACAGAGAGATGCTACTGAATTTGGGTCTTCTTGAAAGACAGCTTTGAGTCCAGGAATTGAAGGACAATCCTTGGTCTCATGACTTTCTGATCAAATCATACATGTTTCTACAACTTTTGCATCCAAGGGACATTCCCTTAAAGCATGTTTCTTCCTACATTTCGGACAAAAGATGGCTAGAGCATCTGTTTCTGCTTTCTGCTTGTTTTGGATCTTAAGGGTGTCTATTTGTTCACTAAGGCTCCCTAAGATATCAATTTTAAATTCATCAAGCATATTGCCAATCTCTGCCCTACTTACTGATCTAGTTGCAGATTTGTTAGCCCTGACAAGAGAAGGATCCCTAGGCCCTTTTCCTGTTTTAGATTTTCCTCTTGAGAGATGGCCACATAGTTCTGTTATGTCACGAAGTGGAAGTTGAGAAATGTCTCCTTTCACCATCATGTTTAAAATATCTATCCATTCATCTCTAATGGCTTTTAATATGAGGGCTTTCAAAGTTTCATCATCTAAGTTGCTCATCTTTGCTCTTTTTAAGTTGTATTGAAATCTTTCAAGTAAATCTTTCAAATTTTCATCTTCTTTTTGCATCATTTTGAATACCTCATCCTTGTGATTGGTGGGCATACAATAGTCCAAGTATCTATCCAAAAATGTTTGTTTCATATCATTCCAAGTCCTAATAGATTGGGTGGTTAATCCCATGAACCATTTCAAAGCGACTCCCTTCAATGTTGAAGGAAACAATTTGAGTTTTTGAGAGTCTTGCATATAGTCATAGGTTCGGCACACGACTTCAAACTCAAACAGAAATGTTTCAGGATCCTCACTTCACAATCCATAAATGTTGGGGAGGACAGATGGTGAGATGTTTTTCATTGTTGTATGAGTTTCCTCATCAGCTATAGGGAATCCAAACAAGTTGTCTCCTTCCCTATTTCTTCCATTATTACCTTCACCATTGTTGTCTCCATTGTTTCCTCCTCCTCTACCTCTACCTCTACCTCCAAATCCATCTATTATTTCCTCTTCCATGATAGTTTCTTTAGAGTCCTCAAAGTCCTCTGGTTCTTCTATCAAGGGAGGATGAGAGGGAGTCTTTTCCTTTTCTTCTTCAGGTGATTCTACTTCTTTGAATACAAGATAGTCTCCTGTATAAGTAAAGAAAGGATCCTTTTCTAAATGAGATTTAGTAGGTGGTATAGGAGAATCCTCTAATTCAGCTGCTCTTTGAATTCCAAGAATCTTAAGGCTAGGGGTAGATGGTGGTGAATCTTGTCTATGCCTTGAAGAAGATGGAGTTGTGAAAATCGAACTTTTGGCTTTAGCTATAAACCTTCCCCTAGAATCTCTTGCTCTATGCATGTCATTTTTATTATTATTTTTTTAAGTTGGGCTAATAATTCTCTTTCTGATCTTCCAGGTCACACTAGGTGCAAGAAGAGAGCATACTTAAGAAATTACTGAACCAATAACTCTCTTTTCTGATCCTCCAGATCACACTAGGTGCAAGAGGAGAGCATACTTCAAGAAGTTATCAAGTTTTCCCTTATTTTTATTGTTTTTTTTTTTAAGAAATTGGCTACCTAGTTACACTTCCCCGGCAATGGTGCCAAAATGTTTGGTCAATTTAGTGTGTCCTAAATTGCTACATTAATTTTTCAATCCGGGATTCGTAAGCTGACAAAGTGTGGCGCACTATATGTGCAAGATAACCTATCTCTTACTTTTTTTGTCGTTTTTGTTTTTTTTCTTTTTGTCTTGGTTGGTTTCCTAATGAAAATTATAAAAGACAAGTATGGTTATGATTGTTCAAGGCAATGATGTCCTTTATAATGATTTACCAAACTTTCAAACTTCAAAAGGATTTTGAAACATACAATGAGAAAATTAGTTCCTAAAAGGAAATGAAATGTGCTACTATCCTAGTTAAACAAACAGTGAACTATTGATCATGAAAACCATTACCCTTGCTGTTGTCTAAACACAAAAGAAATTGTTACTCAAAGAAAAGATTGAAAGTAAAGTAAAACTAAAATCAAATTACATCAACTCATATTCTGACCCCTCACCATTAGTCTCGCTATGGCTTTCGGAGGTAATCATAAACAACTTGAGCAATCTGATATCTAAATTGCAGAAAAATAAACTAATATCAAATTACACACTCATACTTCAATCCCTCACCATTAGTTTCGCTATGGCTTTCGGAGGTAACTGAAAATGATATGAGAAATTTAATATCTAGCTTGTAGAAAAGTAAACTAATATCAAACTATACATTCATACTTCAATCCCTCACCATTAGTCTCGCTATGGCTTTCGGAGGTAACTGAAAATGACATGAACAGTTTAATATCTAACTTGCAGAAAAGTAAACTAATATCAAACTACACACTCATACTTCAATCCCTCACCATTAGTCTTGCTATGGCTTTCGGAGGTAATTGAAAATGATATGAGCAATTTAATATCTATCTTGAAGAAAAGTAAACTAATATAAAACTATACATTCATACTTCAATCCCTCACCATTAGTCTCGCTATGGCTTTCGGAGGTAACTGAAAATGACATGAACAGTTTAATATCTAACTTGCAGAAAAGTAAACTAATATCAAACTACACATTCATACTTCAATCCCTCACCATTAGTCTCGCTATGGCTTTTGGAGGTAACTGAAAATGACATGAGCAATTTAATATCTATTCTAACTACTTAAAGCAAATGTGCAAGACTGAAATAAACAAAATAGTGCTGGAATTAAACAAAAACTAAGAAAAAGAAATCAGCAGAAGGACAATATTGATTCCATGTCATTAGTCATTATAAAAAGATGTGCAAATGCCCGGGCTGCCTATTGTAATCTGAAACAAAACACTGATCAGTTAACAACAACATAAAACATAAAAGATTATGGACAGAAGTAAAATGTAAAGCATGAACAATTATGGATAGAGATGAAATGTAAATACCATGAAAGATGTAATCTATATACACGTGAATGACTATAGCACAATGAACATAAAGAAATGAAGCATGAAACTATACAGTAGTACACAAAACCTCAGCGTGTGCAGGGGCCCTCTGCACAAACCTCGGGAAGCAGCTTTCAAATACGAACTACCCTTTTGAACAAAGTCTTCTCATATATTAAAATGCAGTCAGAGAAATGTCACAGCACAATGGAAACGCAATTACATTACAGAGCTAAAGAAGATCTCCCTATTATGCGTATGAGAACGCATTATTTATAACAGAGGGAGATATAACTAATTCCCTAAAGTCTACGCTGGTAGAAGACACGTGAACCATCACGTCCAGAGATCTAGCATTATGGCCGCCGTGAGGATTAAATCTATGGAGAGTGGATGTTGGATTCAGCTTATGAAGCTGTTTACAGGTGTTGATATGTCTCCTGTGTTTTAGAAATGGCCACGCAAATCTCCACGTGATGAGAAACAGAGTTCTGTCACCGTGGGACTCTACGGTTGACCACCACTTGGCCACCTTTGACCACAGCCTTCTTAGGTGAATTCGGCTGAGCCAATAAGACACGATCCATGTCCACGTCATTTTGAACTTGCCCATGTGGCTCGATTTGCCTGAATACACCTGCAACATAGAATTTAACAAAATGGCCGCAGAAAGTTGCAGCAGCTTCAGAAAGTGACAAGATTCTGCAGCTAAATGAGCAAAAATCTAAATCAAACAGCAGACACAAAACATAGTTAAAAACCATTTTAAAATCTCTTTTACAATTAATATGCAATGATATTGGTGACTGAGAAGGTCCAGGTGAATGAAAAAGGTCTAGAAAGGTGTATAAGAAAGATGCAGATTTGAGACTCAACAGAAGGTTGCTCCAGCGTTAATAAATCCAAAAGGCATTTTTACATACATAAAAGTTCCCCATGGAGTGGTAAAAGCTGTTTTGATTGATATTCTGGGAATACTAACACTTGGTTGTAACCTGAAAAGCCATCTAACAGGGAGATCCTTCTTGAGCCTACTACTTTCTAAAGGATGTGTTCCATTCTAGGCAAAGGACAATTATCTTTGAGTGAGGCTCTGTTAAGGTTCCTGAAATCAATACGCAATCTGATCTCTCCTGTTTTCTTTCTCACAGCCACTAGGTTTGATACCCAATCAGAGAAACTCACAGGGGCTATTATGCCTGCCTCATACATCTTCTTTATCTCCTTTTCAACTGCAGGCAATTGTTTTGGATTAATTATGCAGAGTTTTTGTTTGAAAGTCTTCTGATTCTATTTCAAAGGTATTTTGTGTTGTATGATGTTTGTGTCATAGGCCTTTAAGTCTTCGTAACTCCAGAAAAACACATCAATGAATTCCTTGAATAGGTCAATGTATTTTTTCTTCATGTCAGCAGGTAAAGACTTAGCCAGTTTGATCATTTTGGGTTTATCTTTCGTGCCTAAGTTGCATTCTTCAACATCAGAGTCTGCATGTTCTATAGTGGGCTTTTTTGCTACATCATCAAAGTCAAATAGATCCTCTAATGGTGCCAGACCTCTGGGTATATTCTTATCTTTGGTCTGCAGCACCTCTATTTCCTCACTATCTGCGTTTTTACATTTCGTGGTTGAATTTCCAGTTTCTTCGGTTATAGTGTTTATCTCTATGTTACAGGGTATTTCTTGTTCATCCGGGGGATCCTCACTTGGGCGGCTATCATCAGATCTTGAGTCTGAATCCGAAAATTCAAACTCGTTTCTGCCCACCAGGAAATCTTCAATCTATTTGTCTCCTTCAAAGACCTACCAATATTTTTTGTTATCTGGCACTGTAGGTCTGAATTTGGTTTGAATGATGATTTGTTGGTCAGCTGGAGTCTTAGGATATGAACTAGCCAAGCAGGCTAGTCCGTTTTCAATGACGTTTTGACTCCTAGGGACAAACACTAATTCATATTCTACAAATGTTTTCAATATATCCATGGCATCATTCCTATATGCCCTCAGTCTAGGATGTTTTGCTGCGTATTCACCATTCACCTATTTGATCACCAACTCGGAGTCTCCTAGCACGGTTATCCTATGAGCCCCTAATTATTTTAGCAGATTTAAGCCCAGAATGAGAGCCTCATACTCTGCAATATTATTTGTACATTTGAAATGCAGGTTGCATGCATGGCTCTCTGCGTAGTCACTCTCTGTATTATGCACCCACACCCCTGCTCCAACAGTTCTTCTAGTACAGGACCCATCGAAACTCATTTCCCACAGTGGTTCATTTTCCGTTTTATCATCATTTCCTTTCCTACAGCAGGGTTTGCCATTACGTTGTGCTATAGGGTCTGCACTAGGTTGGGGGTTGTTTTGTTTTTCGTAATGAGTGTGGAGATCAGAGAGGTGGTTAGTTGGCTGATTGCGTTGGATTCCTTGTTCTCTCTAAGTTTCATTTTTAGTATCCTGCCCATGGTCTTCTATGCCGCTTTCTTCTGAGTCTAGGGTAGCCATTATGTTAAAGTCCATGGGCTTTGTGTCATTGTTTGCATTTATGTTTTCAGATTCTGGCTCTCCTAAGGATTGGTCATTGTAGAGGATGAAAGAATCTATCTCTGTGTGCATGGAGTATAAAGGTGAATTTTCAGGTTTCTCAGGGATACTGACTAAGAATTTCATTTGTGCCTCCCTATACAGTCTTCTAAGTTAGCCAAAGATAGGGATTGTGGCATATGCCCCATCCATCTGCATTGTGCCTTGCAGCTTGGCTCCCCATGATCTAGACAGTAACATGCCATACTTGGTTGGCACATCTGCCACCACCACATCCATGACCATACATTTAGCAGGAATCTGAGTCAAGCTCATGCACAGGTCTTTGATCAGGCCAAAGACATTTTACCCTACTGGAGTCAAATGAATACAAATCTTTATAGGGGTGGGTTATCTCTAGCCCTAGTTTTTCCATAACCACCTTAGGCATTAAGTTGTGTGAGGCCCCAGAGTCATGCATTGCATTATGTAGGATCTTATCATGGATATTTAGACTGATATAAAAAGGGGGCACTAACCCTTCCTGAAACTCTCCCTCAATCTTTGGACCAAACAGGAGGGTAGGTTGATCATCACTCAAATTTACAGTATCATAGTTTTCCCCCAAATTTAAGGCTTTCAAAATTTGGCCTTTATATACATCCTGAGTGGCCATCTCAGTGAGTGGGACAAAGATTTTGATTTTTGCAATCTCACTTTCCAAATTGAAAGTGGACTGACCCTTTGGAATGCTCAACTCTGCTTTGTTTTCCATTGCCTTAGTGGCTGAATCAGTGGGCTGATTCTCACTATGTACAGGTGTAGAGACTGTTTTATTAGGAGCACTAACTGCATTGCTAGTGCTACTAGTTGGTTGATTTTGTTTATCAGTGTTTTGGTTGTCTCGTTCTTTGTTTTTCTCAGAACTCTCAGCTGCTGATTTTTTATTTACAGCAGTTGCTTTAGAAGATTTCTCAGGTCTTTTCTTAATGGTAACCTTAGGAGCCTTTGGTTTGGAAGTGTCTAGGTTCTTTTTGCTCCTAATTTCATACTGTTCTCTGACCTGCATGATAGCATCTTCAAATCCAAGTCTGTAATCCTCAGATTCTGATCCTTCCTCATCCCAGTACATGGACAAGGGCTGATCTTCCTTTGTGGAATAGCCATGGACTGAATTTTCTGTTTCAAACATGTTTATCACATTCCATTCAGACTATTCTATGGTTCCCTCTTCTTCATCAAGAAATTTTTCTTGGAATGGAGGAATGACTTGTTGATCTGATTCTCTTTGTCTGTTGGGAGTATTATTGTACCTTCTAAAGTTGTGGTTCTGATTTTGGTTTCTGTTCTGATTGCTAAATGTGACAACCATTTTTTCCATCATTTGTTGTAGCTTTTCCACGTTTTTAGATAGTTTATCATAATTTGGATCAGATGTGGAAGCTACACTATCGTCTCTATATGTTACCCTTTTCTTAGCTCTCAATCTTGCTTTTTTCTCAATAAAATTTGCCTCTACACTCACTGCTCCGTTCTGCATGTCTTCCAGTGTATGGTAATCCCTCTCCCTAAGCTGGTAGGCCATATCAACATCAAAACCTTCAGGATATTTGACTAAGGCCATACCTTGAGGAGGTTTCATGTGTGGAGGGAGAGCGTTATAAACACTGTTAAACCTTGTAGTGTAGTCTTGGACACTCTCTCCCACATTTCTTTTAAGGTTCTGGTATTCTGCTAGGATTTGGAGAGGGTTAGCCCTAACTTCCCATTTGTTTATGAAGGTCTGATATAAGGCAGGGAGGTCTTGGATACTACCAGGGGGCAAGCTTTTAAACCATTTCTTTACATCACCCCCTAAGCTTTGGGCAAAGATTCTCATTTTTACTGTTTCATCATCAATTTCCATATAGTCAAAAGAATCCCCCATCTTATCTACATGTTGTTGAGCTGTTATGGACTCTTTGGCAGTGAAATGTGGGATCTTCGATTGATAGTCATTTGGTAATGGCACTAGAGGCTGAGGTAGAACTAGAGGTGCATACCAAGCTTCCATGATGATGTTCTGATGAGGTAAAGGGTTAAATTGAGCAGCTAGTATATGGATGACAGGAATATTATGACCAGCAGAAATCTGCTAAGCAGACCTAGGATGATAGAGCCCCAAGTTTTGAATGAAGTGAATATCAGGAGGTGTAGATGGAGGAGTCTCTACGTCCCTAATATGTCCACCACTATGAGATGATGAACCAGGAAGTTGAAGGTCTGGCTGGTTTAAAACACTAAATGACCTAGTTCTTGGTAATCTTTTTTGAAGGTCCAGGTCAGGGTGAAAGTGTGATAGAGTTGTAAGGTCTTCTGGTGCAGAATTAGCTCTATGAATGTGACTGGAAATAGTTGATCTTTTAGGTGTAGGTGATTTCTTGAGGATGCTTTCAGGGTTATCAACTATTTCAAGTGGATCTGGGTTAGGGTAAGCTCTTGTATAGATGTTTCTTGAAGCTAGAATGTTGCTTTCCAACAAAGGAGCTTAACCCTACTGTTTGCTTCTATTGCGGTTGATGTTGTTTGAGAGGCTGGTCTCCCAGTGGATTCTTATGTGAAACCGAGATAATCAGTAGGCCTAGTGATCACTAGTGGAGTCTTTGATCTTTGAGAAGCTATGGAGTCACCAGGTGGAAGGTTTAGGGTGTTCTAGGGGGTAACACTGTCCACCATAGTGCACAGGTAATGTCACCTTTCAAGAATAACCTCAAAACACAGGCTAACTCCAACCAGAGATTGACTGGGAGGGCATTTACCAGATATGTCACCTCTGAAAGAGTGTGAGATCTGGAGGCTACCTAGCCCTTTCCAGACTCTGTATAAGAGTATGAGAGAAACACAACAAATGGAGGTTGATTCGAGAAAGGAGTGACTAACTGCCAACCTAACCAGAGTTTCTAGGTCTTTCTGAAGTTTGTGATGTAGTGAGCTGGAAAGTATTCAGAAGTTCCCCAGTGGAGTCGCCATTATGTTGGGGTTCCCATGTTTTGGCCAGATTGGCAAGACCAAAAGATGAGACAACATCAGAACCACTTTCAGACCTTAGGATCTAGCCCTCCTAGGTCCAGAGAGGGATCTCTCTATGATTGTCAAAGGTATATGTCTTTGAGGCCCAAAGTTAAGATATTAGGCTAGTTATGAAGCTTGGGGTTTGTTTGTTTGATTATGGGCTTGGTTGCTGGGAATCAGGAAGGAAGGGTTCAGCATGAGACAAGGCTGGGCAAAGAGGAATTTAGGCAAAGGGGAGACATTTCAGTGAACATCAAATCCATTGGGCAGTGGAGTCAGGAAAGGATTTACTTGCTAATCAACATGCAAGCTTTCAGTTTGGCTAGTCATCTAAAGCCTTGGATCCTAAAATGATAGTGTGGCATGAAACATTAAGGACTGAAAATGAAAGAAGGAAAACCATCCAATCATGTCTATAGATCAGGTCAGAGGTCATTTAACTCCAAACCTGCTTGGACATAATCAGAGGTAACTTGAGGGAACTTAGAAAGGTTAATTGAAATGGAAAGATCCTAGTGAGGCAGAGGTAGAGTTCTAGACCTCCCAGTGTTCTCAACTCATCCAATTAAATCCTAACAAGAACATCTAAAAACAAATTTCATTAATTCATACATCAGCTAGCAGGCAATAACATCCACTACACTGGTTAAATCAATTAAAATCAATCTTTAGATAACACATTAATAGAAAACATTGAAGGCAAGGAGAGCAAAAACATAGGGTACCTAAGAAGGGTAAATCCTATGCCAGATTTCTGATGCAAGCCAGAAGAAATGGAATGACATGAAATAGAATGCAGAGACAGAAAAACATCACCGCAGCTTTAGATCAGGATCCAAAGAAATGTGCTTGTCATATTAAGAACAACAAAAATCAGGTACAACATAGCTTACAGCTTGATATTCAGCCTGATGAACCGTCCTCAGTCTATCTTACAATTTACACAGAGGACTTGTCTCAAGAGAAACAGCTTGCATTTCACTGATATCCAATCAACAACATTTACAATATTTCTCATGAGTTTTTATAGCAGAAAGATGAGCTGAGGAGTTAGGTGAAGAACTAAATGAAATATTAAAACTTCTAAAAAGAGAGAGAGGGCCGAAGCCCATTCTGTTTAAATTCTGAGCATTCAATTCCGGCCACTCTTTGGATGGAAGAGCGGTCTTCTTGAGGTTCCATTTACTTCGGATGTGACTTTGATGTATTTCAGATGCAGTACTCTGTGGTACTTCTAGCGAATAAACAAATGATAAATAAATGTTTGAGAGGTCTGCCACATAAATGCTCTGATAGCTTCGGACTGTCGTCAGGGTGGAAATTCTTCAGGAACACGGTGTAGAATAAAAGCTGCATGGGCACTTTGTCCTCTATGGAGGAAAATATTATGCTGCTGTGGAAACCCTGATATACTTTGCTTTCCACACGTTGTACTCTCTGAGCGCTCCATGGGTCTTAATCTGATGCTTTACCTTTAAATCTATGAGCATAAGGCTTGAATTTCCTCATTTGCGTGCCTTAAGCTTTCTGTTGTTCATTTATATCTCTGACTATTGAACTCTGTGCTTTTAATGGCCCTGGGAAGGATGTACAGATTTTCAAACCCGTTCTTTAAATGGAATTCATGTCTATAACCTTCCCAGACTTTGCTTCATTAATTCAATCTCTGAATCTGATCATTCCTGCGATCCCTGTCACTATAACAGAGACTGAAAAACACGACGGTTTTCCGCCGCTCATAACCCTGCAAAACACGCAAACCTGTTAAAAAACAAATGTACGGAGAAGGTGGATGCAATGGGGGTGACAAGGATGACTGTGCAGATGGATGAGATGGAGGAACAACACGGGACTATGGTGGGCGATGCGGTATAACAGTGGAACAGAGTGGGGTGGACGTGGGTGGAGTGCAGCAAAAGTTTAAATAAAACCTATAGAAAATCAACTTTTGAACGAATATATATGACGGAGGTGAATATGCGATGGAACACGTGGAAAGGGTGATGACGTGGGGGGGACTGGTCAAAGACGGGGGGAACAAATGTGGACCGTCCGATCTTAGGAGGAGATCGACAGTGGAAACACGTCGGACAGTGGGCTAGGGGCGCATTTGGCTTAGATTAGAACGTGAGCATCTCCATTGAGCGCTGGCTGTCGGATGGGCAACCACAGATCGGACGGCTAACCACAATATCGTGCGGCATCCTGAGTCGAAAGTTAATGCGCGATGGAAAATGGTTTCGGGGCCATACGTGGTGACATGTGGCAGAAGGTGTATGGAATCGCTGGGAAATGGGAAAATAACGACTGCCCTCCATCAGTGGTGCGATGAATACCACTGGGTTTTGAACAGGCGCGTTGGTGTGGGGACCATTGGGCGGATGAATATGGGCTGTCGGATCAATGTTCAAAAAGGATGGTGGATCATGTGATCGGGCTGTGGATGGGCTGAATGATGGATGCTGCGGGGATGGCGATCGCCATCCATTCTATGAGGATCAACGGCTGTAAACGCGCCCGATAAAAAAATGCAGAAGCGCCTCCGGGGTCTAGCGCTCGGTCATAGCACTGGGTTCTGTGGGGGGAAATGTATAGGGGGCTAGGCCGAAAGGAGCTAAGGCCACATATATGAAATATATCATTTTTTACTCATTTTTAATGCATTTTCGGGCCAAGGCAGGGTTACGAAAGATGGGAAAAGGGGCATTAGACCAAACAGAGGTTACATGGAGGGTTTAGAGGGGATTTTGGGGAGGTTTTAGGGAATTAGAGGGGAATTTGACAAGGGGGAAAACAAAGGTTAAGATGGGGTAATTGCAGGGGAATAAGGGGCAAATATAGGCATTTTGAGGTGGGAATCAGTAGAGGAAAATTTATATAAGGAAAAGAATTTTAAGAGACTTCGAGGATGATGAGTTTTCAGGGAAAAGGCATTCCTTGAAGGCTCCCAAAAGAACATAGCCCCCTTATTGCTTGTCAAGAAATTTATAGGGGGGCTAACAGGATCTAATGGAAGAGCACATTGACGACTTCCAAAAATTGAATATAAGGGTAAATGATATCCCAGAGGAGCATAGGATTTATATCTTCATAGGGAATTTAAAGGATAACATCCAACATCAGGTTTTCCTTTTGGAACCTGATTCATTGGAGAAGGCATTTAGGTTAGAAACAAAAATTGATAGCAAAATTATGGTGACAAGGAAGCCTACCACTCACAACTGTAAATATGGAAGTGTTGCTAATCCTAGCCTTCCACAATATATAAGGTTCAAACCACAACAATTGGAAGAAAAAAGAGCAAAAATGATTTGTTATAGTTGTGATAGAAAATACAGTAAAGGTCATAAGTGTGATGAGAAGAAATTATTTTACATAGATTATGAAGAGGAGGAAGAAAAGGAACAAGAAACTTCAAAAGAAGAAGATATACACCAGGAACTAACCTTAGAGAATGAAGAAATGAATATGACCATATATTCTAATGCATTGACAGGAGTTACCACTCCTCAAACTCTCAATATAGAAGGACATATCAAGAAGAAAAATATAACAATGTTGATTGATTTAGGCAATACCCATAATTTTATTCATTGTAAGATAGGCAAGTAATTGAATTTCCTCTTATATCCAACACCAGAGTGTCAAGAGATGCTTACAAATGAAGGAAATATAAATTTCTCTAGAAAGTGCCATAATATCAAGCTAACCATGGGACAATTTCTCTTGAATATTACAATGCTTTCCATTCCAATGGGTGGCGTTGATGTTGTAATAGGAATCCAATGGTCACAATCTTTGGGTACGATAAATTTTTATTTTCAAAATTTTTTCTTGAAATTATTTTGGTAAGGAAAGGAATTTGAATTAAGGGGTATTCCAGGGAAACCAATAAATATAATTAGCTCTAATGGCATGAAAAGTATTCTAAATAAATAACAATGAGGCGTAATTGCACAATTATGCTCACTACAGGTTCAAACATCAAAATCATCTATTTCTCCAGATGTCCAAAAAGGCTTGGAAACTCATTCTAAGGTATTTGAGACTCCAAAAGTACTCACACCTATTCATGATCATGATCATGTTATTCATTTGATTTTCGGAAGTATTCCTCCAAACATGAGGCCTTATAGATATCCCTATCCCCAAAAGGCTAAAATTCAACGCATGGTTGCAGAAATGCTAGAGGCCGGTATAATTCAACCTAGTCAAAGTTATTTCTCTTCTCTAGTAGTATTGGTGCACAATAAGGATGGATCATGTTGCATTTTTCCAGATTATAGGGATCTCAAAAAGCTCACTATTAAAGATATATTTCCCATTCCTGTCATTGATGAATTATTGTATGAATTTGATAGAGAAATTTACTTCAACGAGTTGGATCTTCGTTCAATATATAATCAAATTATAATGAAGATTGAAGACATTATGAAAACAAAATTTAGAACTCATGAGGGTAATTATGAATTTTTGGTCATGTCTTTTGGCCTTACCAATGCACCTTCTACATTTCAAGGTTTGATGAATTCCATTTTCAAACCCTTCCTTAGAAAATTTTTGTTAGTATCTTTTGATGATATACTAATCTTTAATAAGTCTTGGAAGGATCATGTTCAACATGTTGACAAGGTGCTCAAACTATTGGAGGAGAAACATTTATATGAAAAAACCTCCAAATGTTTCTTTGGAGTACATGAGGTGGAATATTTGGGTCATATTGTATCTCATGAGGGTGTTAATTTAGACCCTAACAAAATTAAATCCATTCAGGAATGGAAAATACCTGCAACCATAAAGCATCTGTGAGGATTTCTTTGGCTAACAGGGTATTATTGCAAGTTTTTTAAGAATTATGGGAGAATAGCAGCACCTCTAACAACATTACCAAAGAAAGATGCATTTTCTTAGACTGCATAAGAAACTAAGGCCTTTGAACATATTAAATAAGTGATGTGCCAAGCATCAGTCTTAGCTACACTTGACTTCACAAAAACATTTATTGTGGAATGTGATGCCTCGTGAAATGCAATTGGTGCCATTTTAATGTAAGAAGGAAGACCCATTTCTTTTGAATTTCGTCCAATCAAAGGAAAGTATTTACACAAACCTATTTATGAGTAGGAAATGATGGAAATACTACATGCACTAAAGAAATATTGACCTTACCTAATGGGAAGACATTTCAAGGTAAAAAAATAACATGATAGTCTTAAGTACTTTTTGGAACAAATATTATATTCAGAAGAGGAGAAAAAAAGGGTCGCAAAGATGTTGGGTTATGACTTTGAAATTGTCTACAGAAAGTGGAAGCAAAATGTTGTTGCAAATGCACTCTCAAGAAAGGATGAAGATGTGGAAGCATTGCTTTGTGCCATCTCTATTATCCAACCAAATTGGATAACTAAATCAAGGGATGAATGGAAGAATGACGAAGAAGTGTGGACACTAATTCAAATTTGTAGCAAGATCCTAATACAACTGATACATTTAGTAGGAAAAATGGTTCATTGTGGTACAAATATTGCTTATATATTTGTATGATTTCTCAACTCAAATAAAACATTCTTTTGTAATTTCACGTCTCTCCCTTAAGAGGGCACATGGGATTTTCAATAACTTACCACAAGGTTAAGAAGGATTTTTTTTGGGATGGCCTTAAATATGATATTCAAAATTTTGTGGTGGAATGTTTGGTTTTCCAACAAAATAAATTTGAGACAATTAAGACCTCGAGTCTATTACAACCTTTATCCATTCCAAGTTAACATTGGGAGGAGGTTTCAATGGATTTTATCAAAGGTTTACCCAAGTCCGAAGGAAAGAGTGTCATCGTGGTGATAGTTGATAGCATTACCAAGTATGCACACGTTTGTGCATTGTCTCATTCATTTAAAGCCACCATAATTGCTAGTGCATTTATGGAAACAATTCAAAAGCTACATGGAAACCCAAATATTATTATAACCGACAAAGATCCGATTTTTACTGGAAAGTTTTGGATGAAATTATTTTCTTGTCTAGGTACTCAATTAGCTCATATCGCATATTATCATCCTCAATCTCATGGGAAAACTAAGATATTGAATAAATGTTTAGAAGGATATATTCTTTGCTTTGTATCTGGTATACAAACATAATGAGTCAAGTGGTTACCTCTAACTGAATAGTGGTATAACATTTCCATATTGTAGGAAAAATGACCCCATTTATGGAACTTTACGGATATCATCCACCTTCCATCATATCATATTTAAGAGAAAATTCTAAGGTTCAAGTATTGGAATATCACAACGAGTATCAACAACAAGTTCTACACCTCTTAAAGGATAACCTCACTTTGGCACTGAATCAAATGAAACAACATGCATATTAGTGTTTCAGCGAAAGAAGTTTTGATCTAGGCGATTGGGTATTTTTATGACTACAACCATACAAACAAAATTACCTCAAGCAAGCTAAGAAGGAAAATAAATTATCACCAAAGTACAATGGTCCTTACAGGGTGTTACAAAATATTGGTACTATGGCATACAAATTGGAGCTTCCTGCATCTTCCCGAGTGCACCCATTTTTCCATGTTTCATGCTTAAAGAAGGTTATAGGTGACAAGCTTCCAATTCAAACAATATTTTCAGAACTTGACAAGGAAGAAAAAATCATATTGGAACCTGAAGCATTCATGAAAACAAGAACTCAAAAAATATGAAATTGATAAATTTTATAGTATCTCATCAAGTGGAAGAACTTACCCGTTGAAGATTCGACATGGGAGGATGTGAATTTTATACATAAGCATCCATAACTACTCAAGCATTGAGGAGAACACTATTTTGAAGGAGAGGGGCATGTTAGGTCCCTATAGTACTAGTTTAGCCCCTTATTGTTATTATTGTGCCCCATAAAAGCCCACTATTTTTATTTTTGTGCCCTTAAATTGTTATCGTTATGTAGGTTCTAATTATATTATGAACCCTTAGCCTTCCTATATATAGAAATGAGGTTTTTTTCATTTATATCATCCAAGAATTTTCATTTGTGTAATTTAAAGGAGGCTTCCCCCTCGAAGAGGATATTTTTTAAGTCGTTGATCTATTAATTATATTGTTTTGTTAGCTGGTTGCATAACATACTGTGTCTACATAAAGATGAATATTGAAAATTTTATTTCACAACAAACAAGCCCACATATAATGTATCAAAGGTGATAAGTCATCTAAATCACAAATTGACATCTAAGTTCTGAAATGAAATTTAACTACTATCAATTTTAATGGTATTCATTAACTGGTGATCTTCATCAATTTGGCTAGTACTGATTTGAATAATATTTAATTATAAAAGTATGTTTTGAAATCGATTGCTTTAAATCATATTTCTTTTACTTAAATTCCAACTTGATATAGTCTAATTGATAAGATTGTTTTTCATGATTTCTTTGTTTGGCACACTTTAGAAATCGATATCAAGATATTGTTTTATTAATATCCTGAATCACATTTTATTTCGATTAACTAAATCTCTCTTTCCAATAAATACAAGTCTTTTTGGAATTTATTTGGTGAACCAACACATATTCAAGACATTTACTATGTAAACTTGTTTAGCAATCAACCAATTCTTCATTGGCGATTTCACATTTGTTAATTGAATTCATATTATCCAATATTAAATGAACAATAACAATTTATGAATTGGTATGGTTTCACTTCTTCTACACAGTGGAATATTTAATTATAGGATTTACACAATCAGAGCTTCACACAAGGAATGTCTATTATAAAAAAGCATGAGTTTGAAAATCAAATTGCGAAAATTTATTATTCGAAATGAATAAGACATTAGAAGTTTCTAAAATTGAACATTGCAAATATAATTAACATTGCAACTCACACATATTTATCGAAGTTTAGAAAGGTGGCATATGAAGAGCTTTTTTATTTTTATATATTCATTCATGCATTTCAACATTGCTTTCAATTAACTAAAATAATTTAAAAAAATGGAAAAGGAAAAGCTCAAATGATTGACAATGTTCGTCATGTTTGTAAATGAAACTAAGTATCATTTCAAGCCCCCCAAAAAGGAAATATTACAATATTGGTAACATCTTAACAAAAATTTCAAGATCATTACATTCCAAAAAACCATTCTACTTCAAACATCACCACAAAGCTAACACTAAATAGTACTTTGAAACCTACAACTCAAGAAAATAGACCACCCATATCCATAATTGAAGTGAATCTCAAATTATTTACTTGTGACATAGCCTCAAAAAGAGATTCAAACTGCCATGGAAGAAACAGATTGATGTCCATTCACATAACCACCATTTGAACTCCAACCTAATCTCTAAATTACAAACTATACTTCCTCCACATATCATTCGTCTAGGGCTAGCCTCTCTCACTGATCACATGTAGACACAAACTACCAATCTCCAGCACCAGCTACAACAACACCAACACAAGTGCATCTCTAGCCAAAACTCATCCCTTCTTCTCCAATATAGGATATTCTATTGAAGGCTAAATTCTTCTTTTTCAAAAGTAGTATAATTTATTTTGTGATATCGATAGATATGATTTTATTGATATGTTTGCATCCAACAATCATTACATAGTGCATAAGAGTAAATGTCAATAAGAAATTGAATGATAACGTGATTGTGTATCTATTTGTTGAATATATATTAATAGCATTGTTAAGAATTATTTAATTCTTCAATTCTAAGTGAGACTTCCAAGTTTCCACATCTTTGTAAACATTACTAGCTTGACACAATTTTTTCATATAACACACTTGTTCTTTCTCACGTGATCTAGGATGAAATGCTTTCAAAAATTTGTATCTTACCTATTATCATTAGAATGATTACATAATATAATATGTTATAAGTTACACTAATGTTAAACTGCATTAAAAACAAGTACAATACGTGACATTAAATTTGATAAATGATATTTGGTATTGCATGCTAGTTTTGAAGTATGGAGAAGTTAATTTTGCAGGATTACAAGGAATTTTTTTTCTCCACACTAACTATCCACACTCAAACAAAACTCCACATTCTCGCATGTGTTCTGTGAAAAATTCTAGAGTGTCGAGTCTTTAGTGTGAAAGAAGTTGACTATGCACGAGTGTAGAGAAATCAAAATTCTCTGCACAATAGTTTTTTTGCTACTTGCTATTATTAGAATGATTACATAATATAATATGAATATAAACACTAATGTTAAACTCCACTAAAAACAAGTACGATACATGATATTAAATTTGATAAACCATATTTCGTATTGTATGTTTTCTTTGAAGTGCGAAGAAGTTGATTGCATGGGATTGTGAAGAAATGTGTTTTCTCTGCACTCCAGCACAATCAAATTTTCTACACTCACTCTCTACACTATTACGTTCCACACTCATGCAAGTATTTCGTGAAAAATGTCTAAAGTGTCAAGTCTTTAGTTCGGAAGAAGTTGATTTTTCAGGAGGGAGGAGAATTCAATATTCTCTGGACTTCCATACTCGATCTTTGAGAGGTATTTGCTGAAATTTGTGTTGAGAGATTTCATTGTGTGGATATATTTTCAATATGTAGATATTTCATTATGCAGAGAGATTTAAGTGGATAACTTTAATTATGCAAAGAGATATTTCATTGTGTGGACAAATTTCAATATGCGAAGTTTTTTCCAGGCTCCACATAACCTTCAATCAATTAATTAGTGATATTAGAAATACAGAGATATGGAGTATTTCGTATTAAAATAATACCAATAATATATAGTAATATTGATGTGAACGAACTATGTGGATAGAGAATGTATATGGAAGTGTGAAACATCATAACTGTGAGGAGAGATTTATGTAGATAGTTTTCATTGCGTAGATTTTCATAGTATGAAGAGATTTCATTATGAGGATAAATTTAAGTTAATAACTTCATAATGTGGAGAGATATTTCATTGTGCTGAGAGATTTTATTGTGCAGATTTTTGTCCTCACTCGACACAATATTTAATTAAATTAATAGTAGTATTCGAAATATGGAGATATGGAATATTTAGTATTAAAATGTTACCAATAATATATAATAATGATGCAAAGAACTGTGTGGAGAGAGGATGCATACGAAAGTGTGGGACATCATAACACACTTGTATTTGTGCATGAATCTTTCACTGGATGAGAGATTTCATTATGTGAAGAGTTTTGGTCAAAGAACACAACCTTTAATTAATTAATTAGCAGCCAAGGAATATTACCAATAATATGTAATAATAATGATATAGAAGACATATTCAGAAAGAGAATATATACGAAAGTGTAGAAAATCATAGCACACTTGTATATGTGTTGAAATATTTCACTATGCGGAGAGCTTTCATTATGTAGGGAGTTTTGGTGAGAGAACAAAATATTTAATCAATTAATTAGTGGCAGAGGTAGGGACTATATTGCATGGAAGCTATTCCTCTTATTAATTTGATTCTCACTCACTGTGATGTACATAACCTCTCATTGTAGTCAAATAAAATATATTTTAAGAGTAACTTGAAATTTTCCTACAATCTCAATATTTGAAGTGTAAAATCGATTTTTTGCTACAACCTTGGTTTTTCTAGAAAGGCTTCAACAAAATCCCTCATTTAAAATAATGAATCTTTCCTACAATGTTGGTTTGTCTAGAAAGAAAATGTAGAACAATTTGATTGCACCTTTTGAAATTTGTTTTAAGAGTATGGATTGTTTTTTAAAATTGTGAAACTCAGTTGTAATAAGGGTGTTGTTGGGGCTTATATATCTAAATACATCTTAATAACTAACCTATATTGTTCTAATAATGAGAAACTTTGTTTTAGGAAATAATTTAAACATTTATTTCCATCTTGATTAGCAATTAAATTCTAATAAATACCTCTATTTCATTAACACTAATCCAAAACCTCTTGGAAAATGTCTCAACCAATACGTAAACCCTAATAAAATCAAACCCTACCAAAATGAGTGAAATATTTTTTTCTTTTTGGTAACTAAAAATATATAATTTTCTAGACCATTCAATACAAAAAGGGAATGGGAAAAAAATGAAATAAACATTATTACAATTCCATGATTATAAAATTAGTGATTTGTATCCCTGCAACCCATTTTATCTTGTTCATATATAACTAACACCACCTGTACATAGACCCTTTATTTTAGGTATATCATGAATTTGATCTATTTGAGATGATTCCTAAGTTGCAACATAATTGACCCGATAATTTGATTTATGATGAACCCATCAATTTCTAGTGACACCCACAAATGTTTTATTCCATATTACAATTTTCTAACAAACTAATTTTGACCTCTATACTTTTGAATCCGCTAGTGGTGTTTAAAGAAGAGTAAATTTTAATTAAACCACATGAAAATATTTAAAAAAATATCAGTCAAATTTATATAATTATAAGAAGTAATTTAATTGTATTTAAAAATTGAGATTTCTTGGAATAATTTCATTGGTAATTTTTAAAATCATTTTAGCCCTTTAGTATTATTATTATTATTATTCTTTATAAAAATTAACATTTAAAATCAAAATGATTAAGAAATATGCCTTGCATAAGTATGGTATATACTAGAGTAGGCCCATTATTTTATTATTAATCAAAATTAAAGGAATTTAATGTAAAGTCTACTATGTATTAACCTTTTCAAAACGACGATGAAGACCAAGGAGAGAACTTGTATAATTGGAGCTCAATATATTTCACTCCTTATAATAGAGAGTTAAAAAATATGTCTCCATGTGATGATGTGTCCCTAGGATTGTATATTTACTAAAAAGTTCATATTTGTGTGGTTGGACATTCAAATCATTTTGTGTGCAAATGATGGAAATATTCAACTCTCTCAATTGATATTCACTCATCGACGTTGAATTATACACTTTGGTCTCTTTCATTTCCCCTGTTCGTCCAATTTAGGGGTTTAAATCAGATCATTAATTTAATTATCAATCCGAAATTTGTGAACTTAGAGGCACAACAAAATGTATGGTTTAGAGGTTAATTCTGAAACTAACTAAATTGCAGATTTTTAACACACTTGTACTTGGAAATGCTTCTAAAATACCTTGAGATCTAAAATATTGTAAGAAAATAAACTTTAAGCTCCCTTAGTGAATATGGATTCATAATGTTTCAAATGCATAACAACAAATGTTTTTAACCAAAACAACATAATAATGAATTACCAAAAATGAACAATTTGATAATTTTCAACTATTGTAAATGAAAGTAAATTAAAATCCTTTACAACAGGTCACTGCATAACATACTTATCAAGCCTAGAAATAGTCAATATTTTTCAAATAATAAAAACTGAAACACGTAGGAAATACAAAATACTTGAAATATCATACCAGACAATTAACGGCTAAGTGCACATGCTTAGCAACAGGGGTCCTCCATGCTTCACTTGCACACTTGGATGAAATCCAGTTAAAGAGACTTGAATAACAACATAATCATCATCCAAAAAACATAATGAGAGTTCAAAAAAGCTTCAAATCAATTAATTTCAATCAAGTAGAAATCTTTCACAAAAATGACACGTTTCTTACTTCCAAGTCCCACATATTTATACAAGACATTTAGTAACCAAAATGACTAAAAATTCTCAAATAAATTTATAAGATCCTAAATAAGTGCTAATAGGTTGAATTAAATCTTCAAATCCCTAAAATATGAATAATATCTCTCAAAAATAAAAATTGTCCTAATTTCTTGCCAAAAAAGGGGATTTTCTGAATAAGTGGCCTAGTTTGACCAGCGTTTATTGAGAACATACGAAGCTCTTTTCTGAAGGAATATAGGAATTTATCCATCCTTGGAAATTGAGGATGATCCCACATATCTCATCATGCACCCAACTATCCTGTACATGTGCGAATATTGGATCTATTATAGGAAGTTGCAACATCCTATAATTTATGCTAGAAAAATTATTTTAATGTCAAACTTTGCCAAAATTCATTTCATGAAAAGTAAATGATAAATGTACATGAGATGGTTAATTTCAAGAAAATATGGATGATATATAAGAGGCATGGAAGGAAAATAGAGTTTAAATATGGGTTATGTGACTAAAATAAACATCAAAAAGTGGCACCCAACGTTCCCCCAAGAGGAATATGTTGCATATCCCTATGCACAAAATTGTCTCTGGTGCCTTGTCAATGCTACCCTACTACCTATGCTTCCTATAAAAATATTTCCATATTAGCTTGAGTAGTGTGAAGAATCTTTAACTTCTCATAGTTTGTTTTTATTCCCTTCTTTTGTTGATACCATTTGTATGGCTATTTGAAAATTAAGATTTCCTCTATTTGTAATCTCTTGTTTTTCTTCTTCAATCTTTCATTTTCCCTCTAAATTTTCTGATTTTAATTTCTTAATTGTTCATTTTCTTGTTTGAGATGTCTTTCAAGGACTTCCATTTCCTTCACAATTTGTTTCAATTTTTTACTTCTTTGACTCTTCTTTGATGGTTCCTTGATTTTTACTTTGTTTCAAATTTATGATTCTTTCTCATCCATAAGAATATCATGTGCCATTACCTCTTATTTCCTATCCATTTCTTCTTGTTCCTCTTAAGCTTGAAGATAGTCATGTTGATATTTTTGTGCTTCATCATCTTTTTCTGCTAACTGTCCTTTTTGGGCATGTGGGCACTTCCTCGACTTCTTTTCATAAGTGTAAAAGGTATTTTCTTTCTGTTGAAGGTATTCCTCTCGTCTTTTCATGCGTCTTGTTTTTCTCTTTTCCATAGGTTTTTTTGAGCTTGTTACCTTAGGAAGATTTACTTCTTCTTCATTATCACTTATAATGAAAATGTTTTCTTCTTCTTCCCTTGAGTCTTCTACCATAGCTTCAAAGCCATTATCTAATACAAATTGAACCCATGAAAGGTTCTACTTTTGTAATTCATGTATCACAATCATCTAGATAAATACATGATGATAATGATTTTGTCCTTGTTTTTTCTTTTCTTTTTTTCTGAAATCCTTTAGCCATTTTGGAATGGCTTTGTAGTAAAAAAAAAGGCATGTTAATCTCACACTCTCCTTTCATATGTTGTAAAATTTTAATGTGATAAAAATATATAATATATTATACTAAATATGGCCTCGCATGTGATAAATTTGTTGAATAATGCAATCCATCTCATCCCAAGGATGAACTAAATAGCTTCTTGAAGTTCATTTCTTCCAATTAATAGATAATTCTCTAGATATGCATAAAAATGGAGTCCAAGGTTTGTCTTTGCATTGTTTAAATTTAAAGTATCTTTCTCCTTCTTGGGGTAATCTAGTCACATGTTCCATAATATATTCTAATATTATTATGGTTAGGTTACCTACTGAGGCGCTCTCACCATCAAAACAAGAAGAAAATTCCAGACAAATATTTTCATTATACCCATCAAACTTTTCCAGAAATGAAATCCAATGATTTTTTTCAAGAAGTTCAAAACAATAGTTATGAATTGATGTGAAATCAAAATTCACTGGTTCAACCCAAGACACCTCGATAATTTTCTGAAAGAAACACAACCTCTCCTATGACTGTAAAATTTTCTAAAATTCCCCTTCTTTGTCAAAGCCCCAATTGCTAATACTCTGTGTTTTTTTATCTCTGTTTAAAAAAAAACACAAAAATTTCTCAATTTTTGTTTCCAAATTCATAACTTTGTATTAATTCATGGTTCATGTAAAAATTTCTTACCTTTTGACCCAAATTTAAGGAGAAATTCTGTTCTTTGTAACTGGTTAGCTCAAAATTTTGTTCTCGGTGACTTCTTGACTCAAAATTTTTCTCTCTGCTCCTCCCCTGCTTTAGCAAAATGGTCTTCATACGAGGATACAAATAAATTATACTTATGAGGTCTTGATTTAGAAACTCCCTCTCACCGAGTTATCTAAATCACCCCAAATTTTTATTTTAAAAAATTATGGCATTTTATTTGGCTTTGGCGAAACATAAGTGATTTTATCTTTGGCAGTTTCATTTGTCAACATAAAAATCATGTCTTTTATGGTTGGAAGTTGTTACACTAAATTTTTGGCATATTTAGTGATGAGAAAAGCATAAAATTTGTCATAGGAAGACAACTTGTGTTCTACACAACCAAGGTTCGATTCTCAGGGAGTGAATATGCTTTGGAAGACAATTCAGGTTTTATATGATCAATGTTCGATTCTTGGGGAGTAAATATGCTTTTAAATTAATGATCAAGAACACAAGGTTTAAATTTCAGTAAAATGGTGGTGTGAAACATCTTGAACACAACAAAATTCGTTTCCGAATGAAGCCGGATGAGATTATGGGTGAATGAAGCTTACCTCATGAAATCATGGCACCGTTTTGAAAAGGCTGAGCATCTAAATCAAAATGCCGACTCTTGAGTATGGTTATGTGTTCACTGAGTTCCTATATGTACTGGATTTGTATAGTGAATTATGACAAGGGTATGTGATAGAGTCAAAGGTAAGTTCACATAGAAAAACAATTACAAAGTACCCAGGGCATTATATGAGGTCATGGTCTATTACTTTAGTACATTCTTTAGCCCATATAAAATTGTCAAATAATGAAGCATAATGGACTAGGACAAAGGTAATAGATTAAGACATAGGTAAAGCACCAATTAGGACAGACTATTCGTATCGCCATAATATGACTTCTCAATCACTTTTAAACACAATAAGCATAATGAAGTTCTGTAGGTGTCATTTTTTAAAAATAATTTACCACAACAACATTCATGACTTCCTCTTAAATCATGTGACTTTTTCTTGAAACTTGAGCATATCCTTGTTCCTTGAATCATATGCTTTTATTCTTATCTAAAATTTTTCCACCGAAATTAATTCTCATATGTTGACAAATGAAATTGTCAACATTAAAATTATTTTTTCTTGCTTGAATGACCACTCTCCATTGACAAATTTTTACTTCCTTCTTGATGCCTTATTTTATGCCATGATGTAAGTCCTTGTTATGCATGTCTTTAAAGAGAAGAAATCCATGTATGATGTAGACATCCTTTTTCTTCTTTTGAAACTGATATTTGTGACCAATTTACCTTTATATCTCATTCTTTTTGGAAAAATGGTATACCATTTTTTTGATGTTTAAGGAAAACTGAGATGAATGATCAGTGAAGTGAAAGGATGTGGAAGGGGAAGTAATGATTAATAGGAAATAGGTACACTAAAATTAATTTTAAATAAAGCAATTTTTCAAAAATAAAACATGAAAAATAGATTTCTCTTAGAGATTTTTTAATTACTTCATTGGTCATGCTTTTGTACTTGATTTGATTAAAGAAACTTATTCATGTCTATTCTTCTAATTGTCCTTAGCTTGGAGTTGTTACTATTATCTTCAAATTTTATTTCTTGGAGTTTTAGACTGCATGAATTGTTGAAAGTGTATTCAAATTTCAATGTTAGAGTAGACTACAGGTCCCTTTGCCAAATATGTTGTCAAGGTAAGATTTTAGGTCCCTCTTAAACTCCTTCAATGCCTTCAAAAGATTATACTGATGGATGTAAATTCAAGTCCCTATGTATGATCATTATAGGTCCCTTGGAAAATGAGATTTTATTCAAGATATAGTGCATAACTATAAAAAGACTTCAAGAAGGAAAAACTCAGAAATTTTCACTTTCCCACTCAACTTAAAAATTAACTTTTCCTCAAGTCATGTTTGAAAGTGAAAATGTGCCAACAAACTTGAATTTATTGAGATTACAAGTTGAAAAGTAAATGGTAGATATTTTTATGAATTGTCATTGAATATTTTACTTGGTTTTACAATGATAATTCCAGTTCATATTGTGCCAATTGCCTCGTTTTCACAACTAAACCCTTTTTTATTTTATTTTTATTTTTTATTCTTTTAATTTTTTTATTTTTTTTATTCAAGAGGGAAGTATCTATATTGTGTTTTCCCAGTACCTCCATCTCATTTTGTTGTGAAAAATGTTGAAAAAAGTCTTCTTTGTTTATAGGATTGTTATAGAGCTTTAGCCTATGCCTAGTAACCAAAAATAATATTTATTCTTCGTCAATTCTCTTGATTTTGACTGAGCCATTCTCATAAATTTCTTCAATATGATATGGACCAAGCCAATGAGTTGTAAATTTGGCTTGAAGGTCTTTGAATTTTGAATCAAATAATAAGGCTCATTCATCTGCTTTGAATTGTTTCTTCTTGATGAATTTATCATGCCAGGTTTCTCTTTGTTGTTGTATCAAAAAAGTATGTTGTAGAACTACTTGTCTCATCTCATCTAATTTATTCAATTGCATTACCCTTTCTTTTTGTGCTTCATCTAGATCCATCCCTAAATCAACTGCTAACTTTTAAGTATGAATTTGAAACTCAATACCAGTTGACAAGGAGTGAAACATGTTGTATTTTACTAAGTGATTTTATATGCCCATAACACCTCAAGAAGGTTTTTTGACAAATATTTTCTATGCATTCGAACTGTCTTGGTCATGATTGCTTCCAAAGTTTTGTTAGTATACTCCACTTGGACATTTTCTTTTGGATGATAGGGTGTATATTTATGATGCTTGATTTTGTATTTTTCTGCTATCTTGAACTAGTTTAGAAGTAAACCATGTTCCTTTATTAGTAACAATTTCTATAGGAACTCCAAATATTACAAAAAATTATTCAAAGAGAAATTTGATAACTATTTTTTCTGTAGCTCTTGGAAATTCTTTTGCTTCCACCCACTTTTCCACAAAGTGAGTACATACCAATATATACTTATTTCCATTTGATGGTGGATTGATATGACCAGTGAAATAAAGTGCCCATTTCTGAAATGGTTCTATGAGAACTTGTGGATTTAGTGGAATTTTGTAAGATGGTACTAGAATTTCCATCCTTTGACATTTGTCACAACTTTTGACATATTTCTTGGAGTCTTTAAAAATGGATGGCCAATAATACCCCAAATGAGTATTTTGTATGTTGTTCTCTTATCTGCAAAATGTCCACCACAAGGTTTGTCATGAAAAGCCTTTAAAATTTCTAATATATCATCTTCTATTACACATTGCCTAATAATAAGATCATAACTAGTATAGAAAATATCTGCATTAATCCACGTGTATCTAGAAATTTCTTTAATCACTTTTATTTTCTCTTTTGATGTAAAATGCAGAGGTAATTTTCCTATTGATAAATAGTTCGCTATATCAGCATGCCACAAAGTTATAATTGATATTGAAAATAAATGTTCATCAGGAAAATTATCTGAGGCAGGAACAATACCACCAGGAGTATGTAATCAATATAGAAAATATGCCACTTGATTTTCCCTTCAAGGTTTATGTAGGATAGTAATGTTGAATTCCTGCATCAATAACAACTACCTTGTTATTATGCCATTAGTAATGGGTTTATTCATCAAATACCTGATGGAAAAATGATTTGTATGGATGAAGACTTTATAACCTGTGATTTAATGATGAAATTGATTCACAGAATGAACTACATCCAACATTTCTTTCTCAATAACTATGTAGTTCAAATCTGCAGGGGTTACATTTTTGCTAATAAAATAAATAGCATAAGTCATATGATTCTTTTTTTGACTCAAAGATGCCCCTATTTCAGTATCTGATGCATCAATAGAGATGTGAAATGGTAAAGCCCAATTAAGTCCTCTTAGAATAGCTGCTGTAGACATATTTTCTTTGAGATTTTCAAATGCAACTTGAAAATTTGCATCCCAATGAAATGGTACATCTTTTGCAAGTAATTTTAATAAAGCCAGGGAAAGTTTACTAAAATTGTCAATAAATCTTCAATAAGAAGAGGAAATATGATGACCTAACAAGAAAAACAATAAAAAACATTAAATGATGTTTTTGTAGAATTGATTGTGCAATTTTCCCGAAAATATTGTTCTAGAATCTTATTTGCAACATTGTATTCCTCGTTCTTAATTGTTATGAAATATTTGGTTCTGAAATGAAATAATCTATTAAATCCTCATTATTATCCTCCTTGAAATCAAAATCTTGATTAATACTTAAGATAGGTTGAATTACCTTTTCCTTTTTTTCGTTCCGTTTCATCGGGCCATGATAACAAAGTAGGTGATTGAGCAAGAGGATAAAGTGTTATATGTTTTCTTTCATTTCCATGTGCAATAATCATGCTTCTTGATCTACAACCAATGAACGCATCATCTGTGTCCAACCAAGATCTTCCAATAATTAATAGTTGTCATCCTAGATTTGACTTTAGTTGAAGAACTAGGAAGTCCACTAGATACTCCCAAGAATCCAAGGAAACTATGATATCTTCAAGAACACCTTATGGCACTAATTTAGATCTATTAGATAGCTCCAAAAATGTAGTGGTTGGTTGAATATTTGGCAGAGTCAGATATTTCATTGTTTCTATTGTCATCACATTAATAGTTGCTACCAATTCAATTAAAATTTTAGGAACTGAAAAATTGTTGATAGTAATTGTCTTGTCACCATTGGAAATCCTGGATCAACCTTTTTTTTTTAATTGTATTGTTGGTGGATCTTTCTTTCTTCTCCCAATTTTCTTTATACAGAATTCCTTGATTTCCTCTGTATAGATTGGAATATCCTTAATAGCTTGTAGTAAAGGAATTTTCACATAAGCAATTTCAATTCATCTAAGATATCAAATTCAAGAAGAGAAATTAAATATTTTTGTTTGACTAACCTTTCTGGAAAATAAAGTGTTTGAGTAATTATTGTTTTATTCTTTTGAATTTGGTTATATTTTAATACATGCTATGTGCTAGATTTTTCAGGACTCTTTTCCTCTTTTATTTGTTCTTCTATGATGATAGGAGAGTCTTTTTTGTAAAACTTTTCCAAACTTTGAGTGAATATCTTGAATAGGAAGGAATGAATATGTAGGAAATGAGGTGCCTTCCTCAGCATTATATATTGTTCTTTCCACTTTATTACTTGTATTTTCCACTAGCTGGGTTGGTAATTGAGTTGGTCTTGGTGGTTGGTTAGTTGGCAGTTGAAATGATGAGGTTGGGTTAATGGTGGAAAAGGTAATGATTGTTGAGGAAATGGATTTTGTTGTTGGGTTTGGTGGTTGTTGATATGGAAGAGGTTGTTGAGGATAGAATTGTTGATATTATTGATTATTTTTTTGATATGGTTATCGATATGGTTGTTGATATGGTTGTTGGTAAAATTGTTGAGGAGGTTGGTTTCCATAAGAATATCCTAGACAACATTGAGAACGTTTCTTTTGGGCTTCTTGAGGAGTCCAAGCCTGCTAAGGAATAGGAATATTCCATAAATTTTGAATAGGATATTAATATTTTTGAGTAAATTGTATAGAAAATTGTTGAGTAGGATTTTGAGGCGTACCTGCAAATCATGGCTGCCAAGGTCTTCTTGGTGCTAAGTTTTAAAGAGATTCCATCCCTTGACCTTCTTCCATTTGGGTTTCCTACAATTCCTTGAACTTTCTAAAATCATTAGTTGCATTATTTTCTGTGCAAAGACAACAAACTTGAATATTGTCTAAAATCCATTCTTTCAATGGATGCTTATTTGTACATTTAGGACAAAAAATTGATAATACTTTCTTTTGTTCTTCTTGTTTCTTTCTTATTTTTAGTATATCAAATTATGTTACTAATGTACTCAAGAGATTAGTTTTGAAATATTCAAACATATTTCTAAGTTCATCTCTTGTTATACCTCCTGTTGTTTATTTGATAACTTTAGAATTTTCATCTCCTTTTCCAATTTTAGCTCTCCCTCTTGAGTATTTTTGACATATTTATGGAATTTATTCAAATGGTAAACACGAAATATCTCCTTTTCCCATTACATTAAGAATATCAAGATACTCATCTTGTATGCCTTTTAAAAAGGTTGTTCAAATTATTTCTTGATTCAAATATTGATGTTTAGATTTTTTTAAATTATAGAGAAATATTTCTAAATACTCCTCTCAACTTTCATCCCCTTGTCGAGACATTCTAAAAATATCATCCTTTGAATCTCTAGACCTACAGTATGCTTGATATTTCTTAAGTAATATTTTTCTCATGTCATCCCAACTAGAAATACTATGTTCACCTAATCCCATGAATCATTTTAATGCAGATTCTTTAAGCACGGTAAGGAAAAGACGAAGCTTATGTGTATCATCAATATAATCCTAGGTACAACATAAAATATCAAATTCAAACAAAAATGAGTCAGGATCTTCAAGAGCCATACCATAGAAATTTGGTAAAACAGAGGGTGGGATATTTTTCATTTTTACTTCTTCTCCGAAAATTTCTCTAGTGTCCAAGATTGTAAATCCAAAAGTGGTTTCCTGTTCTCTTTTCTCATCTTCTTCTTTTTCATATTCTCTTCTCTTGTTTTCATTTTCTCATTTTCTGTCCTCTTCTTCTTTCCTTAAACTTTCCCATTCTCGTCATTTTCTTTCACATTCTTGTCATCGCTCTGGAGTTAATCCTCTTAATACTCCTTTTGGTATATTGGATCCTGCCTCTTTTGCAATTTATTTTTAAGTTGTTTCCTAAAGATCCCTTTCTAATGTTTCTTTTAGTGTTTCAGTAAGAATATGAGATTGTGTTTCTTGTCCTATCTATTCAAGGATGGGTTGAACAATGGATTTATTAATTTCTGTTGTGAAGCCAGCTCCAAAAATAGAAGAAAAGAGACATCAACACCTTAGAAATAAGCCACTTCGAGGGGGCAACCTCTAATACATTACATGAATGAACAATTCTTGGATGATACAAATTACAAAGCCTCCTTTCTATATATATGAGTCCATGCGGCCACAATGTAATCCTAGTGGGGCCACAATGTAATCCTAGCCGACCTAAAAATAATAATTTAAGGGCACAATAATAACAATATGTGGGTTACAGGGGTACAATAATAACAATAAGGGGGTTACACTAACAAAAATAAGGGACTATACTAGTAATATAGGGACCTAACATGCCCCTATCCTTCAAAAAAGTGTTGTCCTCAATGTTTGAGTAGCTCTGGGTGCTTCTGCATAAAATTCTCATCCTCCCATGTAGAATCTTCAGTGGGTAAGTTCTTCCACTTGATGAGATGCTCTGAAATTGATCGATTCCGTAGCTGTCGAGTTCTTGTTTCCATGACCGCTTCAGGTTCCAATATGATTTTTCCTTCCTCATCAAGTTCTGGAAATATTGTTTGAACTGGACAATTTTCACCTATAACCTTCTTTAAGCTTGAAACATGGAAAACTGGATGCACTCGTGAAGAAGCAAGAAGCTCCAATTTGTATGCCATAGTACCAATATTTTCCAACGCCTTGTAAGGACCATAGTACTTTGGCGATAACTTATTATCCTTCTTAGCTTGCTTGAGGGACATTTGTTTGTATGGTTGTAGCCGTAAAAATACCCAGTCTCCTACATCAAAACTTCTCTCGCTGCTATTATCACTCAAGTTTTCCTTGAAGTTGTGGAAAAGGAAAGTGTACCCGAGGTAACCACAAACCAACCTTCAGATGCAGAATCTAGCCAATCTGCATCCAGAGAGGGCTCTCTCTTTATGATTTATCTTTGTTCTTAGAAGGTTTTCAGCTAGGTATAGATCCAAGAGTTTGTTTGAAAATGGTGGAATCCGCAAACTAGGGGCAAGGTTGAAGATTTTCAGTCTATTGGGCTATGGAGTCAAAGGATGGCTTTACTAGATTTCTATTCTACACACAAGATGGCTTTGCAGGGCAAGATAGCCAGACAGAGAACAATCCTTAAAATTTAAAGTGGATGGGATGATTTTGAAGGGATGAAAGGCAACTAAGAATCTTTCACCATGTTCAAAAGAAAGAAATGAAATGATTACAAACAAAGAGCAATGAAGAATTCTTTATTATAGTAATCAAGAATGTTTAAATTAGCAAAGCAAGAGCATTTAAGAATTCGTGCTTATAACCAATTTAGAGGAAAACATTAAGAATAATTACATCTGAAATCAGAGTACAATTAAGTAAATTCTGATTCAATCCTTTATGTAAATTATTCAGAAATGGACATAATGATATTATAAACAGATATAAAACTTAAAACATAGGATAGAAAGACTTATTGAACTGCAGTTCGACACATGAATCCTGCAAAAAGTCCTGAGCTTCAAATTGTCATCCAGTAAGCCACAAATAAATTTCTCCAAAACAATTTTTATTCCAAAAACATCAATGTCACAGCAAAGTAGTAGAATCCACCCAAAATACTTCCAAGAGTGAAGTATTTATACAAATTCTAAACTAAAATATCTTGAAAAAATATCAAGATTAGTTCACAAATCTCTCCAACTATTTTACATAAATAGAACTTAAGTAAAAGACACTCAAACTAATGCATCTATTTGGCACTATTTTTTATGGATAGGTGATGAAAAAGAGGAGAATTCTAATTTTATCCAACTCTTAGTTGATGATGAGGCATCCAAGTCACTAACTGCTTCCTTTCTTTGTGCATTCTGCTCCAACAATTCTTCAAACTTGGGGTCCAATTATATCTTTTTATTTCTCAATACATAATATATATGTAAAATTTGAAAGAGGTTATTGTAGATAGATATGTTGGTGAGATAAAACTCTTCCATTTTCCTAAAATTCCTCTCTCCAGTTGTGCACAATAGGCTTTGCAAAAATATGTGTAAAACAAAGTTTTACAGAGTCTGAAAAATAACCTGTAAAGATGTGCATGTATCTCTGATTATGAAATCACTGTTCAAAAAGTGAGATATTTTTTTGTATATGGGTCTCTTAGGAACAAAAACCTCCTTCAGTTTTGTATGATGTATTACAGATTGGACATAATCTTCTCTGCGAAATGATGACTTAACTAGAATTTTCTGCAAAAAGTGCTTTCCAACATTGTTTAATATTTCAAAAACTATAAATAGCTGTTAGAAACATGAGAGAGGTTTTTGTAGATGGTCCTCTTAAGAACATAAACCTCCTTCAGTTTTGCAAAATTCATCTTATATTGATCACAATATTTTCTGCAAAATAATGACTAAAGCATGAAATTTCTGCAAAAAATGTTCCTTCTTGTTGTGTTTTTCAACTTTTCACTTTTTTGTTCTTTTGACTGTTTCACTTTCACTTTAGACAAAATTCAATGTTGGTGAAAGTATTTTCATCTCTTTTTACCATTTTACTGCCTCTGTAATTACTTTTACTGTTTACCTTTGACCGCTCTGTAACTTCATTTTAACTTTCACTCTGACTTTTACCTGATACACTTTAACCACTGATACTCTTTGACTGTTCTTTACTGTGTCCTTTTACTGTGTTAGACTAAGCAGTAATTGGGAAAAGGACATTCTGGTTTGGGGATAAGACTTCTCTTTGAGTTGGATCATAGTTAGAATGGCAGTAGTGGATAATTTCTGGGAAAATAAGGACTGATGGGATGAGATATCTCGGGAAATTGGATTCCCACAACCCAATGACATCCAATCCCCTCGAATAATCGTCTCTGCAGCGACAATAACTTCGAAGGGGGATTTCATCAAACACTAAGTCTTTAATTTGGAAGTCTTTATCCACTAAAGGCAAATATTCTAATTCTCTGTGGGGGGCATTCAATGGAGTTACATTCAGAGCTGCAGGAGCTTCCATTTTGGTTCTTGTGTATTCAAAAAAGAAGTTTCTTGTGTTTTCTTCGTTGTGACTGCCATTTCGCTTTTTAATGAGTAAATTGTACAGTTAAAGCTGAAGAAACAATTCAAGCATTAAAATTAGGTATGATTTAAGAGATATCTTGCCACCGATCAATGAAAACAAGGAACATGGAAAGCTTCTTTTAAAGTGCGATGACAGACAAACACACTGCTGGGAGGCAACCGGGTTTTAACAGTATCAAATAAAAGAAGATGTCAATACCGGGTTCACGCACTCGGGAGCGAAATCGACAGAATGACTTCGCCACAGCACTTGAACTTTTACATAATACAGTAATGTCAAGAATGAAATAGGGGACGGAAAAAACACGAAATTTGTTTTATTTACAAAGTCAAAAAGGGATTTTTTATTTTATCGAGGAATGACGTCATTTGAAGTACGGGATGACACGTGGCAGGGGTCGAGCGGTAAGCGGTAATTCCCGCACCGCTCTTTGGGAGATGGTGGTATTCAGCGCGAGGGAAGCGATTCCACTCGGAGATCAACACGTGGCTGGTGCACTGTTTCGAAACCACCGTGATCCCACAAGTTAATCATTGGACGGGAGACAGTCAGCGGAATGAACGATCACCGTTGATTTATGATGGAATGATCCAACGGATGATGGTACGGGAAGATGGCAGAGCGTTATCGTGCGGGCCCGGCGGGGTTTTAAACGCGATTAACTTTATTAAATATCCCGGGGGGCGTCTAATAGGCGGAAAAGTTTGGTTATTAATTAATTCTGATAATTAATTAATCCCAATGGTTATAAAGGTGGTTGCGACGGGGTTCAGTTTCTAACTCGAGTTAAGGTTGGAGAATGGGATATATAACGGGATTTCTAACTCGAGTTAGGGCATCGGGTATGGGATTATTTCCAAAGTTTTGGTTTAAAATAAAACTTCGGGTTTATTATTATTTTTTTGTGTTAAACATATATATCATATGTTTAAAGCTTTTCTCATATATGTTTTTTTATTATATGATAAATTAACCAATGTAATTAACTTATCATAAGGGCGGGAATATTACATAATGATATATTTTAACCAAGGGGCGCATAATGCGGGTTTTTAATGAATAATTGGAAAATAAATACTTTGGTTAAACTTTATAATAAGATGGGTTTTTTTGGATATTTATATAAAAGGAGTTATATACTTAGGATAAGGCATTTTCACTAGGGATTTAGTAAATAGAGTTAAATGTAAATATGACAAAGGGACAAGGACAACTCAAAATACTTTACACATCTAAGAAAGTGAAGATTTCTGAAGTAAACCACATCATCTTAATTTCAACACTTTAATATAGAATAGTAAGTAATTTTGAGGGATTTATTGTGGAAATTTACATGATTTTCCTAAGTAAAATAGGATTTTACTTAGAAAAAGGTAAAAGTGAATGATTATAATGACAAATGATCTCAAGTACTTAGGTCTTTTTGATCATTAGGCCGAGGGTCCGGTCCCTCCAAAAGTCAAAGAAATGCCTTGAGCCCCTTTGATCTCCAAATACCTTAACACTTTGGGGAAATTAGTAAAGATCTTAGGGAGAAAGTGATGTGGGAAGTTAATGATTTTGACTTTGCTTTCTGTGATTTTTCCAGTGCATTTCTTGCTTTCAGTACTTGTGATGAAGATAAAAGATTAAACATATTTAGCACCATAATTCATCATATAAAACTTTGCAACACCATCTACCTACCCTATCTACTTGACACTACCATTTTCTCTTCTTTATTAGGGTGCATTTGGACTTGCAAACCCTTATCAATCTTCCTTTCTTTTACAAGGCAAATCTATCTAATTCTACCCTTATTACATCTAAGGGCTCAGATTAAACTATTGAGCACCTTTTATTAACTCTACCTATCTACTTATCTGCCAAGATTAAACTGTTTGGTCAGATATTTATTCTCTATTCTACAACATGAAATTGAAATATGAATAAGTCAAGTTTAAACATTTTGACTCTTCATAAGTTGTGGCAAAAGTTTGACAAGCTGCACACAATTACTTATTTACAAAAAATGAAATAGTAGTGTCATTTGGATTTGCACACTTTCCTTGGTCTATTTTTTGCTTGGGGTTCATTTCTTTCACTTTTTTGACCACTTTATTTTTCTTACCCTTTGATTTTTCTTTTAGGGTATACCCTCTTTACATTTTTTAAATTTTTTGATTTTTTGATTTTTCAAGAATATGGAACACCTTTGCACAAGAAAAAGGTTTGAACATATTGCATAGTTCAATCAAGACAATAATGAAAAATATTCGACAGTATAGGAGTTCTGAATGTTCGCGATGTTGATCTGCCTGTTGTTTCATTCGATTTTGTGCCAAATTTAGGTTATCCTTTAAGAGTTTGAGAACTTCTTGTTGATGCTCAATGTGATCCTCCGTTGCTTGAACCCTAGCATTTTACCTTAAAGAATATGTGATGGATGGTGGATGATATCCATAAAGTGCCATAACAGAATATTTTTTTGGTTAAAAAGATAATAAAAAGAGAACACCATTCAAAGACATAACCACTTGACCCATTGTGTTTGTTTATCAGATACAAAACAACGAAGATATCCTTCCAAACATTTATTTACTATCTAAGTTTGACCATCAGATTGAGGATGATAAGATGAGCTATGAGCTAATTGAGTACCCAAACAAGAAAATAACTCCGTCCAAAAATTTCTAGTAAAAATGGGATCTATGTCGCTCATAATAACCCTTGGGTTTCCATGTAGCTTTTTAATTGTGTTCATAAATGTAGTAGCAACTGTACTTGCTTTAAATGGATGAGATAATGCACAAAAGTGTGCATACTTGGTAAGTCTATCAACTACCACCATGATGACACTCTTTCCTTCGGACTTAGGTAAACCTGTGATAAAATCCATTGAAATCTCCTCCCAACGTTGACTTGGAATGGATAAAGGTTGTAGAAGTCCCGGGGTCTTAATTGTTTCCACTTTATTCTGCTGGAAAACCAAACATTCCGCCACAAACTTTTGAATATCAGATTTAAGGCCATCCTAAAAAAATTCTTTCTTCACCCTGTGGTAAGTTTTTAAAATCCTGAGTGTCCTCCTAAAGGAGAAGTGTGCAATTCCATAAGAATCTTTTGTTTTAGTTGGGAATTCTTACAAAGATATAAGCGATCTTTGTACCATAAGGAATCATTTTTCCAACTAAATGTATCAGATGTACTAGGATCTTGCTGGAACTTTTGAATGAGTATCCATACATCTTTGTCCTTCTTCCATTCATCTCTTGCTTCAGTTATCCAATCTGGTTGGATAATAGAAATGGCACAAAGCAATGCTTCCACCTCTTCATTCTTTCTTTAGAGTGCATCTGCAACAACATTAAGCTTTCCTTTTTTGTAGATTATTTCAAAGTCATATCCCAACATCTTTGTGACCCATTTTTGCTGCTCTTCTGAAGATAGTCTTTGTTCCAAAAAGTGTTTAAGACTATCATGATCAGTTTTTACCTTGAAGTGTCTTCCCATTAGGTAAGTTCTTCATTTCTTTAGTGCATGCAGTATTGCTAACATTTCCTTCTCATAAATAGGTTTCTGTAAATACTTTCCTTTGATTGGATGACTTTCAAAAGCAATGAGTCTTCCTTCTAGCATTGAAACAACACCAATTCCATTTCTTGAGGCATCACATTCCACAATAAAAATGTTTTCTTGAAGTATGGTGTAGCTAAGACTGGTGTTAGGCACATTTCCTCTTTCAGATGTTCAAATGCCTTAGTGGCTTTAGGAGTCCATGAAAATGCATCTTTCTTCAATAATGTTGTTAGAGGTGTTGCTATTCTCCCATAATTCTTAACAAACTTATGATAATACCCTTTTAACCCAAGAAATTCGCGCAACTTCTTTATGGTTGTGGGGACTTTCCATTCCTTAATGGCTTTAATTTTGTTAAGGTCTACATTAACACCCTCATGAGATAAAATATGACCCAGATATTCCACTTCATGTACTCCAAAGAAACATTTGGATGTATTTGCATATAATTATTTCTCCTCCAATAGTTTGAACACCCTATCAAAATGTTGAACATGATCCTTCCAAGGCCTACTATAGATTAGCATATCATCAAAAAATACTAGCACAAATTTTCTAAGGAAGGGTTTGAAAATGGAATTCATCAACCCTTGAAATGTAGAAGGTGCATTGGTAAGGCCAAAAGGCATGACCAAAAATTCATAATGACCCTCATGAGTTCAAAAATGTTGTTTTCAGAATATCTTCATTATTCATTCTAATTTTATGATATCGTGAACGAAGATCCAACTTGGTAAAATAAATTTCTCCATGTAATTCATCAAATAATTCATCGATCATAGGAATGGAAAATTTATATTTAATAGTGAGCTTATTGAGCTCCCTATAATCTAGACACATGTGCCATGATCCATCCTTCTTGTGCACCAATACTACTGGAGCAGAGAAAGAAATTTGACTAGGTTGAATTAGACCAACCTCTAACATTTCTGCAATCATACGTTCAATTTCGCTCTTTTGGACATAAGGATATCTGTAAGGCATAATTTTTGGAGGAACACTTCCTGGAATCAAATGAATATCATGATCATGATCAGGAATAGGCCGGAGTCCTTTGGGAGTTTCAAGCACCTTGGAATGATTGTCTAAGACTTTTTGGGGATCTGGAGAAATAGATGATTTTGATGTTGGAACTTCTAGTGAGCATAATTGTGCAATTACGCCTTGTTGTTCTTTCTTCAGAAACTTTGTCATGATATTAGAGCTTATTGTCTTTCTTGGCTTCCCTGCGATACCTCGTAATTCGATTTCCTTTCCTTCTACAAAAAATTTCAAGAAAAGTTCTTGAAAATTAAAAGCTACCGTCCCCAAAGATTGTAACCATTATACTCCTAGTATAAAATCAGCACCTTCGACTAGGATGGAAAGAATTGGACTATTCAATACATATTCCCCCATGACTAGCATGATATTATGGCATTCTCGAGAGCAATTTATAGTTCCTCCATTTGCAACCATCACTTGACATTCTGGTACTGGGTATAGGAAACAATTCAATTCCTTGGCTACCTTACAATGAATAAAATTATGGGTACTACTCAAATAAATCAACACTATTACCTTTTTCTTCTTGATATGTCCTTCTAACTTGAGTGTTTGAGGAGTGGTAATTCTTGCCAATGCATTACACGATATAGTCAGAATCATTTCTTCTTCTTCTAGGGTTGGTTCCTGGTGTATATCTTCTTCTTTTGAAGTTTCTTGTTCATTTTCTTCCTCCTCTTCACAATCTATGTAAAATAATTTCTTCTCAGCATACTTATGACCTTTAGTGTATTTTATATCACAACTATAACAAATCCCTTTTTCTATTTTTTCTTCCAATTGTTGTGGTGTCAACCTTGTAGGTTGTGGAAATTTAGGAGTAGCAACAGTTCTATCTTTATAGATGTGAGTGGCAGGCTTCCTTGTCGCCATAATTTTACATTCAATTTTTCTTGCCAACCTGAATGCCTTCTCCAATGAATCAGGTTCCCAAACGCGAACTTAATATTGGATGTTATCCTTTAAAGTTCCTATGAAGACATCAATCCTGTTTTCCTCTAGAATATTAGTTACCCTTATATTCAAATTTTGGAAGTCCTCAATGTGCTCCACCACTAAAACCTTTTTTTTGAGATTTATCAATTTGCTAAAGAAGGTGTTGCTCTTTGTATCCTCATAATGTGCTATCATTTCCTTCGTAACAATTGACCAAGTGAAATTTTTTTTAGAGGAGCAAAGCCATCGATACAATACAAATGTATTTTGTTCTAAATGTAAAGTTGCAATGCGTACCTTTTTTGTGTTTTGTACATTATTGAGATCAAAATATTTTTCCATTTGTAGTATCCATGTTATGAGATCCTTGCCATCAAACTTCCTCATATCCATCTTTGGAATATGGGAGTTCTTCAATCCAACATTATAGTTTATGAAATCACGATTAACATTTATTTTGTACTCATCATGATTTGCCTCTACTATCTTTTCGCCATTAGGAATCATTTCTTGTATCAACTTTGACAAACCTTCCTTAAAACCTTCCTTGTCTTCCTTCATACCTTCCATGTTTTCTTCCATACCATTCTTCAAAACATCCATCGTAGCTTCCACTCCTTTCTTCAAAACATCCATCTTAGCTTCCACATTTTTCTTCAAAACATCCATTTCATTTTTTGTTGCTCTTTGCAATAGCAAAATTTGGAGCACTTGCTCTTGTAATTTTGATATGTCATGTTGTATTTCTTCATCTTCATGAGCCATAGTAGAGCCTTCTAAAGGCTCAATGGGTGTTGAATTCTTTTTAGGGGGAATTTTAGAACCCAATACTGATATCTATTTTACAATATTCCCTTGGAATTAATTCAAATTGATTCTTTAAACAAGACTTGTGCAATTCGGTAAAAAAATACACACATTTTTCTTGCTTTTGAAGAGCTCGATATTGAAATCGAATTATCTCTGTGATTTTGAATCTTTAATACCTGAAATTCCTCCTTGTAGTAGCACTCTGAATCTTCTTTCGAATTCCATGGGTCTAACCTGATTTGGATTCTTCAAGGCAAATTTATGCCCAATATCCCACAATGACCTAATTAGCGAACTTATACGACGTGCCACATGTCACTACTACCTCCTTTGGCTCTGAAATTGATACAAATGAAACTAAATTCCATTTACTTGTGGCCACTTTTTACAAAATTCCAATCTAATGCTCAGAGAGAGAGAGAGTTATGACAATTTTCCCACGGTCACCTCTTTGATATGAAATTCGGGAGCGTGACAAAACCCTAATTTCCACAGATCATATCTCCGAAAATGTTGCAAACCAAGATCTGAAATTTGTACAGGAAATTCCACATGATTTCGTCTTTGCTCTGTAAAAATTTCAGTTTCTGAACCTTCGTAGAAAAAAGGTTATAGAGAAAATTCCACGATGACATGTTTTTGGTGAAATTCAGGAGCCTAATAAAACCATAACTTCCACAGATCATATCTCCAAAAATATTGCAAACTAGGATCTAAAATTGTTACACGACATTCCTTAGGATTTCAACTTCGCTCTATAAAAATTTCATCTTCAGAACCGTCGTAGAAAAAACGTTATAGTGAAAATTCCACGATGACTTGTTTGGAGCAGTGAAACCTTAGAATCCAAAGCTCTGATACCAAATATTATGAAACTAGCTCAAAAAATAGAAGAAAAGAGAGATCAATGCGATAAAAATAAGCCACTTCGAGAGGGAAACCTCCAATACATTACATAAATGAACGATTCTTGGATGATACAAATAACAAAACCTCATTTCTATATATAGGAGTCCATGAGGCCACAATGTAATCCTAGTTGACCTAACAATAATAATGTAAGAGCACAATAATAACAATATGGTGGTTACAGGGGTACAACCATAACAATAAGGGGGTTAAACTAACAACAATAAGAGACTATACTAGTAATATAGGGACCTAACATAGTTGTCCTGCACACGTGCAAATCTTGTAGGGAATACAGGAAGTTGCAAGATCTTGTAATTTTTGCTAAAATTTTAATTTGAATGTCAAAATTTTCCAAAATTAAATTAACGAAAAGTGAATGATAAATGTAACTGAAATGGTCAATTTCAAATAAATATGGATGATGTATGACAGACATGGAAGGAAAATAGAGTCAAAATATAGGTTATGTGACTAAAATAAACATAAAAAAATGCCACCCAACAGCCCCGGGGCCCAAACATTCTACATTCAGATTGGGCTTCACTAAATAGGGTTATCTTGGAATATTTTTGGATAACATATATTAGTTTTGGATCTATGGAAGATCTTGAAAATTTTCAATTTTAATTATTTTTTTCTCCTTAATGTGAACCTGACTAGAACTTATAAATCTTCACATATATAATACTTGTTTTGCTAATAGAAACTAATTTCAAGGTTTTAGTTACAGTCAATATTAATTTTGATGAGACTTTGCAATATAGTTTTCAATTTTATTTTAATTTTTTTCATGACATGAGACGAAACATATATATGATTGTAAATCAATTCAAATAAAAATTTTGAACCTTGATCTTCATGTGAGTTTGAAACAAATTTATTTGTTGTGAAATTTTGAACAATTGATTTATCACATGAGTTTGAGAATAATTAATTTTTTGTAAATAAATATAGGTGTAATTAGTGATCTGTTTTGAAATATTGTGTTTTTAGTTAATGCACAGGGATGAATATGGACAAAAGTTTGAACCACGGATCTCTTAAATTCATTAATAATTCAAGCTAAGTTTAAAAAAAGTGTAATTATCTATTGAAATTATATCTTTTAATTTCATTGTCAGCGTCCAATAAGGATGGACACCGACCAGAAATTTAAAAAGGTGTTTTCGTAGTTTAGGAATTGATAGATGCAGGGTTAAAAAACTTTAAATAGATTTTAAAGTGGTGGTATGTACAAAATTTAATTGATCTCAGACCTTAAAAAATATGTAGAACAAACAAAATTCCACTCCAAGGATTTATTTTTTGTTCCTCGAATACTCAATATGATCGTCTGTCAGGCCACAATGAAAAATGTTCTCTAAGAATGGACTATCATTACAATGAAATTCGATTGAATAAATTGATTCCATTCGAATGATTTCTTTATTGTTCCTCGAATCCTAGATATGATTGTCGTTCGGGAATGTATCAAAATAATGGTTGAATAAATATTTTTGTCTTTTGAATTTAAAATATTTTTGAAATTTAGAATTGAATTAAATTCAAAATCATTAATGGAGTAAATTCTTAGCATGTATTGCAAGAAGAAACTCGAAAGTTTCCTTATCCAAGCTCTTGGCAGTTTAAGATTTCAAACATTCCGAGAACCATTCGTTTCAGTGGGTTCATTTGTAAGTCGGCTATATTCTTCTGAGTTCTGTGCAGATGGCATCGCTCAAGTCGTCACAATTTCACTTTTTTCTTACTATATGTTAGCTGCCACGGAGGCTTGTTCAGGAAGACAGAATATGAAGAATATGGTGGTTTCAATGGTAGTAAACATGATGTTTATTGAAATGAAAAACTTATTTTTAAATAAATTTGTTGATGTTAATTCACGCATATATTTTTTGTTGAGGTTTTTTGTTACACCAAAACCCATAAGCATTAGTAAGTTTTCAAAGCATTATCATTATCTTTATGAGTGGTTCCAGGGTGGATCTAGAGTGGTTGTTAGTCCAGGTGATCCATTCTAAATGAGGTGAATGTGAAAATCTAACACCCCCCTCAAAAGCAAATTGAGGAATTAAACCTAGGTCAAGACTTTAATACCATGTTTATTTTTTCAGTTACACTGCAGGAATTAGTAAAATTACAAACCATTATCATAACTAGGGTGAATCATAGAGTGACAGGATCATAGAGTAGCTGTTAGTCCACTTGATCTATTCTCAATGAGGTGAATATGAAAATCAAACATTATTTTGGGAAAGTGTAGTTGTAGACTATTGTAAGATTAAAATAAATGTTCTAATTTTTTTAGAGGATTGTTCCACATTATTTTAAGATTTATACATTGTGGATTCTTTTTAATATTTTTCAAAATTATTAAAACACTAAATTCTATCCCTCAAACTTTTGACATTTAAAGTATATTTTAAAATTTTATAAAATTTTATATCTACCACCATGGAAAAATTAATTAATTGTAAAAGTCAATATCAATTAATGTCATGGGTACATCTTTAGGACAACATGACTTGTTCTTCATTTTTTTGTTACGCATTAATAATTGCAATGACAAGATGAATTTTTTTATTCATATAGTATCGTCTTTGTCTTTGTCTTAGAGATATTGTGTTCGAGGTGTATGTGTTAGAAATAATCACAAAAATGCAGGTATATTCTATATTGTTGGTGACAGTCAAAAGAAATTCAGTAGGAGTCTCTGAACATAGGTACAAAATTAATGATAGTTGGAAGACTCACTATTGAATCTCTGGCTCATTCACTGTGTTGAGTTGAGTTCTCACCTCTTATATGGCCTTATAGCCAGTTGAGTGAATTGGTATAAAGCTGGTTTGTTGCTTCAGTTTCGAGCCTGGCATGAGAAATAGTTGTCCAAAATCTTGTGAGGAGAATTATGAAATGAATACTGTTAGAGATTCGTAATTGAAGCCTCCAACTTATGAATTCAAAGATGAATCTAAGATTTTGGCCAATCTGTGGGAGTTGAGTTTAAGGTGCAATGTACTTTAATCTTGGAACTGTGTGAGAAGTTGATTGACATGTTCCTCGTAGGCTGTGTAAATGGTGAAGCAAAAACTACAACCATCACCATTCAGAATCTCGTGTCTTGTCATATTCATCTACAGGTAAATTACTTTGAGTCAAAACTTGTTGCTACCACTGTGAATTTTTTTTTTCAAGTGAAATCACAAGGGAATTAAGAAGAAGCGATGTTGTAATTTACTATCGCTTAATTATTTGTGAGTGTTTGTTTTCCTTTTAGAATAATCCACTCTTCATTTCTTTTAAACTGAATGTAACTTGTGGTATAAATTTTTTTGTGGCAAGAATTTTATTATAATGAGATTTTATTTACGATCATCGGTGATTATGGTATAAAGTTCGAGTTTGTAGAAAATAAATTGTGTGGGGTGCAAAGTTGAGATCAAAGGTGAGATAAAGATTTAAGATATTTTTTTGTTTAACGATGAAAATGAGTTTGTGTGAGTGGTGAATTTTTTTTTTTTTTTACTAAGGTTTTCGCTGTCAATAGTTTTTGAAGATTTTGAAGATTGAATATATTTTTTTGGAAAAATGTCAAATATTGTGGCTTAAACTTATTTCAATGAGTATGTAAAACTTAAAGGAGGAAATTATGCAAATTGTTAATTCAAGGTATTGAAAGTTTTAGTAGGAAATAACTTATGGCCCATAGTGAGTGGGGCTGAGACAAAACCCACAGTTGTTACAACCATTCTAGATTGGGAAAAATGGGAAACAAAAGCAAATGTGTTGCTATGAATGTCTATTAAGGAAAGCTTCATTCCTCATATTAGGGAATATAAAATGCCCAAAGAAACTTGGGAGGTTCTTAAAATATTATATGAAACATCTAATACCAACCAAATTTTGTTCTAAAGACAATATTTTGTCAATTAAAATGGAGGCCAATGAAAGTGATAAGTTAGGAGACATTGATGGAAAGGTGTCTACTACTCACTTGGACACCATCACATTAAATGGATTAGTGAAATATTATCAAAATTTTGGTTCAAGTCTTCCATCTAGAGAGAAGCACCCTACATTTGATGAATTAACAAGAATTATTCTACAATAGGAGGAGATGATGAAGATATTTAATTTGGGCTCGAGTAGTTCAGATTTGATGTTGATATCCAATGGTCAACAACCATACAGTGGCAATCCATGGGATAAGAAGAATGGAGTAAAGTTTCAAGAAAAATAGAGAGGTATGGCACAATCTAAATTTCCAACTCATGGTAAGAGAAATGTTGATTATTATTATTGTGGCAAACTCGAGCATCACTCTAAATATTTCTATAAAATAAAATATAATGAGTCTAGACAAAAAAACAAAAGGCATAATGGAAAATTTGTGGAAAAAGATACCTCAATCAATGATGGATTTAAAAATCTTAGATTGTTTGTTTCTAATGTTGCATTGTCTTTGGAAACTAATGATGTGAATGCTTGGTTCAGTGATTCTGGTGCATCACTTGATATGGCTTGTAATAGGGATTGGTTTGACGAATATTATGAGAACATTAATGGCACATATGTTTATCTAGGATATAAAGTATCACTTAAAGTTCAAGGTTATGGAGTAATAGGTGTGAATTTTCCTAATGAACAAGAGAAACAGATACATAACGTGTTGTATGTTCTTGGTATGAAAAATAAATTAAATTTTGGTTCTACTATTTCTAACCAATATTTGAAGGTGGAATTTATTAAATTACAATATGTTGTGAAAGCTATGCATTATAACTACATGGTTATTTCCACACAATAGTACAAAATGGATAGTTAGTTACTAAAAAAATGACAAAAATTTGCATATAAACAACTATTTTTCAGTCAATGACCAGTAGTATCTAATTTACAGTATCTTATAATGTGACCAATTTTTAGTCGTTTTTAGCTTAGTCATTAATTGGTTGTCTCAATTTTGTCATCTAATAGTATATTTAGAAGGTCATTAATTTAGTCACACACAGGGGCTTCACTTGGGGAGCGATACCATACCATGTGGGTTCATATTGGGGGATATATATTGATGAAAAAATGACATAATATATTGGAGGATATATAGGGTGTAAAGGGTTTTTATATTGGAAGGTATAAAAAATTAAGCTCAAAGTTAATGAAAATATATAAAGGGGTATAAAAAATGTTAATGAAAAATTGGATACCTATAATATCTAGTGAAAGTAGGAGTTTTTTAAATTGGGAAGGTGTATTTGGTTTTTATTGGTAGGGGGTTAAATAATTTGATTTTTATGGGTATTTTCCAATATGTATTCAAATTAAGGATATTGTTTAATATGCCACGAATGCACGTGATAGATCAAAGGTTCATTGAGTGAAGCCCCTATGTTTAGTCACTGCTTCAGTCATAAACTGCCACAATTAATGACTAAATATACAACAAAATATATTTCTGTATGATCACTTGAGAAAACTAATTAATGACAAAACAAATATGACCAAAATGTTGGTCTTGTTATAAGATACTATAAATTAGCTACTAATAGTCATATATATGCATTTTAGTCATCGTTTGAAACCAATTAATAACCAAAGAAATATGACTAAATTTTAGTCGTGTTATAAGATACTCTCAATTAACTGCTAGTAGTCATATATATGAAAAATTTAGTTATCATTTGTAATCACAAATTCATCATTTGCAGTAGTCATTTGTCTTTTTTTGGTAGTTTCATATTCATTACATAAATGAATAATTTAGTAGTTTATATTCATTTAATTTAATTTCATTAATAATCATTATAAACAATTAATTTAGTCATATATTCATTTTATTTATGTTCATCATTAATCAATATAAATTACTAATTTAGTAGTTTTAGATTGATTTTTTGTGTTCATTATTAATGAACATAAATTAATTAGTATGATTTTGTGACTAACCTTTAAAAATGTCATACAATGTGCATGTTCAACTAATATGAAAACACAAAGTTACATATGTTAATTACAATACTAACACTAGTAAAAATATCTAATTAGTTACTAAAAAATGACTAAAATTTGCATATAAACGACCATTTTTCAGTCAGTGACCAATAGTAGATAATTTACAGTATCTTATAATGCGACCAAATTTTAGTCATTTTTAGTTTAGTCTTTAATTAGTTATCTCAGTTTTGTTGTTTAGTAGTATATTTGGTCATTAATTTAGTCACTGATTTGATTTGGTCATTAATTGTGACAATTAATGACCAAATATAAAACAAAATATATTACTATATAATCACCCGAGAAAACTAATTAATGACCAAAGAAATATGACCAAAATGTTGGTTGTGTTATAAGATACTGTAAATTAGCTACTAAGTCATATATATGCAAATTTTAGTCATCGTTTGAAAGTAATTAATGACCAAAGAAATATGACCATTTTTTTATCGTGTTATAAGATACTGTAAATTAGCTACTAATAGTCGTATATATGCAAAATTTAGTCATTATTTGTAATCACAAATTTATCATTCGCAGTGGTCATTTATCTTTTTTTGGTAGTTTCATATTCATTATATAAATGACTAATTTAGTAGTTTATATTCATTTCATTTATTTTCATTAATAATCATTATAAATGACTAATTTAGTCGTATATTTATTTTATTTGTGTTCATCATTAATCAATATAAACTACTAATTTAGTAGTTTTAAATTTATTTTATGTGTTCATAATTAATCAACATAAATTAATTTGTATGGTTTAAAAAATATCATACAATGTGCATGTTCATCTAATATGAAAACATAAAGTTGCATATGTTAATTACAATACTAAACAATATCAAGTGCAATTATAAATAATTTCAACCACATAAATTATATTATATGAAATTTTTAAGTCTTAGAATGAGTTTCCAACTTAATATTGGTTGGACTACAATTTACACATGAAATGATGTTTCATCCCTTCAAAACATTATCATTGTGTTGCTAAGGCATTTCACTTGAATTCACCAACTCTGAAGACCTCACCATGAGTATCTATATGTGTGTCTTATGTGGGATATTGGCTCTAAGGGTATCACTAGATCAGTTCTCTTCTCTCTCTTTTTTTGCATTTGTCACTCCAATGTTATTGCTTTCCTCCTTCTTCAATTTTTTCTTCTTACCATTAATACTAAGTTCATTTTCTGAAAAGAAAATAAGATACAAGGCAGAGTGTAAGACATGAACGACAATGAACACCAGAATATAAAGTAAATTCGTCTATAAATAGTTTATATGACATATACCTCAGCATCAGCAATGTCAAAGCCATTTTTCCCCATAAAAATAAGAAACTCGAACAAATTTTCTTTAGTTGGGTGATAGTGGCCACTATAATGTGGCTAGATGACCTGTATAAACAAAGCAAATAAGATGTCACCATATATAGAAAATAACACCTTAGTAACTTAGTATTCAACCTTCAGGGAAAGCTTATGAACAATCATGTCAACTAAGCTATATGCTAAAAATCTCAAGTTGTAGATAACTTGTGAAAACAAAAAATATGAGGTGTGATGTTTAATCCTTGTTGTTTTATTCACAAAACATTTCATTTTATAACGCATGAACTCGGTCAAGTATATAAACAACATGTGTTCAAATAACAACATGAAAGTAAACTTTTCCGATATTCATGAAAATATTTTAACACAAAATAGCTATAAGGATTCCAATAAATATCGTGTAATACTAATTTCATCTTCAAGCTTTGGTTGTTGTTTAAATGGACATGATACCAAGTATTTTCAATTTCACAGTTAAACGACAAAACAAAATCAAAATAAACGCCCAAAATACAATCAAATAATAAAGAGAGGATATCATGGAATGGAAATTGCAATTATAATTTTTTTTTACCTATCCAACAATGTTGTGTCTAGCATTCCTAAAACATTTTCTTGCCCAAAATAACCCTGAGGTGAAATAATTAGAACATTAAAATCCATATCAATTCCTACTAGAAACATTTCCAAAGTTGATGGTGCATGTGCCTAAAGGATCTCTAACAACAAGAATCATATCCAAGACGAGTTATGCATTGTCTCCCCATATTGCAGGTGAATTCACCAACTTTGAAGACTTGACCATTAGTATTTATGTGTGTGTCTTATGCAGGATATTGGCTCGAAGGGTATCACTAGAACAGTCTCTTCTCTCACTCTTTTTTCACTTGTCACTCCAGTGTTGTCGTTCTCCTCTTTCTTCAATTCGTATTTCTTACCATCGATAATGAGCTCCTTTTCTGAAAACAAAAGAAGATACAATGCATAGTGTAAGAAATGAAAGATGATGAACAATAGAATATAAACTGAAGTAGACTATAAATGATTTATACAACATACACCTCAACATCAGCAATGTCAAGGTAAATTTTCCCCATAAAAGCAAGAAACTCAAACAATTTTTCTTCAGTTGGGCAATAGTGGCCACTATGTAGCTAGATGACCTGTATAGACAAAGAAAATAAAACTTCACCATAAACAAAAACTCCTTACTAACTTAGTATTCAACATTCAGGGAAAGCTTAGGAACAATCATGTGAACTAAGTTACATGCTAAAAAAATCAAGTTGTACATAACTTGTGGAAACAAATAATATGAGACGGGATGTCTAATCATTGTATTTTTATTCACAAAAAAATTTCATTCTCTAACGCATATACTTCGTCAAGTATATAAACAACATGTGTTGAAATAAGAACATGAAAGTAAATTTTTCTAATAATCATGAAAATATTTTAACACAAAACAACTATAAATATTTCAATCAATATCGTGTAATAGTAATTTCGTCTTCAAGATTTGGTTGTTTAAATGGAAATGATACCAAGTATTTTCAAATTCATAGTTAAAAGAAAAAACAAAATCAAAATAAATGTTAAAAATATAATCAAACAAAAAAGAGGGAATATCATAGAATGAACATTGCAATTATATAAAAAAAATACCTTTCCACCGATGTCTTTTCTGGCATTCATAAAAACATTTTCTTGCCCAAAATAACCATGAGGTGAAAGAATCACAACATAAAAAAGCATGGAAACCCCTCCTAGAAATATTTCCAAAGTCGATGGCTTAGGTTCCTGAAGGATCTCCAACAACATAAGAATCATATCCGAGACATGATTTGCATTGTCTCCCCATCTTTTTTCCAATCACATTTCTTATAACCTGCCCACACCAGAGTCAAGTAACAAATAGAGTTTCTAAAATATTTACAAAAGGAGAAATATGTGCAAATAGAGTTTCTGAAACATGAAGAAAGGTGTAAGTCTTCAGTAAATTTGACAAATAATTATAAGATTAAAACATTTATATGGTGGATGAAAAGCAACCGAAGGTAAAGAACATGTTGATGAAAAGTAGTTGGAGGTAAATAACACATCAAGACAAAGGGCCATTGTTCCACTATGAAAATATGATAGAATAAGACTATGTCATGTTGATCTTATTGTTGATTTATTTAAAAAGGTGATAAACATATTCTAATGTCTAAGTTTGAGATTTGCAAATATTTCCTTTCTAGATTGAATTACTATGACTTTCAACGATATAAATTCAAGTATAACACCTTCACTGTTTCTCAAAGCCATGAAAGATAAAATGACAATAAGTACAAAAGCAGCAAACATACACCAAATAAGCAGTGCCCAGTTATAAATTGAAAGAAATAAATTGACTCATAACTTGAAATTTATGCTGACAATTTCAACCATGCAGTTTACTTTTTCAATAATATGTGGCTTATGTAGAATATAAGTAATAAATATAGGTTGAGATATATTCTACATAAATATTGTTAGACCATTAAAAGAAATCTTGTGTCCAAAACAAAGTACTGAGAATCTTGTAAGCATTTTCCAATTTGTTTAGAGCAGCCTTTCTTATTTAACCATCACGTTCTGTTGTGAGAGTAGCAACACTGTTATTTTTGGGAAACTAGGTCCAAACTCTAGGTTACACTGCTCATATGATGATGATTATATTTTTGTTGGATTCCTCTTTCAGGGAGGTGCAAGATTAATCTAAAGATCATCCTGTTTGGATGAGCAGAACATATATTTTGATTTTATTTTCCACACATGTGCTAGGTTGGCCAGATTTGTAATGTAGTCTCACAAGACTAATAGATGTGTCACACACCCTCACTAACTGATATAAATTGGAGAGAGATGATGTCCATTTCATCATCATCTCATCACACACGTTCCTCATGATCTGATTGGCTTGTATAGCCTAGAAGAGACTTCTCTCTCCCACGTTTGAATATGGATGCTAGAAATATGGATGATGCTAGAAATGGATGCTGAAAATATGGATGTCAGAAATGATGTCGGAAATGGATGCCAGAAATTTGGATGATGCCGGAAATATGGATGATGTCGGAAATCTGGATGAGGGATTCTTTTGTTGACTTGTGTTGAATTTTGGAGCTGTCTTTGAGGGGTGTGTGTGACACTTGGAAGGTTGGTTGATCTGATTTTGAGAAATACTTTGTTGGTAGATGCATCCTGTTGACTTTTATAATGCACATCACTCTCTATATTTGTTGGACAAGAGGAATTGTGAAATCTAATCTACATTATTTGGCTTGTTTTCTGTTGATCTATTATTATGTTCTATCAGCATTTTACTTTCATTTTTATGTGTTGAATTGGGCTTATAAGAAAGATTAAAGTAAAACTGCATTAAGCATACAGAACATACGATGTTTATCTAAAATTAACATGGTATCAAAGCTGAGGTGAAGACAAAGCCCAAGATAGTGTGAAAATAAATCACTGAATAAGAAGTTGCATCAAGGACCAATGCTCTGATGATAAGTTGATTGACAAGTCTGATTATCATGCATGGAATATGTCCTTGAATTTAGCATTAGAATATCAAGGTGTCATGGACTATGTCCAGGGGAAGATTCATGAGCTTCCATCATATTTTATGAGGCTCATAGAAATCAGGAATGATCTCCTTTCCATAGGAGAAGTAGCTGATCAAGAGCTTGTCCTCATTTCTCTTGGAGGACTTCCCCGAGACTAGTATGTATTTAATACTATGATTCTTAATAATAATATGATTCTTGATTTTGATGAATTATTGACAAGATGCACTCAAGAGGAGACAAGAATGATGGAGATAGATCTTCCCTCTAATGGAAATATTGGTGACCCCACTGCCTTCATCGCTCATGAAAAGAAGAAGAACCATGGTGGCCCAAGAAATCAAAACCATGATAGAGCAGGGCCTAAAGGAAGGAAGGGAAGATGTTACACTTGTAACAAGTCTGGTCACTATCCAAGAGAGTGCCCCAATAGAAGGGACTCTCCCAGGGATGATGACAACAAAAACTTCATGGGGAATGGCAATCAAAGGAACAAAAATTTCAAAGGAAAAAGGAAGGCTCCCTCTGATCCTAGTGGAAATGGGCAACCTTTCAAGAGGTCAAGAAATTCTGGGTACACTGAGCCTAATGTTGTTGATAATAAGAAAAATGAATATATTCTTGTATCTGCCCTCTCTGTTGTATCTCCTCTGGACACCCTAGATGTCTAGTTGATTGATAGTGGTGATTCAAGGCACCTCATTGGTTATAAAGAAGATCTTCCTGATTTGATAGAGAATGATATTAATTTAGAAACTATCCTTGGAGATAATGCCACATATCTCATGAAAGGGATAGGGACTTTAACCCTTCATCTATCTCAAGGTCAAGTCGTCTATTTACAAGATGTGTTATACATACCTTATTTGAAGAAGAACTTTATGTCTATTTCGGAAATAGAAAACAAAGGGTTCAAGGTGGCATTCGTTGATGGAAAGGTACGCATCTAGAAGAAGAAATTCAAAGAAGCTCTTACTATTGGTTTTAGAGTTGATACACTCTACCCAGTTGCAAGAAGTCCATTGGGGGCTATGTCATGTGATACAACTCTTCAAATAGAGTTATGGCATCGAAGGTTTGCACACCTTCATTACAAAGCCCTTCCTGAAGCAAGGAGGGTGGTGACAGGGATGCCCGAATTTAATGATGATCATGAAGGTATATGTCAGGGTTGTTCCGAAGGGAAACATACAAGGGGACCATTCCCCTCAAGTGTCATACATACAACTGATATCTTGTAGTTGATACATTCTGATTTGTCTGGTATGCTTCCCGTGACATCCTTGGGAGGATGTTCCTATTACATGACTTTTATAGATGACTTCTCCTGTAAGAACTAGATATATTTCTTGAAGAAGAAGTTACAGGACTATGTTTAGTAGTTACAGGATGGTGTTAAGTGCTAAGTATAATAAGTGTGCTCAACTGAAGTAATGAAGCACGAAATGGAGTATCATTAATGTATGAAAATGGTGGACTATTCATCGAAAGGAAATAAATGGGTATTGTATGTTGAAGACCAATGAGCAAGGTGAAGTGAGGGTCTAGGTGTGCACATAAAATTATATATAAAAAGGTGTTGATATCTCGGTAAGATCACATATAGTCGGAGAAAGGGACCTCTGAGTTAGAGGCAAGACTCTCTAGTCCTGGTGTAGAAAAGCGCAGGACGGTGCAGAAAAGAAGGATCAGCTTAAAGAGTCAATGAAGAAGTAGTGAGAAGGTCTTGGAGGCATACAAGGTTCAATGGTCTGTGTCATGGTCATGGTACTTGTCATCTAAAAGTCTATAATAAGAATTTCTTGTGGGTTTTCCTCTCTAAGAGGGAGAGGATTTAGCCCTAGCTCGAAGAGCCTAAATTTGTGTATCTTGTGTTTTGGTAATTGACTTAATGAATGACATAATAAGCTAAGAAGAGAAGACATAAGTAAAATAAGTAAGCTTACAAGTAATTATTAAGAATAGAATTTGATTTAAACCTAGCCCTACCTAATTCTCAAAAAAAGCCATGTTGTCCTATTCACCTTATGCACACAAAAATTAAGGACAATCACAAATAAAAATTGTTTTTACCACCTTAGAGGCATCCTTCCAAATTTTCTCCTATACTCTCTTATAGAGTGTATTGTTTCCTTTCCAATGAACCCTTAATTTTCCTAAAACTCCTAGTAGTTTGTGAGATATTGAATTTTTAAGACTAAGAAAATTACACCTAACAGTGAGCCGACTTTCACTTTGGCACACATGTTGGCCTCCCCTTCTAGAAGGATGTTTCCTTTAAAACATACTAAAGTACTATAAATATAAAACTTCGCTCCTTAGTTTTTGACAATAACATTCAATGAAAAATTTAGAGCATAACCGCAAGAGTGACTTCGAAGTCGAGGAATAAAATTTGTTTGGGTCAAAAATCTGTGATGGTTATCTATTCCTTCGGACTTGTGATAAGAATTGTGCTAGAAGATAGAATTTTGGATTGCAAGCCGAGCTACAACACTTTTTTTATGGTGAACTCCTTGATCGAACTGTGGAAGACTATACTGATTCTTGTGTAGTAACTATAGTAGTTTCGGACTGTGTATAGACTCTTGGCTCAGATTTATTTACATGATAGTCCATACTTCACATTTCTCTAAAGCTTTCGGTGGATAAGACATCAAGATACTCTCTATATTTTGGACCTGTAACAAAATGTTCCATACCTTTGGACCTGTAAGAGGAAGCTACAAAACCCTTGGACTAGTGGAAACCAAATCTATGGAAAAAGTTATAACACAGTTGCGAATTGCAGTCCTCAAATGACTTCGGTCTTGAGGATATTCTATGGAGACTTGAACCTCCACCAAACAAGTTAACTAGAAACTTTCTCCTATGATGAGGGCTCATCGTATATATTCCTCATATCTACAACTCTTATCTCATATTTTCTCAAGAGTTTAGACTTGTGTGTGGACGAAAGGCTATTCGGACTTGTGGGAAACATTTTGAGCTTGGTGAGAAGGTATATCTTAGCATTTAGACTTGAACCTATTCTTGACCTCTACACGTGAATCTAGTGCTTGATCAGTCCTCTTTTAGGACACATTTTAGGCTAACAGCTCTAAATTATGACCATGTGTACTTAGCCCAAGCCTTTTGCACAAAATTTAGATTCCTTTTGAAGATGATCTTGGCAAACAATTTTTAGCAGGCTTGAAGAAAACTTATTTTATCTTGAGGAAAATGGTTAGTAGCTTTAGAACATGCTTTGGACATTACTTGAAGTGAAATAATAACAAGCCTAAAGGGATTGTTTGGTGAATTTATCTTAAGTTATTTTTGAAGGCCTATAACTGCTTGTTCTTTGAAATATTGGAGACATTTTAGGAGCACGATGTTGAAGAAGAGTTAAGGCCTACGAACTTGGAGCACCTTGAAAAGAAGTAGAATATATCTTGCTAAAGATCTATTTGGAGCACCTTGATGACATCTTGGAGCATCTTGTGAAGACACTTTGAAACTGAACTTGGAGATATTATTATCATGAACTTGGAGATAAATACAGGGGGTATTTGTATTGACTTAAAGCTAGGTAACTCCATAAGCTGCTTTGGAATTGGTCCTGACATAGAATTATTTGACATGTCCAAATAAAAAAGATATTGAAGGGTGTTTTTACCAAATAGGAATAACTATGTTGAAATTATTCCAGGAAAGATCCTATAAACAACATCAAGTGCAAATATAAATAATTTCAACCACATAAGTTATATTATATGAAATGTCAAGTATTACAATGAGTTTCCAACTCAATATTTGTTCGAATACAATTTACACATGAAATGTTGTTTCATCACTTCAAAACATTATCATTGTGTTGCCAAGACATTGTAGGTGAATTCACCAACTCTGAAGACTTGACCATTAGTCTCTATGTATGTGTCTTATGTGGGATATTGGCTCTAAGTATATCACTAGACCGGTTCTCTTATCTATCTATTTTTTCATTTGTCGCTCCAATGTTATTGTTCTCCTATTTCTTCAATTCTTCCTTTTTACCATCAATACTGAGTTCCTTTTCTAAAAAAAGAAAAAAACATGAAAGAATATGAACACTAGAATATAAACTAAAGAAAACTATAAAGGATTTATATGACATATACCTCAACATGAGCAATGTCAAAGCCATTTTCCCCATAAAAGCAAGAAACTCTAACAAGTTTTCTTCAGTTGGGTGATAGTGACCACTATGTGGATAGATTACCTGTATAAACAAAGAAAATAAAACATCACCATAAAAATGAACACCTTAGTAACATAATATTCAACCTTCACGGAAAGCTTAGGCACAATTATGCCAACTAAGTTACATGCTAAAAAGTTCAAGTTGTAGATAATTTGTGAAAACAAATAATCTAAGCTATGATGTATAATCCTTGTCATTTTATTCACAACAACATTTCATTCTCTAACACATGAACTTGGTCAAGTATAAAAACAACATGTTCTCAAATAACAACATGAAAGTAAAATTTTCTAATAGTCATGAAAATATTTTAACACAAACAACTAAAATGATTTCAATCAATATCGTGTAACACTAATTTTATCTTCAAGCTTTGGTTGTTGTTTAAATGGACATGATACCAAGTATTTTCAATTTCATATTTAAAAGAAAAAAAGAAAAATTAAAATACACTCAAACAATAAAGAGAGGATATCATGGAATGAACATTGCAATTATACAAAAAAAATACCTTTCCGCTGATGCCTTGTCTAGAATTCCTAAACCATTTGTTTGCCCTAAATAACCATGAGATGAAAGAATCACAACATTATAAACCATAGGAATTTGTACAAGAAACATTTCTAAATTTGATGGATCATGTTCTTGAAGTATCTCCAACTTCAAAAGGATCACATCCAAGACATTCTCTACATTGTCTCCCTATCTTTTTTCCAATCACATTTCTTGTAACCTTCCCACACTAGAGTCAAGTAACAATAAAACGAAGGTATTGGCATTTGTTTTTATCTTTTATATCTATAAACTTTGAATTTTATTTATTTCAGTAACTAATTAATTCAAGTTTAAATCCTTTTTGACATGAGAAGGTATTAATCAAGTAGGCCCTATCAAAAAAATCAACCTCAGTTAGGTCTTCAAACAATTTTTACAACATCAATATTTTTCTTGTTTTGATATATTGGGTAGAAAAAATAACATATATGCAAAAGAAAAATCCAGACATTACTTATGTTCAAACTCTGTATATGGTGTATTCTTAGGAATTTTTTTCATATGTTCCTATGCCTTTACCAAAGCAAAATGTAGCTTGTTTAAACTTTGTATCCTTTCATTCAACATCAATTTCTGCAAGATAAATGTCACACATTGTTCTTTCCCATTTATCAACATGCTACAAATGATAAATTTAAAGTCACATAAAACCAAGAGAAAACCCTTTTCTAACCAAAATAAACAAACAAACATTTCCTCTAATAAAACTTTACACCTCAGAAATTACTCTGCCATGCACTTAGGCTAAAGGTGAGATTATTTGAATCATATCTAAGTCACATTTAATGGGATATTTGTATGTTTACCTTGGTGTCAATTTGGTGTTAAATTAAATATATAAATCTAGGTTATTATCAGTGAAATTTAAGTATAATTCAGAAAAATAACATCATTGGAAGGTAGTGGAGAGAGAAACATATTCATAATTAGGGTTCTCTATTTTAGTTTGATTTGAGTTGAGTTTGTATTTGAATATATAGTTTCGGATAAATATGTTCAATAAAAATATGATAATCAAAATAGCCCTATGAATTGTTAATCAAATTCATATTATATATCTCTAAAACGGCTAGACCATCCTTCTCTGCTATTTGATAGAGATTTATTTACAATAAAAGAATAATGAATTAACTATAAAACACAATGATGCAATATAGTAACCAAGTAAAGAAAAATTACATTGTTGTGTTATTTGTGTGCTTGAAGGAATTCCAACAATGGTTGCATGATTTATTTATCATGAAATGGTCTTGAAGACAAATTTTGGTTCGACAATTGAACACCTTTACCAAGGGAGGATGGTTGTGTTGGGAAAGGAAATGATGCATTGAAAGTCTCAAGGTCTAGCTCCAATAAATAGTTATCCTTGTCACTACAAATACAAATTTGTCATCATTTTCTTATCTAGTTAAAAAGAAGAGTGAATCTGTATTTGTGCACCTGTGATAGTATATGGAAAAGAGAGCACTAGTGTACCGTAGAGAACCATATCTCTCTCCTCCACAAATACTAGGGTACCCTCAACACTATTGTACAAACCACTAAAGGATGACACTGTTTATTATACTTAACACAATTGTACAATGTCCTAACTACAACCATCCTAAAGGAAGAATAGTTTGATTCGAACATTATCCAAACCACAGAGATAAACTAACTCTAAAGACATGGAAAAAATAAAATCTTCAAAAGCCATTAATTTTTCCTAAGGGACATGAACAACACCATTTTAAGAAGCGACTTACAAAATAAATAATTTCCCATAACCTTCTTCTTACTTCCCATAATTATCCTCTTTCTGAAAATTCACTAAATCATACTCCCAATGCTCCAAAACATAATTAAAATGGTTGTCATGGTTGTGGTACCTCTTGTTGTGAATAAAATGAGTGATAGGAAAAGGATTCTTATAGGAGAAAAAAATAAACAAGAAAACAAATGTTGATGTGAGTGATAGACTCAATTCAATTCATTTCTAGATGAATAATTGAACAACATAAAGACATCTTAACCTTAGATTTATTAAACTTGGAGAGAGATAGAAAACCAAAATAGAAATATTTTAATACCTTTTTTTTTGTGACTAGAAGAATTGACAACTGCACCGGTATCGTACTCGCATGACATGGGGTCGAATCCCGTTGGCTAGCCCTATACTCGTAGGAGGAAACTGCTGAGCCCGCAACAACAGCCCCTCGGTTAAGACGAGACTTGAACTCGTGACCTGCACCACGGCATGAACATCTTAGCAGCATGTTCGCTTGCCACTAGACCAAACCCCGACGGGCTAAATATTTTAATACTTAATCTAATATATATATATATATATATATATATATATATATATATATATATATATATATATATATATATATATATATATATATTTATTTGTTTGTTTGTTTGTTTATTTGTTTATTATTTATTGTTTGTGGGAGTATTGGCTTAGTACCTAGTGACATATCTCATTTATATTGGCCATAACATGTACCTAGACTCTTTAAATTTAGTTCAAAAACCCTCACCTAGTTACATCTTTCATTGATATTGAGTTGTAAAGAGGACCTAGCTACTCTTAGTGAAATTATAGATCCTTCATCATCCATAACTAGCATTTGACAAGGGAAAAGGCTAACATGTATAAACGCACATATTGCGTCAAAAATGTCATGGTAAAACTCACCATACTGTACTCTATTGTTTTGTGCACATATCCATAAGAACTAACCATTTAGGTTGTACTCTTTGATAAGTCTATGAATTTTCTCAATTTTGGCAACTTATTCTCTATCTTTGGACTTTGATGGCCAATATCACCAGTAACCACAACAAGGTTAAAAAACATGGGGTTATAATATATATTTTTATTCTTTCCATTATCAATGCACATAAAGTGATCTTATATTAGTTGGTCAAAAATTTTCCATTACAAGCAAAAATTCCATCATTTTTCATGAAATGTGTCCCTACAACCTTTCCTTACTTGCCTTTACAAAGCAACTCTTGCGTTATTAAATGAGAAAGCATGCTTCATGTGTCATAGAAAATGTGAAATACAATATATTATGAGTACTATAGAAAAATATAGAGTTAATATTACTACAAATGTATAATGAAGAAGAAGTGGTGGACACCACAACATACTTATAAAATTGAATTTTGAACATATTTAATTATTTCACTCTTCTGACACATGTAAGAAAAATCCTAGTAAAAAATTCCTTCTTTCTAAGCCTAACTTTCAAGGGCTTGATGGGATGGAACAAAATGTAAGTAACATTACTCCAACATTCAAGGTCACTATCAAAAAATTGTTGAAGTCATAAAATATACCAGGAGAAATTGCATCAATTTTGGGCATTGTTCCAAAATTTGGTGAAGTCTTTCTTGATTGCTCAATAGAGCCTAAGTGAAAATAGTAAAGGTTCCAATTTACTAGAGGTGAAAATCATGGCCCTTATAAATCCACTTTTTCAAATAAATATAGTATCCAAACATGGATACATACTTGAATGGCTTCAGGAGAACTAAAAAATTGTTGTAGTGTCAACCCCAATTCTTGTTGTTGAACATTTTCAACCTGTTGGTGATAATATTGCAGGTGAACATGTTCCCCTTGATCATGGTGCTGTTTCTTTTGTTCCTGATGTTGATGTTGATAATAATATTGTTGGGCTTACCACCGAAGTACATGTGGGTGTTGTTTCACACTTTGTGTTGGATAATTGTTTCACTAATGGTGGTTGTGGCTGAAATTGTACATGTTGTTAATTAATTGATGACTAAATATGAGTTTGTGGTCTCTAATCCAATGGTTGTTGTGGATGAAAGGGGAGGTATGTTTGATGAGGAGGTTGAGGTGGAGGTGGATGGAGTGGTTGTGGTGGTTGATGAGGTTAACATGCTGGTGATGAGTTTATTGGTTAAATCCCTATTTTTGAGCTAAGACGCTGCTAGGAAGGTTTCTTGGCAATGTTTTAGGCCTACCATGAGGTAAAGGATGTACAAAAGTAAGAGGTAAAGGATAATAGTAAGAGTCTGAACTTTGAAAAATACTTGATGTAGAAAAGCTTCCAAATACCTTGTCACTGGAGGATGTTGGTGGAGGCAGTAAGATAGCTCGAGTAGGCCAATAATACATACCATATATAGGATGAACAATTGATGTTTGTGGATATTCTTGCACAAACTAGGGCTCTTGGGGATGAAAATGGTGGAGGCATGGGAGGAAAAGGTGGAGGAGGTATTGTTGAAGTAATGGTCTCGTCATACATTCTAGCAATAGTTGAGACACTATCCCATGGACTCATTGATGTATCAAAAGGAGGATGAGGAGGGATGGTTGGGGAAACAAAACCATAAAAAATGGTCTTTGTTGTTCTGAATGGAACTGTACAAGTGGAGGTGAACGAAGAGGAACCTCTAAGATATAATGAGTAGTGGAGGGAGGTAATGGTGGTGACACACTAATATTCATGTTGTTGCATGTCCCTTCCATATAGTAATATTTTGGAGCAGTTGGTTTTTGATCTCTTCTAGAAAATGGTGGAATTGCACTATTTGTAGCAGAGTAAAATGTCTGGAAAGGTGAAACTAAAGGAATAGGAGGTTGGACATCTCTTGTGGAAAGTATGTAAGAAGATGCATGGCTAGGACTGGCTTCTAGCACTTGAGGAGTTACACTCGAAGGAATTGTTGGAGGTGGTTGCAAAGGTGGCAGTGGAAGTGCATGTAAATGACCTTTCTATTCAAAATGGGGTTGGGTTACAATTAACATCGGGCTAGGACAAACTTGTGGCTGATTGGATCTATTATGAAGAACAAAGAAAGTCATAGTCCCCTATTCTCCTACTTTTATAACTCCCAATACAGATATTTTATCATAAAAGAGTATTGGTATCTCTGGTGGTTTAGATATAATAGGTGTATTGTAGAAATTAGATGTTATGGACATCAAATTTGGTATTTCTCTTATGGGAATGTTGTTTCTCCGCTTGGATTTTGATTTCCTTTTCCTTTGTCTCTAGTAAGTCTTTCATGTGTGACAATACCACCCTAAGGTTGTGTGAGGGGGTCCCTAGAAACTGGGCTTTTAGAATTAACACCTTCAATTGTATCCATTGTCGCGTCCTTTCTCATGGGAATAAAATGTGGAGAACTACCAGGGTTATGTTTTGCATCATCAGCAAGAGATTCAGGTGAATTCTCCCCAGGAAAGTTCACTAGTGCATATGGCATAAAGTCATCAAAATATGGGAACTGGAACAAGTCTTCTAATTTAGAAATAAATTCCAACTTAATATTGATTTCCTGTAAGTCATCTTAAAGATGAGATTTCAATTCTATATATTTATTATTTTTAACAATACTGATCTCAGTCTCGGGGAGGGGGGTAGTGTTCTCACAGGTTTTTGCAGGTCTCCACCAGCTGAAGCAACTGGATGTTGGCATTACTGTTGTTTATTCATAAATTCATCCACATGAAAAGATGGCATCCTACCACCAGTAGAACCTCTACACTGAACATTATCAACATTGGTGGCCTAAAAATAGTATACCCTCCATGAATAGATGGTGGCCTACCATAATTGTTTCTCTCTCTGGCAACAAGATAATCAACATGCATAGAAGGTGGTCTACTAGTATTAGATTTACGCTACTGAAATGTGTGTCTTCTAGTTGGACCAGATGAGGAAACGATTATACCTCCTGTATGAACAAACAAACCAATGGCTTTGGCTTCTACCACGGCTCCTGAACTAATGCCATCTACTCTCTAATGTCTATTTGGAAATCCACAAAAGCCAATTTTCTCTCTAATGAAGACACAGGAAATGTAGGCCTATCTAGTGATGAATTTGGGCACTCCCACATAAAATTTTGTGCAATAAACCCTAAAAAATAAAAATCATCAACTATTTCAATACTTTGGACCGATTCTTTAGCTTTTTCATAGGAGTCTACTCACTCTTTTGTAATATTCAATAGGATTAATAGATCGATGAGGTGGAAACACCCAAGATGAAATTGTAAGCTCAGTTGCAAAATATGGGAGATCTTTTTTTGGCACTATATATAAAGGTTGAATTATACCTGTAGGTTTCTTTAACAAATGAAGCATTTCTCTGATATTTTTCCTATTCTACCATCACAAACTATTAGTTAGTACATAGAAATAAAGACCAGAAAGAACTAGATTAAAATGAAACATGCTTAAAGAAACATAATAGCTTCAAGTTATGTTACCTCCTTTAAGGTAGTCCTTGTGTGCAAGGAAACATTTGCACCATGTCAATTTATTTTCTTTGTAAGAAGTTCAATCATGGAAAACACATTTCAATTTTTCTTCAATTTGATGGTTCGATTACCCAAAATCAAGTCTAAAAAGATACTTCAAAGCTACAACACCATGTGCACTGCATGTTTGGCCAATGGAATTATGGATTATGAGTATCTAGTAATCAGGAAGGAATAGTTAAAAAGTCCATGCATCAATCTACATAGCACATACTGCAAATATTAACAGTCTATGTGGTTTTTTTGATGTAATGGAAAACATGTGATGCAATCTAGATAGCACATACAAAGAGGATATGCAATAGAAAGCATGTGATAAAAATATCAATGTGAAAATTGTGATAGATGACAATCATGGAAATGGTTGTCTTTAAATTCCAATGCATATCCAAATATTTAGTTATTTTGTCTCTCTTCTCTGAGAAAAACCAGATTCTGGAACCCAAGGAAATATCTTCCCATCTAATTTAACACTGGAATTCATGACCCACTTTTCCCTCACCCTAGTTTTAAATTTACTCTACTTATCTCTTTACCTCAACAAAACAATGATTATTTCCAACTCTTGTTGATGTCATCGCAAGGATATAACCCTATTCAAGTAACTGAGGAGGGGCGGAGTACTCCGTGCATTCCTTAGCCTCCCTATGTGTAGGCCCTGGTGGATATCCCCTTAATCAAATTGCCACTTTCTTGCCATCCTTTCCAAAGAGATAATACACCCTGAATGCCAGTGATAAAGACCAAGTGATGAGCCAAAAGTGGCTACCCAAGGCTAGAGAGATGGGAGCCAAACTCAAATTGACAGTGAAAAATACCACGAACAATACTTCCTATCATATAGACCCACTGCCTTTGGAACATACAGTGAAATCACTCCAAAGTTGACCAGGGTTGATTCTTCTCTATAGTGACAATTCTCTTGCCTTAATCCATCACCAATTGAATTGTATCAATACCCACTCCTACCATAATAGTCATGCTTAAAGATTTTCCTTGAAGGAGGTAAGAAACATTAATTTTTGTACATGGACGGTGAGCCATAATGGCTCCAAGCCTCCACCACTCTCTTACCTTTCTCCCCATAGTCCTCAACCATGTCAAACATCTCTTCTATTTTTACTTCCTACAGAAAAACATGAACATCCTTTTATTTCCTCCCAAATAGCTCCATTTTGGGAATTAATATATCCATGATTATTATAATATCCCTTTTTACATTTTTCACCTCAGCACTTCTTTCGCTAGACAACACACCTTTCAATATTTGAACTTTACTTAATTTAAAATAATATTAATAAATTTACATATGTATTTCATAGCCTTAATATCACTTAATTTTACCAACTTAATATTGTATTAGAGTCGGGGTCATGAATAGCAGTTGTTTATTTTACACCTAGATATTATACTTTCCTTTAAATTATATTAATACAATAACCTACAAAGAAAAGACAAGACCATTGAAAGGAAGTGGTGCACAACTCTGTTATCTCAGCATTAAATGAGAGTATAGAGGTAACTATGTTATCTCACCATAAAATGGGAGCATACAGGTAACTATGTTATCTCACCATTAAATGGGAGCATACAAGTGAGGTCATTGTCTATTATTACATAATAATTCCTATTTTTGAAAGTGACTTGTAAAGAAAATAAGGTATTATACATCATGTGATTCTTTAGAGAGAGTTTAGTATTCTAAAGCTATTTTTATCGCTCATTTCAACACTGCAGTAGTCTATTGATCTACTTTTGTGGTTGTTATTTGGAGATTAATAAAAATGGCTTATCTTATCTATCTTCCTAAAATGTTTATTTTTATGAATTGTTGTTCTTCTAAATTGCTTAGTTTAGGTTCTCTTTCAAATGTCATTGCCCTTTATTATTTTTATTGTATTTTTCTTGCATGCTAGTAGTGATAATTGTTTTAAAATTTAGCACAGTTTCTTTCTTCTTCATAAATTTATTATTGTCATTACCTACTTTTTTTCAGTCTCTAAAGGTTAGCAGAAAACCAGTTTATCTTTCAACTCATTTATTATTTATCCAAGTACCAAATGTAGTTAGTGTTCCAGCTTGTCTCTGGTGCTAAAAAATTTAGTTTTATAGTGCAACAACATTATTCCACAAAACTATGAATTTTGGAGTGGCAGAAATATGTTGGCAAATGTCCTAGAAAGATATGTATGAATTCTTACTATAATTATTCTTTTTGTATAAAATGAAAGGCTTTTCAATAAAAATAAGATTTCTTTCCACATAACCATTCCTCATTTTCAGTAGCAGAAGCATATGGGTGGCCATGTGGCAAGAAGAAACACTTGAATACTACTTTGTGTACTTTGCAGCAGTCACAACATGCATGCTATAGACATTCCTAGGTAAAGAAATTGTCAAATAGTCCAATAGAAAAAAAAAAATATAATATATGCAAAAATTTCACAAGTAAAAAAACAAAGCCAAATAGTCCAATAGGAAAAATTAAATATAATATATGTGAAAATTATGCACTCAAGAAGATTGTAATATATATAAGACATAGGTGACATTACTATCATAATACATGTACCTCTGAATAAGGTAAGTTACAAATAACTCATCATCACATTTTTTTGTTTGTTATAATCCTAGGTCTTTGCATAGAATTTTCTCACTCATTCAATTGTTTTCCTAAATCATTGCCTTGCTTGTCAACATACAACTCTTCATAGGGAGAGACATGATTTGAGACATCGAAATTGGCGAGTTGAGTCCCAATTTGTATCTAAATGTTTCTTGCAAAAAATTGGTGAGTTAGCTCCAACAATTGTCGTTGAAAAATATCATCCATTATTAACCAACAAAGCTAATAATTTCTCAAGTAATTCCCCTTTTCAATAAAATTCTACTTAAGTGCGTATTGTTGTTATGTCATCATCCGAAGTGGCTCTAACCATTTTTCCCCTAAAATCTAGAAAAAATGTTACACCACTCACTAATAGAAAGACCAAGTTCGTCTTATTTTGGCTTTTGCCAATCATTGACATCAAGTAGTATTAATTGCATTGAACTACTTGTCTACCACAAAATGGAATGACCAATGCCATTCCAACTAACCATTTCTTAATCCAAAAATTGGAAGGATTTATGTTCACTTATCTCTACATTAACATGGCCTCACAAAATAACATTAATTGGATAATATTCAACAACCACTAAGTATGGATCTAATATGAGTCTAAAGGATCAAATTTGGCTCAAATTTATGTGCAACAAAATAGCATTAATTGGATCATATTCAACAACCACTTTAAGTATCAATCTAACATGAGCCCAAATGATTAAATTTGGCTCAAATTTCTATGCAAAGTTTTTTTAGAGTGTAGAACACAATGTGTTATTTTTCATATGTTAGCTTGGAATAATTCCACCAATTGCAGTCCCAACAAGAATTGGAACAAGTGAAAAAAAGTTTAGCAAGTTTCTCTTCACATTTGAAAGAAATTTGAATCGAAATGGATACAAAATAAATATGACCATATGGGAATGGTAAACACCAAAAATTTAGGACAAAATCACATGCAAGACTTGTTACATTCAAAATGGAGAAAAGTGAATGGCTAAACTATCAAGTTTCATATCTAAGACATACAAGCCTCCATGGTAAGTAATCTTTAATTTCTTAAAACTTACACGTTATAAGGTAGGTAAATGAAATACATGGGTTGGTAATATATGACTTTTTTTGATAAGAATTCCTTTTGGGCATGATCTATTATACCATCTTTCCCTTCAAATTGAGGTATGAATGTAAGAGCTTTGAATTTTTTCACGGAGAAAAAAACACTAATTGATTATATTATGAAAATTAATATAGTACATAGATCATTGTCTTCGCAGAATATTTCCGGATTGGAAAACTTAAAACATACAAAATACTAAATGGTACATCAACTAACACAGCAACATTCTAGAATAGTTCAGAAGTTAATTACTACAAATTTATGTACACATCGTAAGTGCTGCCAATAAAAATCAGAGGCCCAAACCATCAAAACAGGAGACCACGGAGAAAAAACAAACAAGCAAATTGACAACCGAGCCGATTGTTCACAATAGTAAATACAAGCCATATGTCGAAAGCAAAAATATAACCATCATTGCCAAGTGAGCCACACTCCTAAGGAAGTTGAAAGTTGATGGCAGAAGACACTCGCCCTGCCTGTAATGGTGAACCCGAATCAACCCAAATGGAAGGAGTAGGCCCTGCTTTGAAAGAGTGTTCGCTTTAGAGTTTGCCCCCGGAAGATATGGTGGATAGGAGTGTCATGAAGACGGTGGCAGAGGTATTGGCAGAGGTATTGAGCCCTGCAAAACCATGAAAGTAATGTAAGTGGTTGGAAATTGATGTAACCCAAAATGCCATCTATCATTGTTTTTGAATTGTCATAAATGTGAAAATTTTATACTTGTAGATTATATTCCACCCAAAGAAGGCTCCAGAGTGCCAAGAGTTCTGCCCTCATGTTAGAACCAGGGCCTCCATTTGAGCAAAAGAACTTTGATATAAGTGTCTTCTTATTTTCAATATGCTGCAAAGTGAAATATAAACATAAATTCACTCGATGACTCATGGTATATTTAAAACTTCACTTTAAAACCTTATAGATTTCCTTCTTGATCGTGGATTTGTACTTTTCTGTTGTTGAGGGCAAGTTCATTGTTTGTTTCCCATTGGAAAGGTTTTTCAATCAAGGGATTTCTTCAAAATGTAAAAAAAATATAGAATTATATATGTTTTTATCACGAATTATATAAGTTTTTATCACACGTGATTTTTCAATGTCCAGATGATATGTTTGAACTCTAAACATTTTTTTTATATTACATTGTTGTTAACGGAAGTGAAAATGGAATAGCACACCAAACGTATTGTATATTAGATTTTTGTTGACGGACGTAAAAATGGAATAACAAACCAACTCTGTTGTTCGCGGACGTAAAAATGGAATAGCAAACCAAACCTGAAAAAAATTAAAACCCTAAACCCCTGAACTTGAAAATTCATAATCTATACGATATAAATGGTATTTTCTCCACAAAATTGGAGAGAAAAAAAAAATTAAATCGTTGAAACTAGAAGTAATAACTTGCCTTGGGTTATGAAAAATTGGAGCATCGGCCTCCCTTCTCCCAGTCACCGTACCTGGTGGGATCTAGTCCTATGGGACCACCTCTCTCACCAGTCTCTTAGGTTGAGATATGATTTCAGTGTGGTTCTTTTCCTATTTGTCTTCGTTTTTAAGCTCATTGGGATTTACAGGTTCCTCGTTGGTATTTACAAGATCCTGGATTGACGAGCAGAAATACCTCGGCATGGGTTTGAGATTCAATCCCTTGACGTCCCAGAAAACATTTATCATGAACTTGTGTGATCCAAACTTCGGATTGTAAATTCTATATAATTTCAAATCGAATTTGATAGGGGAACAGGATTTCACAAGAACAGATACCGAATGTATTTACAAGAGTTTCGAGTAATTGCCATCGTGAGATCTAGCAGGTTCGAGGATTAATTTTGCATACAGAGGGATTGGCACAGGTTCCTCTTCTTATTACTGTCTTTTTGCAAATGTGATTTTCATGTGCGAGTCATATTTGGACAATTAGTTTTGAGGATCTTCAACTTCTTTTTGAAAATCTAATATTTATTTTTATTTAATTACATCAGTATTTTAAATTTTCCTTTGAATATTTTTTATTTATTTTTATTTGCATAGATCTATTTCAACTTCATCTATTTTAACTTCCTGTTCATTTAAAAATCTATTTTTTATTTTTATTTAATTACACTATCATTCTAAACTTTTTTTTTTAAATTTTTTTTTTTTAAATCTAATTACTCCAGCATAGATTAGTTTTTACCATTTTTTCTCTTGAAAATATAATTTTTATTTGTATCTAATTAAACCAGCATAGATTAGTTTTTACCAACTCTTGAAAAGCTATTTTTTATTTTTATTTGATTACACCAGCATAGATAAGTTTTCACTAACTCTTTTTTTGAAAATCTATTTTCAATTTTTATTCAATTACAACATCATAGATTAGTTTTTACCAATTCTTATTTTAATTTTTTTTTTTTTTTAATTACACCATCATAGATGCATCTTAATTTCAGATGAGCCCACTAATCAAATTTCTTCACTTGAAATTTTTTTAAAGTGCAAAACACAATGTGTTATTCTTCCTTACTTAAAATGCATTTTTGAATGCTAAATAGAGTATATATATGACTAAATAAAAATTTTAACCATAATTTTTTTCTATATATAAATATATATGAAATTGATATCGACATAAATTAGTTAACATAGATCTTCAAATAGTTTATTTAAATATCTTGTTGAAATATATTAAAAATATAATTTTTAAACATCTCATTCACACATTTTTTTACTTCTAATGATTTTACATCATATTCATTTTTTTTTTAATTATAGCCTACATTTTCTATTTAGAACATAATTTGTTTTTTTTTTTTTAAGGTGCTTTGTTTTTTTTTTGAAGGCACAGACTCATGGACAAACTTACACATCCCCTCATATTGTGTTTTAGAATGAGCCTCTCGACTCTACAATTCTCTTGGGTCAATAAATAAAGAAGACCTGAAGGAAAATGAAAATTGACAAGGTGACATCTTCCAAGCCAAGAAGCTTGACAAGAGTTCCATATCAAGGAGATATCAAATGACAGAGAGAGTTTATTCATACCCATAATTAGTAATTAGTGAATGGTGGTGCATCTCATTTTTTCCATGTTAAAAGGGTACTTCGACAAGAATGTCCTCTCTATTCGTTGTTTTTCCTTCTCGTGATGGAGGGAATCAACAAAATTATATCCAATTCAAAAGCTCGGGGATCAATCAAGGGAACAGGTATCACTGGAAACCTATCATTATCACATCTCCTTTTTTTTTATGATGTCTTAATATTTTTATATGGATCGAGAAATGATGTTGCCACTCTATATCATATCAATATAATTTTGAAAGGACCATTGGTATGGATATAAACCCTCTCAAATCAACCACTTCACCCATAGGATTCTCCAGATATTAAATTTCTTATATTACGACTAAATTTCCATTCCAAATGGTTGATATGGAGGATGGAACAAAATACTTAGGATTCAATTTGAATCCCAATGACTATAGAAAGAAAAAATGGATGCGGTTGATTTCCAAGATAGAAAAAGGACTTAACATATGGTTTCACAGATGGTTATCTCGGGCTAGTAGACTGGTTCTGATCAAATTAGTTCTGGAATCTATCCTTGTAGTATGGATGGCTCTTTCCTGGATCCCTAAAGGAATTATCAATATTATTCAGCAACTTTTTTTTCTTATTTATGGCATAGGGCAAAGGAAGGTTGGGTATTTGCTTGGATTAAATGGGAGAAAATTGTGGTGCCAAAGAGATGGGCTAGATGGGACTTGAAGGACCTTTACACATTCTCCAGAGCCTTGGCTGCCAAAGCTCGTTGGAGGCTAATTACAACAAGTATCCTTTGGACAGAGATCAACATAAGTAAATACATCTACCCCATGTCTCTCATTGATTGTATTTTCCTTGAGAACAAACACAAATCAAATATCTTCAACATTCAAAAAGTTGTCTTCCTTCAACATCATTGAATCGGGTTTGGCTTGGAGAATCATATCTGGGTACCATGCCATCATCGACATCAATCCTTGGTCTGGATGTGGAAATATATATACTCTCCCCCAAGAACTCATCCAATTATAATTAGACAAGGGTTTAAAACAATCAACCATATATCAAATCCGGATAATAATCCATAGGGGGACAAGGTTGGATGAAAACAAATGAATTAAACATATGTTAACAATGGCATCCACACTGGCAAGATTATATCAATTCACTAAAAAACTCTCATGCACGGCTCATGGACAAGGATGAAGAGTTGATCTGGTTCCATTCCAAAATAGGAGTGTACAATCCTAAATAAGGCAGCCTCATAGAATTCAAGTATAAAGAGCTCAACGTAAAGTGTTGGTGGTGGAAGAGTGTATGGAAATTAAAAACCCCTCCTAAAAAAAACTTGTATTCTGGTGCATTCTTACAAATAAGATCCCTACTGCAAAAAACCTTAATAAAAGATCCCTTCGAGGACCTACTTGGTCTGAAATTTTTAGCAAGGTGGATGAATCCATAGAGCATCTAATCATCTCTTGTCTAACAATAATGAACCTATGGAATTCGATATCCCAATCTCTTGGTATTAACTATAGATGGCAGGGACGATTGGCTGAGACTGCATGGTAGGATTGGTGTTAGCAACCAAAACCCATAAAAAATGTTGAACCTTTCGAGTCTCATATGTTGGGCTATATGGATAGAAAGGAATAATCTGCTATTCAAAGAGTGGGTGTATATTCTAGAGGAAATCAAGGCCAATTTACTTACTATACATACACTCATCCCTAATGATCTGCCATCTACGCAACCTCGAATAATCACAACTAAAAGTATAGATCAATCAAAATTCTTTGATTGATGCATATATTAAAACTGGTGTTTATGCTATGGGAATCAAGATGTTGATAAAGATGAAGGAATATTGTTTTTAACCTCGCTATAGGACATGAACATGTGTTATTGAATTAGCTTCTCGTGGTTTCAAGAATGGTCTAAACTTAGGGGGCCCATAGATGGTTTTAAAATCAAAGGAATCAAAGGCGTGACATATATCATTAACTAAGCTATTAGATGCCCTCAATAGAAAAATTATTTCGCTAAAATAAGAGAATTTAAACATACCACTAGTGGAAATCCAGGTGGTATCCTTGGGGGCACTATAATTCAACTTGTAAAACACGAACCCTCCTAGTGCTGGAAATGATTATTTCATTTCCTTATCCAATTATGGAAACAATTATTGAGCCTAAACCTCGTCATCTTCGTGTTCCTCCCAGTGATAGTAATATTTTTTTCTGGAGATTCGAGCATGTTTATTCAAAATTTGGTTGGAAACGCATCTTCATCATCGTCGAAGGAGGTATTGGGGAGGAATAAGCCTCCATCATTTAGTAGAATGGTTTTGATGGAAACCTTGTGGAAACATGGGTATCATTCCTGTATATGGCATCAAATTATGTCTACCTCCTTCACTACTATTCCTTCTTACACCCGACTTCACAACGGTTAGTTCACAATCCTTCACTGGTACTAGTGAGAGTAAGAAGTCCATAATAAGGCTGATATGCAGCACACTCTTGAAATCCATTTTGAATTTGATCATTGGACTGAAATTTACAGGAAAAGGGAAAGCGAACACTTTCTACCATAAGGATGATACTCTACAGAGGGAAAGATGTTAATTGGATCATGGGAATGTGTTGTGCTATACAAGAACCCCCCATTTAGTAAAACTAAATGGGGACCCTTTAAAAATAAATAGGAGGTTTATTTCATTTATTTTTTAGCTTAAGTAAAAAAAATTTAGGAAATAAAGTTTCTTTTTTCTTATCTGCTTTTATTCATTAGAGCGCATTGCAATTCACATAGCTTACAAACTTAAATGACTTAAAATCCACTAATTCATGCAAGCTAAGATATGCATTAACCTCTTTCTAAATCCATATCGAAATCTTATTACAATCACTTCAATCACCATTATAATCCATTTATCGCATCACGCCTCATTTAAATGGTCAAACTTATATGAAATTCGGTGAAAGTTGCAATTACACGGACTCGACGAGCCAATAAAGTAATGAACATAAAACCTCCAAAGTCCGATAGAGCGCAGCGGCATGATTTCTTGAAAGCGCACTTCACATTTCGCAGGATATAACTAAAACCAAATTCATTTACCGCATAAAAGTTGCGATGTGTGATTTGTGCATATCGCATTTCGAAGAATTTATGGGTAACATCATAAATGGAAATAGTTATAAGTTGTGATATGCGATGTGAAATGAATCATGTAAAATTAAACTGAAATAAGAGATCCAACTCTTGAAATTGATCGATAGACATTTCACGTGAAGGTGCAAGAGATTTGATTTTAAATGATTTTTGGTGATTAATAAAATTTAATATAATTAAGGTTTTGATAGATTCATATCTACTCTGAGCATGCTATTGAACGTTGGATTTGTTTTCAATTCTTTTTTCCTCCCTTTTCTCTATATTTTTGATGTTTGCTCTATTCGCTTGAAATCAGGAGACCACTTAACGTAGTGAGAAAAATTGAAATGATTTAGAAAGGAAAATAAATTGACAAAGCATCATCTACTGAAGACTCATATATGTTTCCCTTGTTCTCAAACCCCACCTGCAACAAGGATTGTGGAAGTTCTTCATGGGAGGAAATGTATAAGATTTTCGAGGATGAAAAGCTAAGGGTAATAACGAAAGTCACTGCAATAGGCACACCAGCTACATCAGATGCGAATTATTTCGATGTTGCATGTTCATTCATAAGGTAGCAGCAAGGCCAAATATTATTCCCTATACAGACATGGTTACGTGGGTAATCGAACACTTAAGCATAGAAGACATAACATTCAAAGATTTAAAAGGTGAGAATATTGGGTCATTAGGGCAAAGGAATTACAAGCAATGTACCATCTACCTTCCCCAAAGCAGAAATATGACAAAGCTTTTGTCCAAAGCTTTAGAACAAAAAATCCAGATTTGATGAAAGTCATAAAGGAATGGAAAGAAGACCAAGGAAAACTTAAGCAAGATAAACTCGGTACTTACCCAATTGCCCAAATTACTTCCCCTTATTGTTATGCTACCGGTATGTTGTCTATATTATATAAAAAACCTGATACCACTAGGTTTTCTGTAGATTGGGTCCCATTAATTGACGCAATCATCAAATCTTTAATTCTGAATTGGGAAAATACCCTATCTGATAATTTAGCTAAACACATCATGGAGTATAGGAGTAAAATAAGTGTTTCATTTACAGAAACACCCCCCTTTTATATGAGTGCCTATGTCATGGATGCAATTTTATTTTACTCTAGTTTTCCTACCATGGGATGGAAATGGATGACCCAGGAAGCTACTCCAATCCACATTTACCACAGAGCCCTCTGGGATTTAGACTTCCTTTTACATTTTTACAAAATTTTCCATAGAGTCATTTTGCCTATGCACCAGATGATATTCAATGAGAAAGCCCCTAGGGTTTCCAAATAGGCTAGTACAGACATTCTTTCTGTTGCTAGATGGTTTGCAAAGGAAAGTTTCACATATATCAGAGTATTTGGGAGTTATTATTCTCCTCATGTCCTACCATATTATGTTCTTGATAAGTTACTTTCCAGAGAGATTTCCTACTAGCTTCTTGTAAATGGTATTTCTAAATAGCTTAAACATGCTAAGAAGGTCATTTGGCCTAATTTCCCTTTACAATGCGCTAATTTTGCACTTTTTGATATTGTTCATGCCTACAAGGAAATGTCAAAGGTTAATATATTGAATTTTTCCATAATGCCAAAATGGCCATATGATCTGAATGATGTAATTAAAAACTACATCACAAAGCTCAAAATGAAGCCTTTTGTGAAAGGGATAGATACATTCGATGACTTATTTCAAGGCACTGAAAAGTTTTCAGATGTACTTAAGTTTGCATCCAATCAACTGAATCAAGATGACTTGGAAGCCTTCCAAGAATACAAAAATAAGATACTGGAAAGGATTCCTCTGGATTTATTGACTATTGAAGATGTCAACAGACCTACTCCAAGTATTAGCTTGGATAATGAAGTGAAAGACATGTTTGCAGATGAGTCAACACAATTAGAAGATCAATCTCAAAATTCGGATCATTCTGAAAATGAATCTGAAAAACTGAAACGAGAACCCAGAAAAGATAATTTATCAAGTAATCCAAGAGACTGAGATGCACGAGAAAGAAGGAAGTAATGGAACAGAGTCAACTTCTCAAGAAGTTCAACATAGTTAAGATACACTTGATCAGTCAGAAAAGTCCCAACCAAATAATTTGAGTAGTGAATGGGATGAGTTTTCTAAAGCAATAAAATTTCCTAAAAAAAATCCAAATATTGATCAAGCTGCTAGTTTTTAGACACCTGAACATTCCCAAAAGTTAGTGGAAATTGTTACACCACTACAATAAGCTCCAGAAACTTATGATTGAGAGATCATTTTGGCTTATTCTACAGAACAGATAGTGTTACAATTTGAGGAAATCCCTTCGCTGGATGTGTTTTACAGCCCAAGTCATAAAGCTTTAGTAAAGAGAAGAAAAAGGAGAAGAATTGATGAGAGAGTCTTAGATCTCACAAATGAATCAGTAGACGTTTTATGGAAGGATCCTCAAGCTGATCCTACTGAACATTTAACCAAAATATCATAGTTTGTAGGTGCATATGCTACTTCGACTGTTGATAAAGCTACTGAGGTTAAAATGTTATTGAAGCAGAAAGAAGATAATACAAGTATTCTGAAGAAGAAAGAAGATAGAATACAAGAATTAGTGTTGGACGGTGTAATCTATGGATAAATTACACTTCCCTAGATAGGTGTAAATCTAGAACAATAGGTGAAAGACTATACTACCATTTCTCCTAACTCAGAATAGATACACAGAGAGGATTGGATGCTTACTTGTTTTAGTCGCTTCCAAATGGCTCCTTTCTGTCACTTCCACTACAACTTCAAATTCAAGCGGTTTCAAATAGTTGAATGCTTTCTGCAAGAAAGAACACTGAAATAGCAGAAGATGCAATAATATAGATATCTATTCAAGCTAGTTAGCTAAATCAGTTAAGCATAAACTACATTCATCAACCAAGATCTTACAATATGGAAAATTAAAGTAAACATAGATGCATGCAGGGAAAAAAAAAAGTACTCTTTATTGATGATAGAAGGAGAGGTTACAACCTAGTGACTGATTTGTAGTGACCTTCCAGCAAAGTTCCCAAGTCTCATCACAGTATAAATCTTTCCAGCAATAGCTCCATAAATCAAACTCTCTATTGAAAATTCTCCAGCATTTCCCTACTCAAATTCTTCCTTCAAACCCTTAGATCCGTGTTCAATTTATAGATGAAATGTAGGTAGTTTTGTAATCAATAACATTCCAAAAATAGGCAAGACATGTTTCCATTCATGTAGATGTCAAATGGACACTTGATTGAAGCAAACACATGTGAACCCTTCTAGAAGACAGCACGGCCAAGTGGAGATTCCGGAACAATGAAATTTACAGCTCCCAATATGACAACGCACCTTTGAGACCTTTGAATGTCGGAAGTGCTTTCACGAGTAGCATGAATGGGGCTACCTACATTTACAATGCACTTAAATATAAAGAACTGCTTTGGTGAGCTCCCACATGTTAAATAATAAGCTTCAAACCATGAAATCGCCTTGCTTGATGAAAGTCTTGGTCAAGTTGGGTTGTTCACGTGTAGGGCATACGAAATTCCTGATGATAGGGAATGATAGACCCTTTGATCATCAGTCCTGGAGATGATGCCCAATTAACCAGGTCATTAGGAATGGTGCCCAAATTGACCTATAACAATTCCCCCCTAAAGCATGAGATCCAAATTATAAGAACATTTGATTGAGATGTTTTACACTGTGATGAGATTGGAAACAACGCGAAATGGTCACCTACATCAATATTACAATACATTACAACATGTTAAATCCTCTATTGATCATAACTGCTCAGGGTAGGCATTCCCATAGTCAACACATAAAACAATCTAATAACATGTACATAATTTAGAAAGTCGTCTACTTTGGAATGTTTCCCAGATGCAGACATCGCCTACAGATATAGGCCCATGTTTGGATGAAAATATGTATGTAAGGTCACCGTACAGATTATGTGTACAACAGTACTGAAATCACAGCCTGGATGGCTAAAACTAGATCGGGGGTCTTCTTATCTCATTCACTCGATCATTCGGGTACAAGTCTAGCCATGCGAATATATGATTTGTCGTCGAACATGGAAAGACATCGATCGATAACTTTGCCAATGATGTTGGCGGTAACAAATGCGAGAGGCCAGTGTGTGTGGCATAAAGATGCTGCGGTACATTTATTAAGGCGTGAATAGATTATTTGATGTCGAGCAGTAAACAAAATCTTTCGGTCGAAAGTCCAGGATGCGAGATCTTATCGATGTTGTAACAAACCTCATGATGACTGGAATGCGATGTTTCTAAGTGAACTTCCTGGATATTGATTTGTGGTGACAAAGAAGTCAACTTATTGCAAAAGCAGAGTTACTCATTTTGGAGATAGAGACATGACTTGATATAGCTTTTTCGGGATGACGGTCATGAAAATGAAGGTTTATGAGTATTAGAGATGGATGAGTTATTAATCCTTGGAGTGACGTCTGCGAACATATTGTTTCTTGTGATGAGTTGGCGGCATTGACCCAAAACAGAGTAAGAAGGTATGATTAACCATAGGTGTGAATGAACGAAATCAAGATGATTACCCAACCCAAACAGTCATGGAAATGGAGTGAAAGAAGTGTCATGTTCAAGAGCGACTTGCTACCAAAAAGAAACTTTGCTTGCTTTTCCCAAATTTTCCCCGGTCATTTGTTGACCAGTACCTCTTTATTTTTTAACAAGCTTGAGGAGGATAACATTTTCTTGATCTATAATTCAACCCTTTGGGTGAACAAAGAATAAAGTATCGCTATTTAATAATTTAACGAGTCTAGCAATGAATGAAACTCGATTCTTGCCATGATTGACAAGCCCGTCGCTATTTTATGTTTTAACGAGCTTAATGACAGTGATATCTCGGTCCTTTTTCATATTTAGAGAGTCTGAAAAAGAGGACGAAAGAGGACTCCAAAAGTAATTTTTCGTAAATTTGTCTCTTAGATCCGAAAAAGTGTAAAATAATATCTAAAAGAACCTCTTTGGTCATGTTTAACCAAGGCATTCCTTTTTCATAAATAATCCATCTCAGTCCGAAAAAGCGTTAAAGTTATACTGAGTAGATATCAATTCATTTACTTTAACGAGCTTGAAATGACAAGTGCTCGACAATATTTTCACATTATCGGAGTCTGAAAAGAGCTGAAAGAAGACTCCAGGGGTTCCTTTTTCACTATTATCGAAGCTCGAAAAACACATAAAAGTGCGCCTCAAATCCTTTTTCACTTTTAACAAAGCTCGAAAAATAAGGAGAAAAAGTATGCTTTGTGGTCAAGTCTTTCTTTGAAATAAATCTGCACGACTAACTTGTTCATCAGTTGTATTTCCTGTTCAGAACAACATCAAATGGATTAAAAATACCTGTTTCGTGATAAAAACATAAAAAAAAACTATAGTCATAGCAAATAAATTTAACTTGCAAGTAATTAAATGACTATATAAAGCAGTTTCACTATTCATTTTTACCATTCCATAGTTACCATTTGCATTTTGGAGTTCTGAACCTGATTTTTCCCCCGAACTTCAGTCGTTGATTGTGGTCGTTTCAGTGGACAAATTTCATTGTCGTTTGATCCAAGTCAGTAGCAAAAACCTCCTCTTTCTTTCAATATTCATTTCATTACCATTCCTTGCAAATTTTTATGGTTTTGAGGCCCCTAGGGTAAATTCTGCCAAAATTGAGGGAAACACACCCCCGAATGTCAAAACCTGCATTGCATAGTAGGTATAGTGAAGTGCACCTGCATGTGCAATGCACTGTCTCAGCCCAGGGAGTGCGTTGGGCATAGTTGAAGTTTTTTGTTTTCATGTTGTGTCCAAAATTTGCCTAGTTTTTTACAATGAATGGTATCTAATGGATCTTATGGTTGATTTTCAGGTTTCCATCGGATTATAATGACGATTACATGGAGAGAAAGAGAACATGAAGAAAAATATATGCTTGCCTTGAATGATCCGGGTACTGTAAGAGCTTTAAGAGATTACGGGATGATTAAGTACTTCAAACTGTCGGGAATGAGGCAACAAATAGAACTCCTAGAATTCCTTGTTCGAGCATGGGATTCGACGATAGAGGCATTTCACATAAAAAATCAAGTGTTTTCCATAATAGTTGAGGATGTGTATTTTCTCACAGGTTTGTCGAGGAGAGGTTTGCCCATTTCACTCACAGGATCTACCGTTGGAGGAGAAACAATGAGGGATTATGTTATGCAATATTTCTATCCGGGGTCAGAACCTAGCAAATATGGAAAAATAAACATATGTGATGTCATGGATTTTCCTTTGAGGACCATCCTATTCACGATTGCTAAACTAGCTGGCACCGTTACACTCCATGTAACGAACATATCGTGTATGCAGTGTGTTGGAATGTTTAGAGCCAACAATTTTCAACTGGTCTAAAGCTGTTTTATTGCAAATAAAGGAAAAACTGAATAAAGCAAAGGGAGGAAGGAAGAAAAATTTCAGTTATGGTTCCATCCTTATCTCTTTTGCTTTGGAACAAATTCCACTGATGCAGCCACAACATGTAACATTGGATATATCCAGTCCTAGAAATCCTCGAATGTAGAGATGGGTAGAACTCATGGGTCGGCATTCAGGCCAATCGACCGTTGTGTTCTTGACTACATTCTTCACCTGGTTTAGGCAACAGATCATCGCCATCGATGAGTATGCATATGCAGGCGTCGACTTCCGAGGAGATCTAGATCTATTTTTACCAGAAGGCGCTCAGTGGGGTGCAATAGGTAAGATTGATTTGATCATGTTTTTTTATTTTTATAAGGTTTATACAATTTTTTTTGTGTTTTGATTTCTTTCCAAGACTAAACTAAATGTTTTAATGTAATGAAGATATCGGTCACGTTCAACCAGTAGAGGAACCAGAGCGCGAAGCGAATGCACCAGCTGAGAGGGCTGTCGAGAGAGCATTCCTTCAGGACCTTGATATGCCTAAGACTCTTGTTGAGCTTCAGCATCACATAGAGGGATTGACATTCAGGATTCCAGATTTCTGGATCAAAGAGCTTCCCATGCGACTGCAGCAACACACAATTGGGGTTCCTAACCGTTGGATGCGGTTGCTCTGTAGGATTGCTAGATATATAGCGTGCTATCATCAGCACCACTAGTTTACTAATGACCTTTTTCATACATTTTGAGGTCAGATGACCAACGTTTCTTGGGCACAAATTTTGTAAAAAACCTGTAACTATCTATCTATATGTTTTCAGAGTTTTTCCTATGTTTAATGCGCAATCTTATTCAATGATGTGAATGTTTTCTTTACCTATGTCACAAATGTCTGTCTAAAAATATATTAGCTAATGAATTAGTTAAAGTGTTCAGATTTACGGAAATGTGTTGATATTGAATGAAATCAAAATGTCTCTCCAAAAGTTGAAATCTTAGGAACAATCTAAGAAGTGTTGGATTTCTAACAGAATAAATACTAGTAAGTTTTCGTACCACAAGTTGTGAGTCTAACCTTATGATTATGCGGTTAATACCAAATGAAATGGCATTAGAGAGAAGTTCAATCAATGCGCTATACTCAGCGATATTATTCGTTGATCTACCGATACAAATCCCTTGAAAACTCACTAACTCGCCATTCCGAGCAAAAATGGCCCACGCTACAGAGGATAGATTCTACGTACTACGACTAGCACCATCAGCATATCCAACAAATGGTTCCAAATATTTAGACATCTTCCATAAAATTTAAAGCGGATTACTAACATTAAGAAAACTCTAAAAGACAAATTAAGATAGTGAATGAAAATCAACAACATATAAACAATATAACACAAAAAATTACTACGCTCATGATTAAGCATAGTAACATTTCAAATACAACCCATTTCTAGGTTGTGCCAATGGAATTCCATCGTAATCAACTAACTCGTAGGCACCCTTAGCAAGAACTCTTTTGACAATATAGGGGCCATGCCACATTGGCTCGAATTTCACACAATACTAATTACATCAATTCACAGTCGTAAGAAGAATGAAGTCGCCTTTGAGTAGATGTGAGGAATTTGGAATTTTTGTCGTATTAGGCCTTTATACTCTCAACTCTCTTATATGTAGCCCCGTTGGCCAATTAGCCTTAGAAGCGCGTTTCATCCTAGATGAACGAGTTGAGAATAACTTCTTCTTAAGAGGTGTTAGAGTAGCAGTCTATCACGATTTTTAACGATGATATTTCACATTGGATTGGTAAGATAGCTTAGGACCATGCCAATTGAAAAGGAGTAAATGCACAGCCATTTCTCACCGAGGGTTAAAACTTCTGAGTGATGCGGGATCAAGTGCCAGTTCCTTTTACGGACTCCTATCATTCGTTGAAGCATTCGTTTAAGAATTTTGTTAATAGCCTCAACTTGTCCATTCGATTGTGGATAATAAGGAGTATAATTATCATGTGACAATCCTAACTTGGTTTTCAATTCAGACATCATATGGTTGTGAAAATGCTTCCCATGATCTGTAACTATAGCCTATGGGACCCCAAACCGTGCAATAACATGGTTGAAGAAAAACAATGTAGCTGTTTGTCCTATGTTGTTGAATGTAGGCATCTCTTTGGCCCATTTAGTAAAATAGTCGACTGCGACAATAATATAACCATGCCCCCTAGATGAAGAAGGGCTACAGGTCATGAAATTGATACCCCATTTTGTAAATGGTCCAGCAGAGACAATAGGATGCATTGGCGCTGGAGGTTTGCGGATTTTACGGTCATAAATATGACATGCATGACAGCTTCTGACTCCGAGAATACAATCTCAAAAAATAGTAGGCCAAAAGTAACCGGCACGGAGCATCTTCTACGCGGTAGCATAACTAGATAAATTTCCACCACAAGCCCCAACATGAAAATCATTTAACACTTTTTCGGCCTCCTCATGAGTGAGGCACCTCCTTAAAATGGCATCAACACCACCACGATAAAGTTTATCGCCGACGATCAGATAATATTTTGCTTGGTATTGAATACGTTGTTGATCAAACTGAGAGGTATTGGGTTGAAAATTTTGGGTTTGGAGATAAATGATGAAATCCCCATACCAAGGATTAGATGATCCAATCAGAAACAAAGACTCCTCTAGAATAGATGGTTCCGACGTAGTTGTAGTACTATCATAGGGAAGGCCACAAAGAAGCTCAGCCAAAACTAAAGACTTCTTTGACTTGGATTTAATGAATTCCAAATAAAATTCCTGCAAAATGACAATCCATTTTGAATATTTTCCACCTAGAAATTGATGTGATAAGATGTAAGTCATGGGGTTGCAATTCGAAACTATTGTTTTTTTTCGGAGTAGGATATAATGGCGAAATCTTTAGACAACTTGAACAACTGCCAAGGCAATATTTTCCACTTACGAGTACTTAACTTCTGTATCATTGAAATTACGACTCAAATAATAGATCAGATGTTCAATTCCATCCTCTACTTGGACCAAAACCATAGCGATGGTTTTTTCAGCCGTGGCGATATATAGGAAATAATCATTTTGATAATTTGGAGGATACATTAATGACGCTCGGAAAAGATGGTCCTTGACAGCATCAAAAGAATCTTGTGCAACTTGTTCCCAATGGAAGTGAACCCCCTTTTTCAATAATCGAGTAAATCCTTTAGCCATTTCGACATAGTTTGGAATGAACCTTCTCAGGAAGTTAGTCTTTCCTTGAAGTTTCTGTATCTGAAGTAAGTTTGATGGTGCAGGCAAATCAAGAATGGCCTGTACCTTCAATGGATCTATTCGAATTGCTTCTATTGAGACTACGAATCCGAGCAATCGACCAGAACCAACAAAAAACACACATTTGTGTGGATTGAGGCATATCTTGTAGTGTCGGCAGCGTAAGAAAATGGCTCTCAAATGCATCGGGTGATCAATCTGATTTCATGAATGCGCTGGTAAATTGTCTAGATATGGTTGAACAATGCGCTTGATGTTGTTGAAAGCATAATCAATTACTCTCTAAAAGTTTCCCCAACGTTCTTTAAACCAAACGGAAGTTTCCGATATGTGAATGTGCCCCAGGGACAGATGAATGTTGTCTTATGTTGGTCATCTGGGTGGATATTGATTTAATTGTAGCCGGAAAATCCATCCATGAAAGAAAATATTTCACATCCAGCACAATCGTCCATAATCTGGTCGATGAAGGGAGTAGGATAGTTGTCTTTTGGACAAGCATGATTAACATCCTGATAATCGATGCACACTCTAATGGTTCCTTGTTTTTTCATAACAGGAACAATATTGGAAACCCACTCAGTTAGCTGAATAAGGTAAATGAAACCAGCACACAAAAAAATTTCAACTTCTGCTTTGATGGCAGTGGCTTTCTTTGGATGAACAGGTCGAAGCCATTGACGCACCGGTTTGACATCGGGATACATATTAATAGTGTGTTCAACTATACTAGTATCTATGCCTGGCATTTCCTCGTAAGACCAAGCGAATACGTCATGAAATTCACGAAAAAGAGAGCAATATGAATCAAGTTCTAATGGAGAACAAGATACACCAACATGAATATTTTCTACAACGCCCGGTTTAGTCAAAATATCGATAGAAATCGTTTCTTTAATATTTGATAAATTTCGTTGAGATTCAATTGCATTAATCAGAAAAGAATTCGAAAAGAAAGTTTGAATGGATGGGTGATATAGTTCACTGAGATTATTTTCTTCATAATCTGGAAGATGGGAATGATGATGATAATATCCCCATGGTTCTCCTTCTGACATCATAGCTTCCAAAATATTTTCATCTATCAAAAATTTTGAGGAAAATGGATCAGATGGAGTACCAAAATCTAATGAACGATCAACCCAAACACTTAGTGATGCTGATTTTGGATTTTCTGCCAAAGCCAAATAGATTGATTGGTATTGTAGCTCAATGGGGCTGAGCGGTAAAACATCATCCAACGTAGAAATATCAGAATCACCCATACTCTTCCTTAAGCCAGATAGAGTGGAAGAGATCATGTAGCGGGTCTCTATGCTTGCAATTTCTATCGACGTCGCGGGCGGCGGTAATGAAAAGGTTCCCATAAGAGTGGAATCCTTTAAGATTCCTACGCCAATGTTCTGGATTTATAGTTGGGGTAAGTGAATATACAGAAAGCTTCCAGTTACCTGCGAAGCAGAGGAAAAAAAGGATAATTGATTAATGACTGTAATAGTACCTTTATGAGGAAAGGCAACCATTCTAAAATATGTAGAAATGATAGCAGTCATCGCATATACCCATGGTCTTCTGATTAAAATATTATAGTCAAGGGGTCCATCAACAACCTCAACATCAATACTTACTTTTTTTCCCCCTAATTTGACTTGCAGGTTATTAATAATACCACAAGGTTTATATGTTCTTCCATCAAAAGCCTTCAACGTCGTTGATGATTGTGATAATCGCGGCGAGCCAAGTGACTTCCATAGTTTAGAGACATAATGCACGTAGATTCTCTCTCATAAATAATAACGCGATGAACAAGGTGATTGAGAACATTATGTTGTGTAACCAACTCCAAAAAGAGAAGAAAAAGAAGAGATATCAACGCCTGAGAAATAAGCCAATTCGAGGGGGGAACCTCCAATGCATTACATAAATGAACAATTCGTCGATGATACAATTTACAAAACCTCCTTTCTCTATATAGGAGTCCATGGGGCCATAATGTAATCCTAGTGGGCCACAATGTAATCCTAGCCGACCTAACAATAATAATTTAAGGGCACAATAATAACATTATGGGGGTTACAAGGGTACAATAATAACAATAAGGGGGGCTACACTAACATAATAAGGGGCTATACTATTAATATAGGGACTTAACATGCCCCTCTCCTTCAAACAAGTGTTGTCCTCAACGCTTGATTATTTCTTGATGCTTCTGTATAAAATTCTCATCCTCCCATGTGAAATCTTCTATAGGAAAGTTCTTCCACTTGCTGAGATACTCTGAAATTGATCGTACTTGTTGAGTTCTTGTTTCTATGACTGCTTCATAACTTCTTTCGATATGATGTTGATCTTCCTGTTGTTTCATTAGATTTTGCACCAAAGTTGGGTTATCCTTTGAGAGTTCGAGAACTTGTTGTTGATGCTCGCTGTGATCTTCCACTAATTTATCATCCATATTAGCTACTATTTGATCCTTAAAACCATCCAACTTAGCCTCCATTTCTGCTTTTAAACCATCTATTTCATCTTCGGTTGCTCTTCGTAAGATCGAAATTTGTTGCACTTGGTACCGTAATTTTGATATCTCATATTGCAATTCTTCCTCCTCATGCATCATAGTATAGCTTTCTGAGGGCTTAATGGGTATGGAATTATTTTTAGGGGCCATTTTAGAATACAATACTGATATATATTCTACAATATGCCCTTGGAATCAATTCAACTTGATTCTTCAAACAAGACTTATGCAATTCGGAAAAAAAATACACACCTTTTACTAGCTTTTAGGAGATCGATATTGAAATGGAATTATCTCTGTAATTGAAAATATTCGATATCTGAAATTCATCCCTGTAGTAGCCCTCTGAATTCTCTTTTGAATGCCACAGGTTTGACCTAATTTTGATTCTCCAAGACAAAGTTGTGTCCAATCTCCCACAATGACCTAATTATGGACTGGTTTAGTAGAGCGAATTTGTACGACTTGCCACGTGTCACTGTTTCGTCCTTTGTATCTGAAATTGATAGCCAAGAAACTTCAATCTGTGTACTTGCGACCAATTTTTATGGCACTTCAATCCGATGCCCAGAGAGAGAGTTATTGAACTTTTCCCACGATCACCTCTTTGAGATGCAATTCAAGAGCCTGAAAAAGCACTACCTTCCACAGATCATATCTCCAACAATATTGCGAACCAAGATCTGAAATTTTTTGACAACTTTCCTCCAGATTTCAGCTTTGCACCATACGAATTTCAGATTCTGAACCTTCGTAGAGACAAATTTATAGCGAAAATTCCACGATGACCTTTTTAGGAGCTTGAACAAATACCTAACTTCCACAGATGATATCTCCGAAAATATTGCGAACCAAGCTCTGAAATTTTTAGAAAATCTTCCTCAGGATTTCAGCTTCGCACCCTAAAAATTTCAGCTTCTGAAACTTCGTAGAAAAAAAGTTATAGCGCAAATTCCACGATGACCTGTTTGGAGCAGCGAAACCCTAGAATCCAAACCTCTGATACCAAATGTTGTGTAACCAGCTCCAAAAATAGAAGAAAAGAGATATCAATGCCTTAGAAATAAGCCACTTCGAGGGGGCAACCTCCAATACATTATATAAATGAACAATTCTTGGATGATACAATTTACAAAACCTCCTTTCTATATATAGGAGTCCATGGGGCCATAATGTAATCCTAGTGGGCCACAATGTAATCCTAGCCGACCTAACAATAATAATGTAAGGGCACAATAATAACATTATGGGGGTTACAGGGGTACAATAATAACAATAAGGGGGGCTACACTAACATAACAAGGGGCTATACTATTAATATAGGGACTTAACACATTAATTCTGATGGAGAATGCCAATTTTGTGCATAGCTGTGGCACATAGCCCGTATGATTAAAGACGACAAGATTAGAATCAGTCGGATAAATTCCACCAATGGCCGACAATAAAGCTTGCTTCTAGGAGGGACAATTTTTTAATACCTCAAGAGCAGACACATCTGAAGGGGATTGAGCCAAATCTTCAACTATATTATAATTTTGTGCAGCTCTTGCTTGAGGATTATATGTTGATTTATGAATTACTCCCTTTGGTGGCTTAATCGTCTATTCAGGAATAACAGGAGGTGGTACCGATTCATTAGATGGATTCGTTGTCGAGGTAGTAGGTTGATCAGTAGCTGGACTACCATAGTCTATATTCTGCGTCGACACCAAAATATCTTGTGAAGGTTTTGTAGTGGATAACATTAACACTTGGGAACTAGGAGCTAGATCCGTAGCAACCAAATTTGTGTCTATATTTGGAAATGGGTTTGTCAACACAGCTGATGCATGAGAAGTCTTGATGATTTTTGAGACTTCAGCACGGTGAGGGAAATCCCTAACAAAATGTTCCTCGTTACATATTATGCATGGATAACAAGGTTTCCGTGGTCCTGATTGTTGATCAGATGATCGTTCCTGCGGGTTAGAAGTTTTCTTTTTCTTTGATTTCCCCTTTTTCGTACTTCCTGGTTGCTTATCACTTTTGCCTTTATCAAATGAGATGGCATTGATTTCAGAAGTAGGAGTAGGATCAGATGTAGTAGTGTTGTGTTTTTTTACAGTGCCTATCAAGCCGTCTCTGGCTTGAGAGTCATTTATTTGAGGAGGAACATTGAAATTAGATCGCGACACATTTGGGATTTTCTCATAGAGCGTGCCAGACTGAGTATAAATCAAGTCTAAATACTGGGCATGAGCGATAAATTTCTCTTCTATGATGACGCCACCTTAGCCACATCCTCTGTTATAGATGGTAACAGGGATTTGATGAACCATTCAACAAGGAGTTAATCGAGAACAAATGTCTTAACCATTCATCGACGGTGACGCCAGTCATGAATATGATCTGAAATGTGAATAGAATTACTCTGTTTGAAGTTGGTCAAGAGTTCCGTTCTAGTTTCGTATCTGATCAACAACTGGAAATGGGTCAAAAAGACAGTAGCCAAGGCAGTGAAATTGTTGAAAGAAGCTCTAGGTAATTCAATGTACCATTTAGCTGCCGGACCTGTGAGCGTTCGCTGGAAAATATGTAATAGAAGAGAATCATCATTTAGGGAATTTGTGAACACCATAAATGATAAGTCATAGCATGAGTTGATGGATCTTCTCTAGGGTTTCCATTGAATTTAGGAATGTCAGAAGGTAATTTATGTGGTATCACTGGCCACCAAGGAGCATAATTGATAGGATCATTGGTTAATCGGTTTAAATCTGGTAATTCCAAGGTTGCAACAAAAGGCAACTGTATATTAAGTTCAGGTTGAGCATAGCTAGGATAAGATGGAATTTCTTGTGCAACAGGTCTTTGAGCACCGGCATATGGGATTTGTTTCTGGTAACCCAGATAGGGGTTGTTTTTCATAGCAAGCGCTTGAGAGTTCTGTTGACCAAAACCTGGATATGGTACTTGTTGATATGAAGTTTGAAGAATTTGTGCCTGTGGCTACCAAGGCATTTGTCCACCAATGTTATAACCCAAATTAGTGTAATTTGGATTCAGTTGATATGTATAACCAAATTGCGTTTGTGACATCCCATAAAATGGCACACCAGCTTGTGAGTAAATGATTCCTGATACATGTTGTTGTAAATTAACCAAGGGATTTTGATATTGAGTTGAAGAACTCGCCTGATAAGGTTGATGTATAAGATTTTGATTCTGTAACAGGGGTATATATGTATTAAAAAGTGGTAATGAAGTGGGTGTAACAGGTTGAATCGGTTGATACGATTGGACAACCGTTTGTGATTGGATAGGCAGAGTGGGCTGCCATTGAAAAACATTCATTTCAACATTAGTTTGACCAAAATGTGACTGATTACTATCATATTGGGTGACCATAGGTTTCCCCCCAGCATAAGGAGGATAATAAGATGGAAAATATTGTTCTCCAAATGATGGGAGTCCAGTTGATATGGTACTTAAAGGAATTGACCCATAAGGACCGACTTGATATTGCCCTGATGATGGATGTAATGATTCAATTCGTTCAGTACTAACTATAGGAATACCAGTTGAAACACCAGATGATGATATTGGTAATGACCATGGTCTTGAAGATTGACCAGAGAAAGTGCCAAACAATGATTTGTAGCTTGTTGGGACCGAAGGGCCACCGTGAAAATATGACTCTGGTGAAGTTGTGAACATCGACGGAGTAGCAAGGGTAGGAGCTGACGTAATTGGAACATCAGACCCAACCGAAGATGTTGGTTCAGGCATGGTTGTATGATCAAATGTATACTCTTCGAAATCAACAGGAGATTGAATGGCAATGAGATCAACAAAAGCAGATGGAAATGATTGAGGAAAACACTAATATAGGTAAAGGTCTCCCCCAAAATGGGTTTGACTTAAAGGTGTATCAGGTTGTGGGATTTCTTCAATTATGATTAAACCATGAGGAAGAACTTCACCGTCAGGACCAAAATATATTTCAAATGGTTGACTATATGATATAGGAGTTTCAGTAGCTATAGGTATTTGTGGAGTGACCAAATTAGGAACAACTTCAATCTATTTAGGATTCAGATTTTCTGGCAAAGAAGAGACAGGATCTGGATCAATTTGTGATTGAAAAACTTCGGGTCCAGGAGGTATGGTCTCAGCGATTGAATGGATTGTGACCACGGGTAGCTGTGAAGACTCCGTTTCGACAACAGTAGATGAACCGGGATGTGTGGAAACAATTTGAGCTAGCTCTGGTTTAAATGATGATGTTTCTCCAGAGGTACGAATTGTACTTGATTCGACATATCGTGATCGCCTTTGCCTACCAGAAATAACTTCCGGTGGTAAAAGTGGTTTTTAAGCTAATCTACGCGAACGACGGGGGGTAGGATTATGTTCTTCCATGATTACTGATTTATTTTATCCAAAAAACAAATAAACAAAAAGAGGGTAATGCTAGGCAAAAGGGTTTACCAAGAAACTGTGAACTACATATCACCTCCTCGCACACCAAGAAGTATGGGTAGGTAATCTCCCCGAATGTTGTGTTCGGTGTATCACAATTTCAGGGCGGCCGACTTGGTTCACTATGGATGGATAACACCTAAAAGTTGTCCTCCCAAATATACCCGAAGGTACGTGGAGGCCCAAGTCCGTATTAGTGCTGTCTGATGCGAAAATGCATAGTGAGAGCACCCTTTTATACTTATAGTACTGTAACACCGCCCGATATACCCGAGAGTACGTGGACGAGCTATGATATACTTATGTACGTGGAGTGAGGTATCACACTCATAATGTATCGCAGACAAGTTAACAACAACTGCTATGTTTTATGACGCCGAAACACGTCTCTAGCCTAGACCTTCTAAATGTTATCGTTAATGTTCCAATGCGTTGTTAAGTAAATTGAGATTTATTTTATGTTGATCTTGCTTAACAGTTTTCCTTTCAGGTTCACCACGATGATGTATATAAAATTCCTAAAATGCAAGCTAAGAATGATAAACAAACTTTCACTTTCAGCTTTTTCAATGAAAGACCTAGCTACTAAGGGAAGAGAGAAAATAATTTGAGAGCAAACAAATCAATGAATCTCAAACTAAATGCAGATTTCCTAATGTTCCTTTTGCAAAAAACACACAATCCTACATGCAAATGCAAGTTTTTCTTTTCAGTTTCCTTAATGTTATGAATGCAGAAAAGAAACTAGGTGCACTAGATCAATAATCGAAATGATTTTTACTTTCGAGAAATGAAGAATACAAACAACAATTTCTCTTTTGAAGGAAAAATAAGGATTTCAACAACAATTTCTCCTATCAAGGAAATGAAGATTTTACGACAATTTCCTATTTCGAAAGAAAACGATTCTTAATGCGACCATAAAAAGTACTTTGAAATCAACTTGTCAATGATAATGAATTTTTTTTTAAAACAACATTGAACAAATTTTCAGTCAAAGGAGAATACATATATAGAGTTACTCGTCAATAGAGCATCAAAATTTTTAGAAAAAATCAACAAACAGAACTGAAGAAAAATACAAAGTTAGATTCAAGGGGATTTGGTCCTTTCAGGAGCCAACGCAGTCTCCAAGGAGAGACAGTGCTTTGAAACGTAGGCTAAGAAGGGAGACAGTGCTATGCAAAGCACTGTGCCCTGACCAAGGGTGCGTTGAGTGAAGTAAACAAAGAAAAAGCTACTGTTTGGCTCACTAAATTTGCAAATTAAGCTATGAAAAAGTCTAATCTTTATGTGAAACAGCTACTGGGTGGATTTAGAAAGAAGATCAGAGACTAAAACACCTAGAAACAAGAGAAGTTCTCCCTAGTGGAGTCACCAGTTTGTTGGGATAGAATTGTAATCTATGGATAAACTACGCTTCCCTAGACCGGTGTCTAGTCTAGAACAACAGCTGAAAGACTATACTAATGTTTCTCCTAACTCAGAATAGATACATAAAGAGGATTGGATGCTTACTTGTTTCAGTCGCTTCCAAATGGCTCCTTTCTGTCACTTCCACTACAACTTCAAATTCAAGCGGTTTCAAATAGCTGAGTGCTTCCTGCAAGAAAGAACAATGAAATAGAAGAAGATGCAATAATATAGATATATTTTCAAGCTAGTTAGTTAAATTAGTTAAGCATAAACTACATTCATCAACTAAGATTTTTCAATATGGAAAATCAAAGTAAACATGGATGCATGTAGGGAAAAATAAGAAGTACTCTTTATTGATGATAGAAGGAGAGGTTACAACCTAGTGACCGATTTGTAGTGACCTTACAGCAAAGTTCCCAAGTCTCATCACAACATAAGTCTCTCCAGCAGTAGCTCCACAAATCAAACTCTCTATTGAAAATTCTCCAGCATTTCCCTACTCAAATTCTTCCTCCCAAACACTTAGATCAGTGTTAAATTTATAGAGGAACTATAGGTTGTTTTGTAATCAATAAAATTCCAAAAATAGGCAAGACATGTTTCTATTCATGTAGATGTCAAATGGACACTTGGACTCAAATCTTGACACATGTGAACCCTTTTAGAAGACATTGGCCAAGTGGAGATTCCGGAACAATGAGAATTTTGCTCCCAATGTGACCAACACACCTTTGAATGTCGAGAAGTGCTTTGCAGAGCAGCCTTGAATGGGGCTACCTACATATGCAACACACTTAGGCCACTTAGAGCCTACTTTGGTGAGCTCCCACATGTTTAATAATAAGCTTCAAACCATGGAAAAGCCTTGCTTTGATGAAAATATTGTTTGATTCATGTTTTTTCCTGTCTTAGGGAATATAGCAACTGAGATGATAGGGAGTGATAGACGCTTAATCATTGGTCCTGGAGATGATGCCCAGTGAACCAAGTCATTGGGTATGGTGCCAAAATTGGCCTATAACAATTAGAGAGAGTGTTGAATAAAGAAAATTCTAACTCCAACGAGCAAATGAAATCGAAGATGTCCCAATTTCAAAAGGATTTTTAGAGTCTTAATTTGTAGCATCAACTAAAACTCACTAAAAATCAAACACAATTGGAAGTAGAAATGACCATATTACAAAGCCAACCACAATTAGAGAAATTCATAAAGGAAGCATTGGATGTGAATGCTAAGTTAAAGAAACAACAAGAAGTATTTTTCCAACAAGCTTTTGTTACTGGCTCTTATTGTGAATCAAGTGAAAAATTGATCCAACAAGTAGCTATAGAGAAACTTGAATGTGAGAAGACCGAGAAGAAAATCAATGAACACATTCAATCGCAAGCATAAAACTCAGGAAAGGAAGCTAATATACCCCAGGTAGATAAGTTCCAAAAGGAAATATTATTCAAATATTGGGAAGCATAGATAAAGAAGGCAGAGAAAGCAACAACGAAAGGATTCAAGTTGGCAAAGGAAATTACTGAATCTATGTGTGAAAAACTTGTGAAAGAAGAACTTATCAAAGAGTGCACATCTGAAGTGCTCTTAGAAGTAAAACAACTGGAAAAACAGTGGAGAAAAAAGGTAGAAACACACGATGAAACAATTAAAAAAGGTAAATAAGTTTGATCAAGAAAATTATTGGAATTTTCTAATCAAACCTTATCATCAATACCAGACCCTGCAGTCTTTAACAGATTCCATACGAAGATCGCAACCAGCATTCTCAAATGTGATATTCAAAGAAGAGGTCAGATCACAGATTTTGCAGCCAGCTCAGCTTAAGCCCATGCTAGATATTTGTCAACTCGAGGGGAAATCCAAATGAAAGATCAAAATTTATAAGTCATATTGTTACTTTATTTTCCTAGATTGTAGTTAAAGTTAGTCTTAAGAGGATGGTTGTTTGAGACCTCCTCTATTTTTTTGTAATAATATATTTTAGAACATAGTTAGTTTAATATTTAAACCCCTCTCATGCATTTAGAGAAGGGTCCAGAAATTTTTCAAAAACATTTGCAAAGAATGCAGTATTGTAAGTTTGTGAATGCTTTGATGAATTAATGGAGCATAATTTGTTATATTTTGACAATTAAAGTTGTTTAACTCATGTTGCACTATTGTAATCTTTATATTGCTTGAAAGTGAAGAGGATCAGACCAATTATTGTCAATTTACATGAGTAGAACTTCGTACATATGGTACTTATATTCACTTGTATTAAGTCTTGCTTTCTAGATTGACAGTCATCTTTTTATTGCATTATATATTTGAAACGTTATTATAGATGAATGTTACATGCACCTTTGTTCTAATATTTTTCTGCGATTTCTTATTAAATATATAATCACACATATGAATGCCATATATTTTTCATAATTATTCTAATAAGACTATTTTGTTAGAAGAATCATCTTACATAATTTTCATCTCTTTCAACCATTAAATAATATACATTACTAATAGTTGAAATATATCTCTTTAGATCACATAAAGGAAGAAACACCCCAGGTATATACTAGAATAGATAGTTTAGTTAAATCCATGTGATAGATTAGAATAATTTTCCATTGCATGTTGTATAATAGAAAAAACACTCCAAAATCATCCTTATTGGGAAATTAATCCCATTATCCCCAGTCGGAGCCACTGCACCAAACGGAAAAGGAGTTGCTTTAAGGTCTGGACTGGGTGGTTTTCCCGCATGTTTTGGCAGCGGAATTCTGAAGCCTCAACATAATGCAATTAATAGAAAAAGGTAAATCGAAAACCATCTACCATAAGGCTGATACTCAACAGCGAGAAAGGGAACACCGTATAAAAATTTTTACATTTTAATTTGAGTTTACATATATATATATATATATATATATATATATATATTTATTTATTTATTTTGTAATGTTTTTGGTATTTCTATAATGTAATGTTTACGACATTATTTATTAATGAACTATAATGTAAATCGTGAAACCCGTGAAAAGTTCATGAAACATACAGTCACTGATCTTGAAGGAGTAAATGAGCCAGTAGCATTCAATAATAACATTATTGGAAACTACTCAGTAGAGTCATTTTTGGGAAATTTCAATGCTCAACAGTCACCTTTCTTTGATAATGCAGTTGTTTCTCAAATTGAGAATTTTTCCCAGACAGATAGTTCCAAGTGTAAAAAATTTGTAGATAAAGCAGTAGTTAATTCTTTATTTTGGACTCTTTATTTTGATGGTTCTAAATATGAATATGGTGTAGGCATTGGTTGTATTTTAATAATACCAGAGGGAGAAAATACCATGTTAGCCTACACACTAGAATTTAATTGTACAAACAATGTAACTGAATATGAAGCATTAGTCCAAGGTTTGTACAAAGCCATTGATCTTAATATCAAATATCTGAAAGTCCTAGGAGATTCAGAAATCATTGTCAGACAGGTAAGAAATACCATTCAATGTAATAATGGACATTTAAAGCATTACCAATCATTAGTCCCAGAATTAATCATTCATTTCTTAGCCTTTAATATTTCTTCTTGTGCCTAGAATGCGTAATGCTAGTGCAGATCTACTGGCTAATGTAGCATAAAATTTAATTCCATCTCAAGAGTTTAGTCCTGATATATTTTCCATTGAATTAGTTTTTAGACCATATGTTCCTGATAATATTACCAATTGGAGAGTATTCAATAATGATTAAGATATCATCGATTTCTTAACATCTGAAGGATCTTATGATAGTCAAATTTTGGATGAAAATGAACATGACATTCAGATTAAGGAAGAACGAGATGAAAATCCTATTCCTAAGTCTGTTTTCAAGTTAGAAGACCTATATGATCTGAAAGATAGGTTTAAAATAGTTACTAACTCAAAAACTCAAAGCTCTACCTTAAGATTTGAGTTAGTAAATCTAGGAACTGACGAAAAAAATTAAAATGTCAATCTAGGTCTTGGTCTATATTCTGAAGAAATATTATCATTTATTAAATTTTTTAGAATGTATGAAAGTGTCTTTGCTTGGGATTACACTGATCTTAAAACATATGACACATACCATTCCTATGATCTCAAAAGGAAAACCTATACGACAGAACTTGAGGAAAATTCATCCAAATCTTGAAAATCAAATCAAAACAGAACTGAACAAAATCCTCAAGGAAAAAATCATCTTTCCAGTCAAGTATTCTAACTGGGTATCAAATTTGGTACCTGTCAGGAATAAAAATGGAGATATTAGAATTTGTATTGATTTTATGAATTTAAACAAAGCATGTCAAAAGGAAAAATTTCCATTACCAACCATGGAACAAGTACTGCAGATAGTAGTTTGTTCTGAACTTATGTCCTTTCTATATGGATTCTAGGGATATAACCAAATTCTTGTACATCCAAATGAAAAACTGGAGACTACATTCAGGAATAAGTGGGGAACTTACGCCTATCAAAAGATGCCATTTGGATTAATTAATGCAGTTGGCACTTTTAAGAGAGATATGGACACAGCTTTTAGGGGGCTCATAAATAAGTCAGTGGTTATTTATTTAGATGACATTACAGTCTTTTCTAAACAAGTAACCAATCATGTGAATGACCTAAAGCAAAGGTATGGCATCTCATTAAACCCAAAGAAATCATTTTTTTCATTAGATAAAGGAAAACTTTTAGGATTCATTGTGTGAAAAATAGGTATCTATATTGATCCTGAAAGAATTGAAGAGATTAAAATAATTCCTTTCCCTCATAACAAGAAAGTTATGCAGTCGTTTCTTGGGAAAATTAATTTTGTTAAAAGGTTTGTCCTTGACTTTTCACAAATAGTTTTACCATTACAAAACATGATTAAGAAAAATTCAGTCTTTAAATGGGGGCATAATGAAAGAGAAGCATTTGATTTGATTAAAAATTCCATTGTCAATGCTCCATTCCTGACTACCCCCAATTTTCTTAATCCTTTTACTTTATATACTTTTTCATCAGATACATCATACGTTGTCATTTTAATACAACTTCATGACCAACAAATTGAAGCACCAATATCTTTTTTCAGTTCCAATTTGCAAGGTGCAGAACTAAATTATTCATCTATCGAAAAGCAAGCATTTGCTGTCTTTAAGGCTATAAAGCATTTCAGGCCATTTCTCCTAAAAACTCACACCAAAGTCATAGTTCCATTCTCTGGAGTGAGAAAATTATTAATGCAAAGAGAATTAGGAGAGAAAAGGGCTAACTGGGTTACTTCTTTACAAGAATATGATGTAGAAATTAGACCCTCTAAAATTGTTAGAGGTCAAGGTTTTTGCAGAATTCTTACAGGAGCATCCCATCTATCATCAGAAGAAGATTCAGGTAACAATGTGAAAATATCATAGTTAAGCCTCAACGATGCACAATCTCAATACGCTGATCTCATATTCTATTCGAAAAATGGATATGCTCTGACCCAACTCAGTTATAAAATGAAATGGGATTTGAGATTGAAGGCCAAGCAATATGAATTAATCGATGATGCATTGTTTAGGATAAATTTTGATTATGTATTACTAAGATGCTTAGGAAAATATGAAGTAGGGAAAGTCTTGCAGGAACTCCATGATGGACTAGTTGGAGGACATTTTGGAGGAAATACGACAACAAATAAAATCCTGCATGCAGGTTACTATTGGCCTACACTTTTCAAAGATGCTCAGGAATATGCAAGAAAATGCAAAGTTTGTCAAAGTGCATCTGGAATAAAAAGGAAGCCAGCCTTCCCATTACAGGCAGTTAATATCGAACAACCATTTGAACAATGGGGATTAAATATAATCGGTGAGATTATTCCTAACTCTTCCAAACAACATAGATATATTCCCACAGCTACAGATTAATTTACTAAATGGGTGGAAGCAATTCCATTAAAGGTAGCCAACTCTAAGAATATCATTGATTTCATCGACCAATATATCATAACTAGGTTTGGTTTACCTACTGCTTTAATGTTTGATAACGTGTATTACTTCTCATGAACCGCTATAATGGAATTTGAAATCAAAAGAGGTTTTAAGCTTAAGCATTGTACAAATTATTACCTGCAAGGAAATGGTTTAGCAAAATCCACGAATAAAAACTTGATTAGAATAATCAAAAGAACTATTGATCAAAACCAACGAAATTGGCATAAGTCATTAATCTTTTCTCTTTGGGCAGACCGAATAACTCAGAAAGCTTCTATTGGCACTTCTCCATTCAATCTTGTCTATGGAAAAGAAGTTGTGCTTCCAACGAATGTAGTTATTCCCTCTCTTGCCTTAGTTCAATTCATTGATGAATCTCCTTCTTCTACACTACAACTAAGAAAATTTCAAATTCTTAAGCTAGAAGAAGAAATAGAAAAATCTAAGCATACTTGTGCACATAATCAATAGATAGTAAAAGCCTCATTTGATTCAACTTCTGTTACTCCAAAAAAAATTCAAATTGGTGATCTGGTATTGAAATGGGACAAAGTGCATGAGGAAAAAGGTAAACACACGAAGTTTCAAAAACTCTTGCTAGGTCCATTTCAAATAATTGAAGAAATAGGCCCATCGACATTCTTATTGCAAGATCTATTAGGCAAAAGAGATTCTTTGCCTGTTAATGGGAAGATTTTGAAAAAATATTTTTCATAGGAAGTAACCCCTTCTATTCCCTGTATACTAGTGTCTTTTTCTTTTCCTTAGAAAAATAAAAGTTGCCTGGTATAAATTTTTGGATTTTCAAATAAATATTTGAGATGATCCTTTTTTATTTACTGCTTATAGAAATAAGAAGTGTTAAGGAAACAATCGAAATATTTGAAACAAAAATAGATTTTATTTTTCACTGAAAGATGCAAATTCACTAAAGTTGTTTACTCTCTGATGAACCCTCATATTTATATAGCATGATTATTTTAAAAGAATACTTAAACATATTAAAGACTCTTTTACAGAAAAGCAATCTAAAACTCAACATTATCATCCAAAATCCTCAAAAGGACCAATGATTCACCCCATTCGGGAAAACTTATCAATTTTTGAAAGAAATTCAAAATAGATTATACCAGAAAAGCTTAAAAGATAATAAGTCTCATCACGAGCTTTTTTACCATGTTCATAGAGAAATAATTGAACTGACATTACCAATATTGCCTATCGAAACAGGGTAATGACTTGAGATTATATCAAGAGGAAAATGGGTCTCATCAAGAGCCAGCTTGATCAGTTTAATTACAACTAGTGAATGGCATTGTCATTATTTGGTTACCAAGCCAAGACAATGGCTTTTAAGTAAATAAAAATATGATATAAAAATAAAAAGTTTCAAAAAAGATCAATTGTATAAAGTTAGAATTTATTTTTGGAAATTGTAAGAAACACTCGATGGGACAATGAATCATTGAAGGGTAAAAGGTAACCTTTCCAAGAGCTTAAATTTCCTATTGGATCAGAGGCTCTACCTGTGATAAAAGAGTAAATATTTATAAAGCTGATCTGTAAGAGCCACCTACTTTATCTTTTTGAACTGAGTAAAGACTGATATAGATTCTCATACTTATATCTTTAAAAGAGGGATTCTTATGAATTGTAATTAAGAGAAATTTCATTGCTTAGTAAGATATTATTTGTTTGAAATTTATTCCTACAACTATTTTTATTTCAAAAAGGTTTCATAAATTTCAAAAATTTAGTTAGAGATAGCTAGTTCTCCCAAGTGAATCGCCAATTGTTGTGCTATACAACAACCCCCATTTATTTTATTAAATGGGGACCCTTTAAAAATAATTAGGAAATTAATTTCATTTATTTTTTTAGCTTAAGTCAAAAAATTTAGAAAATAAAGTTTCTTTTTGCTTATCCGCTTTCATTCCTTAGTGCACATCACAATTTACATAACTTACAAACTTAAAACAACTTTAAATCCACTAAGTCACATGGGCTGCGATATGCACTAAGATCTTTCCAAAGCCATATCGAAATCTTATTACAATCACTACAATCACCGTTATAATTCATTTATCGCATCACGTCTCATTTAAACAATTACCTTATATGCAATTCGGTAAAATTTGTGATTACGCGGACCCGACGAGCCAATAAAATAATGAACATAAAGCTCCAAATCTGATAGAGCACAGCGGCATGATTTCTTGAAAGCACACTTCGAATTTCGCAATATATAACTACAAGAAACTTCATTTACCGCATAAAAGTTTTGATGTGCAATTTGCGTAGATCTGATGTCGCAGAACTTATGGGTAACATCATAAATCGAAACATTTATAAGTTGCGATATGCGATGTGAAATGACTCATGTCAAATCAAATCAAAATATGAGATCCAACTCTTTAAATTGATCGATAGAGATTTCATGTCAAGGTGTAAAGATATTTGATTTAAAAAGATTATTGGTGATTAATAGCATTTAATAGAAGTAAGGTTTTGATAGATTCATATCTACTTCGAGCATGTGTTGAAGTGATTGAATGCTGCATTTGTTTTAAATTCTGTCTGCCCCCCTGTTCTCTATATTTTTAATGTTTGCTCTATTCGCTTGAAATTAGAAGATCACTTAACAAAGTGAGGCAAATTGAAATTAACAAGAAAGGCAAAGAAATTGACAAAGCATCATCTACTGAAGACTTATATATGTCTCCCCTATTCTCAGACACCACCTGCAACAAGAATTGCGCCATTTCATCATGGGAAGCAAGGTATCAGTTATTTGAAGACGAAAATCCAAGGGTAATAACCAAAGTCGCTACAATAGGCACGTCAGTTACTTCAGACGCGACTTATTTCGACTTTGCATGTTCATTCATCCATAAGGTAGAAGCAAGGCCAAATATTCTTCCATATACAGACATGGTTAAGTGGGTAATCGACCACTTAAGCATAGAATACATAACATTCAAAGATTCAAAAGGTGAGAATATTGGGTCATTCAGGGCAGAAGACTTACAGGAAATGTACCATCTACCCTCCCCGCAGCAGAAATATGACAAATATTTTGTCCACATATTTAGAACAAAAAATCCAGATCTGATGAAAGTCATAAAGGAATGGAAAGAAGACCAAGGAAAACTTAAGCGAGATAAGATTGGTACATACCCAATTGCCCAAATTCCTTCCCCTTACTGTTATGCTGCCGGTATGTTGTCTAGATTATATGCAAAACTTGATACCACTAGGGTTACTGTAGTTTGGGTCCCATTAATTGACGCAATCGTCATTCTTTAATTCTCAATTGGGAAAATATCCTATCTGATAATTTACCTAAACACATCATAGAGTATAGGAATAAAAGAAGTGTTTCATGTAGATAAATACCCCCTTTTATATGAGTTCCTATGTCATGGACACAATTTTCTTTTCTTCTAGTTTTCCTACCATGGGATGGAAATGGACGACCCAAGACCCTACCCCAATCCACATTTACCACAGAGCCCTTTGGGATTAAGACTTCCATTTGCATTTTGAAAAAAAATTCCATAGAGTCATGTTTGTATGCACCAAATGATATTCAATGAGAAATCCCCTAGGGTTTCCAAAGAGGCTAGTACAAACATTCTTTCTATTGCTAGATGGTTTGCAGAGGAAAATTTCACATATATCAAATTATTTGGGAGTTATGCTTCTCCTCATGTCCTACCATATTATGTTCCTGATAAGTTACTTGCAAGAGAGATAGCCTACCAAATTTTTGTAAATGGCATTTCTAAACAGCTTAAAGATGCTAAGAAGGTTGTTTGCCCTAATTTCCCTTTATAGTGCAGTACTTTTTCACTTTTTGATATTGGTCATGCCTACAAAGAAATGTCGAAAATTAATCTATTGAATTTGGCAGTACTGCCAAAGCAGTCATATGATCCCAATGATGTAATTAATAACTTCATCACAAAGCTCAAAATGAAGCCTTTTGTGAAAGAAATAGATGGATTTGATGATTTCTTTCAAGGCATTGAAAATTTTTCATATGTACTCAAGTTTTCATCCATTCAACTCAAAAAAATGATTTGGAAGCCTTTCAAGCATGCAGAAATAAGAGACTGGAAATAATTCCTTTTAACTTATTGACTATTGAAGATGTCATCAGACCAAATCCAAGTATTAGCTTCTATAATGAAATTAAGGACATGTCTAAAGAGAAGTCAAGACAATCAGAGCATCAATCTCACAATTTGGATCATTCTGAAAATGAATCTGAAAACAGAAAGGAAAACCCAGAAAAGATAATTCACTACAATAAAAAAGGACATTGGTGAGGGGCAAAAATGGTCACCATAAGCTCATTAGTGAGGGTCAAAAGAGCCTTCGTCACCAAAAATTGAACATCACCAAAGGTGGCGTCACCGAAAGTATAGGTGTTGTGGTGACATTCAAGGTCCGTCACCAATAATGATTTATAGTGACGAATAGTGACTATCACCATTTCATATGAGCAATGGTGATGGATAATAGCCTCCGTCACCAAAAAACTGAACATCAACAAAGGTGGCGTCGACAAAAGTACGTGTTGTGGTGACATTCAAGGTCCGTCACAAATATTTATTTTAATGATGAATAGTGACCGTCACCATTTCATATGAACAACAATGATTTTTTGTGATAGACCTTTCATGGTCGTTACTATTGGTGCATATATATGGCGACGTTCATTGACCGTCACCATAAAATCATTGGTGACAGCAAGGTCCGTCACGAATAATGACTATAATGACAAACAGTGACCCTCACCATTTCATATCAACAACAAAGATTTATGGTGACGGAACTTTAATGGTCGTCACTATTGATGTGTATATATGGTGGCATTCGTTGACTGTCACCATTTCATATTTTGGTGAGGGTCGAAAAATGTCACCATAAGCTCATTGGTGATGGTCAAAAGAGCATCCGTCACCAAAAACTGATCATCATCATTCCCTATGAATATCAGGGCACGATGGAATTGAACCACCAACCTCCTGCTTGTAAAGCAAGTGCTCTTCCATTGAGCTAGCACCCTTTAAATAATTAGACTTTAAACTAGAAATTTCCCCTAAAGGTGCAAAGATACACCAAAGGAATAGAAAATCTAGGAAGATCAAAAGTTGCTAGAAATAATATGTTCAATATACATAATAAAAAGACAATAAGAATAACATTTGATATAATCTAACAAAGCATGTACTACATAGGATAATAACTAGAAAGCACAACTAGAAAATTGAATCACAACATAATAATATAAAATAACATGCAGCAGGAAAGGAACAACTCCACAGTTTGAGAAATATGAACAATCCATGGGAATGTTCTTATATATTGATATAGATAACGAAATAGAATCTATATTTATGAAATTCAAGTATCACACAAGAATGTCTTGAACAAATATCAATATGTAAAATAGTATTTTTTGCGTTTGGATTTACCTTGTAGAACCTCAGGAAAAATTTTCCGTAGAAACAACCAATAAACATAACATGGACCTCAGGAGCAATTGTACAGGCGATAAAATATGAAGGTAAAGCACTAGAAAAGTATTCAAAGCAAATGATGAAAAGTGTATCTAGAAAGAACTGAGAACCCTCTGAAGTAAACCACAAATTTATCATCGTGACTAGTAAACTTGCAAAAAAAGATCAGAATAAATTATGAACTATTCCACCAAAAAACAGTGAATGTTTCCACTAAAATACAGTTTCAAATTACTCACTAGAATGACGCTAAATTCTCTGCAAAAATAGGGAAGTTTCAAGACAATGTATAATAGGTTGCATGGAAATCGTGTTGATAAAACCTTCCAAGGAATAAGACCACAACAGTCAACAAGAGTGCCATCATACTTAATACTATCAAAGAGTGGTCAATAGCAAAAGTGAATTGACGGACCTTCATAACTTGCATTGGTTCCTTATCCTTCATCCAACCCTAAAATTTTAGACCAAGGTTAAAATTTTGAAGGATAATTAAGAAAAGGCACATGATCTTGTGAAATAATATTTTTATCACTACCATTAACTATAATGCAACAATTTTTCACAAACAAAGCATCCTTGTCTAAAGTGAAGTAGTCAGTGATGATTAAGACTAATTGTGGGCTTAGAATTGTTTTTCCATTTTTTTTGAATTGTTAGAATTACCGTACTTAGTAGCAGGGGCATTCCCACCGTGGAATGGGAAGTCCACAACAACCACTTATGTAACTGGGATTGTTGACTATAATCATTTTAACCTTCTCCTTCCTTTTGCTCAGCCACTAAAATATGTGTTGAGAACTCTTTGCTTAAGACATCCCTCATTAGAATGGGCAGGCCATTAGTGATAATAACAATATTCACGTAACATTTCCACTATCATTACAATTGCTTTTGGGCTAAAATTTAGACTTATGGGTATCTTTTTCATGCCTTGTAAACAAATGAAGATGACAAGGGGAAGGAGCAGAAGAAGAGGGATTAGAAAACATCCACTGAGAGGAGCTTGAATTGTTGTCAATTATGCTCCATATTTATAGATCGCTTCTGTAACTTGCTTTAAATATTCAAGGCAAGCCAGAAAGCCTTGCTCCAATGAGTTGAGTGCATGCAAAGTCCATCTTGTGTTGAATATGAAACAAGTGAAACTTGATAAAATTGAAACATTAATCCCCGACGATGAATTTTTCAATATACTAATGAACAATCAATACCATCAATTGTTAGAGAGGCAACCACCGCTAAGTAGCTCCTTCCTAAGAGGTTAGAAACATTTTATAATAACTTGTTTGTAGAAGCCATCGAAATCACCCAACAGGCACCACATTGCACACAACATGTTGAGTTGTGGGAGAAAGAATCTTAAATTAGAATGCACCCTTTTGCGAGAGTAATGGCATTTTGGAGAAACAAAAATTCCTATGATAAGTGATATACTTGCTCGAGCTATAGAAATACTGACAGCAGATCAGGAGGTTGGTCCAGACCCCAAGAGATATCTAGGGAACAACCCCAAACCCAAGTATCTATGAGGTTATGGCAGAAACATTGAGAAGGAATGTGAAGGCAAAAGTCTTGCAATCAGACTAAACTCATAGGATAACTACGAACCAAGAGTGACAAACTTCTGGACAGTTGCTTAGTCTAAAGAGGCTAGAAGCTCATGAAATACTAGAAGGTTATTTTATTGGGCAAAGAGAATGCTATGTGCATCTTGCAGATGAAAATTTCGCTTGAACATGATGGGAAAAGGGGCTTGCAAAAAGATGCCCTGTGTGCAGCATCAATGCACACAGCATTCTCTTTTTCCCAATGCACTAACCTTCTAGTTGTGGCCAAATAGCACTTGGGTCACAGTGGCAAGGCTTTCAGTAGCAGGCACATACCAAATCTTCCACAATTTGCGCTATTCTACCAGAACTAGATCTTGGACCTATGCTAAGATGTGAGGTGTTTCCACTGCAAGGCATCAAGCAGTGTGTTTAGCATTCAGAGCTGAAAAACTTGAGAAACACCTTGACCAGGGAGAAACAATCAAAAAGAAACGATCTAATAAAAATAATAATAATAAATCTAAATGATTATAAATAGGAAACCCTGCTATCAATACACTGGAGGTGCAGGCCTTCACTTTTTTATTTTTCATTATAATTTGCACAAAATCCCTCCAATCCTAGCTTGTCACGTTTTTTCATTTAGCAACAGTTAAAGCCTTTTTCATTTGGTCACGTATGAATCCCAATGGATAGCTGGTATTATATATGTCATACATAGCAATTAGGAATCCAAAACAAGTAAATGTAATGTTTCAACTGTAACTTCTTATCAGGAAATGTTAGTTACAGTAACAGTAATGGTATGCCAATTGCATAAGCCATATGTATCTCCTGTGGAAAGGCTTATTGTAATCCTCGTGTGAGCCAAAATATCAATAAATAGTAACATAAAGAACTAATATGCAGCGGAATTGTTGTAGAAACTATTTTATAAATGGGAAAGGTAGTGAATTATGGAATAGCATATCATGCGTACTACCTATTTAGTTGCTTACCCTGCAATATCTAATATCATTTTCAGTTTCTTTATTATTTGGGTACACTGCTGATTTTATCTAGAATTACAGTGAGATAGTTGTCCGATAGTTGGTCATATTATAGTAGGAACGTCATCAATATAGGAAATCTAGTTTTTGACTGAAAATGAGAGCAAGCATAAGGAAAATCATTGCCACAAGGTAAAACTATGATTGACAACTTCTTATTGGAATGTATATTATTTTTATATTATTTGGAGTTAAATACAAGCTATGATTATTTGTGGTAATGCTATGGATGTTGGAGAATAGACATTCAAGAAAGTATTGTCACTACAACACGTCTACAATGTAGTTGTTGATCCTTTTTCACCTTGGTTTCTATTTTCTGCAATGATCAGGAGATCAAGTCTCTTGTAGAAAAATGCTCAAAAATGAAGTTGCTCAGAATTGCTCCGAAACAGATCGATTGGAAAGAGCTCGGCAATACGATCCCAACGCCATGAACGGCACTCAAATCCGTTGTCGTATGAAGAAGATATTCAGCTTTAAAGATCTGCCAATTTCAATTAAAAAATGGCCAAAGTTGACTTTATAAGAAATATTTTTATTAAAAAAAGAATATTCTACAGAATATTCTGGGAATATTTCGGGCATGGCCAATTACAGGGTGCCACGTGGCAAGCCCAGAGACTTCCACGTGGCCCCAAGGCGGGTTGGAATGAATTGCATTGGCGTTCAAAAATTATGTGTTGGTCGCGGTGAGGTTTGAACATGGGTCGGGCGGACAACAGCGCAACGGCCTAACCGTTGGACCACGGTGGTAGTTCTTGTTTAAACTTGGCAATGACTTTGTATTTAACCTTTGATGTTTGCTTGTGCGAGGCCCGAAAGGGGGCCAGCCCCCTACATGACATGACCTCCGTCCGGAACCCTGGGCTTCAAATAATGGCGCGCAACCGTTTGGGTATGGTCCCGTGGAAACAGCACTTGGAGCAGGCATGGTCTTTTATTATATGGTTTAACATTTAAAACCTTCCGCATTAAACTCCAGTTTTAAACCTTCTCCGACGGGCCCGGTTACGTGGGCTTATCCGTTAGCCCCCTCTAACTGGTGGAAAATTGGCGGAGTGCCAAAATTTTAGCGCTGGCTCCATATTTGTCAGGCTATCTGGCAGTTAGCCAGATTTAACTGGAGTTATTGTAGGCCAAACTGGCAGTTGGAGTAAAAGAGCCATAACTTTGGCTAGAAAAGTCCTTTTGGGACGAAATTTTTTTTTATTCAGGGGTAATTGATCATTCTGGAGCTGTTGGGAGTGTTTGAAGAGCCATCAGGGCGCTCTAACAGAGAATTTACCAGCATTTTTGGTCGTGGAGCCACTAGGGCCTAAGGGAAGAAGAGCTGTTTTGGACTATCTTCATCCAATGGAGGTGTTTTTTTAGTCATTTTATACTGATTTGAGCCTTCTGAATCTTAATTTGCAGTGTATTTTTCCATTTGAGGCTTCTAAACAGTTGTATTCACATTTTGAGCATTTAATCAAAGAGGAAAAAGCCTAATTAGAGGCTTTTGGACCCAGCGGAGGTAGCCCAAGAGAGGGGTGAACCGCTTAAACAATTATTTTCTGTCATAATGTATAATTTTGCTGCATATTTTCAGATTATGCTCCTTTAAACAGTAAATTTTTATAAGCAAACTTTTCCCAAGCAGGTTAAAACAGTGAACAAAACTTATTATTTCATCTTCAAACCATTATACTTCATTTATAGAATATGTATACTTGCCTATTCACACATTAAAGCTGGATCAATGAATACTTTGCACTTAAAACAAATACTTTCATTGATCGGATCTCAGTGATTACATTTTATTTCTTTAGGCAGAGTCTGTAGAAGGGCCAGGTAGCCTCCGGATTCATCCTTTCTTTGAAAGGTGAAATATCCGGTGAATGCCCCTACAGTCAATCTCCATATGAGAAATACTTTGTTCTCACAATTTCAGATCAGGTTGGTATCAGAGCTCAAGGTTTTGCTTAAGAGTTTGTGAAATTTGTGCAAGTAAATTGTATTATTCTGCAAAATTTGATGCTTACTAGGCTGAAATTGAAAAGAGGGGAAGGTCAATTGGTTAGAGAACAAGTTAATCCTCAACCAAGGAGGGCTAGAGTGCCATTACATCCAACTTCCATTTCATCCTCAATAGCCTTAGAATCAGCCACAAACATGTCATCCAGAGAAGGAGAAGTACATGAGGAAATGGATCCCAAGGAAGAAGAAAGAGTCTTTAGAAAAGCTTTCTTGGACTTGACTGAGATGGTTAGGATCCTATACCGGGAGAGAAATGATAGGATTGCTGGAGAAGGGTCTAGAAACCAAAGAGAAGAAGGAGATTCTTCAGGAGGAAAGAAAGACAAAGATGAGTCTAAGAAAGGGAATGGAGGAAATGGTGATCCACCATCTCCATCATCATCCTCATCCTCCACATCATCGTCTTCAACTTCTGAAAATCAGTCACAAAAAATAAAAACATCTCTTAAAAATCCTTTGTTAAAGCTTGATGTGAAGTTTGAGTTGCCGATGTTTAATGGTGATGTGAATGCAAAGAAATTGGATAACTGGATTAGACAGCTGGAAGTCTATCTAAGAATTCAGAATTTGCATGATGATGACACAAAAATCCAATTAGCCTCTTTGAGAATGGATGGAGCAGCTTTGGTTTGGTGGGAAGCCAAGACTAGAGAGGAGATTAAAAAGCATGGTAAGATAACTCTAACCTGGAATGAGTTTATTACATCCATTAAGAAGCAGTTTTATCCTCTTGCTCATATTCAGAAAGCAATCATGAATTGGCAAAATTTTAGGCAACTTAAGGGTCAAAATGTGCAAGATTATACCCAAGAGTTTAGAAGGAGAGCACTTCTACTTGGAGTAGACTTAAAAATTCAAGACACCCTGTTGA